>OX346252.1:35828004-36320075 GCA_947049275.1 Epinotia bilunana | reverse complement strand
CTTGCAGATTTTTATTATATTGCGATTGTGCTATGGACTACAATTTGTTTGTAAACATTTTTTTTAATATGTATGTGGCTCCTATATTACTGATAATTACATAAGCAAATGACGAATTCGATTAATTTTCCCTATTTGGATTCGATGGACACATTTTTCCAGAAAATCTCAATGAGTAGGTAATAATAACATTAACTCTCGAAAACCGGTTTGTTAAAACACTTAACTGGTGCCTATGGCATATTCACTATCAACTGTCCTTTAACCAGGATAAGGAATTACGTAAAGTAATAATATTTATTATGACTTCAAATGATTTGTGGAGTGGAAACTACGCCAGCATCTCTCGATGCGATATGCGGTTGTTCACCATGCGAGGTTGTGTTGGTGCGCCGAGGAGTGAAAGCGCTCATGTCATCAGTGCAGGCTGCCTACTTTCTCTTAAGGTCTACTGCAGAGAGCAACCAAGCTCTGTAGCCCTAATTACTTACTAAATCTTTGCCAATTCGAGCCAGATTTCGTCATTCGCACTACCTATGTAGGTGTTTGTTGATATATATTTTTCCATTCAGTTACACCATATAACAACAGAATATGGATTCGCCACGTTACAACGGCGTGCGGAAAATATGCATCAGACTAATGCACGATTTTCTAATCGATGTTCTTTAAAAATGCTCAACAAAATCCAAATGCCTAAGGCCCCATTCATTTACATGAGTCTATTCACCCTTAAGTGAGAATCTGTTCTATTGTGAGAATTAGGCTCGTTGGACGGCGGGCAAGGCGTTGCACGGGAATACACGCAAACAAATATAATATTACTAGCTTCTGCCCGCGACTCCGTCCGCGTGGAACTCGTTTATATCGTAGCTCCATGCAAACTTTCACCTCCCACTTCATTCCCTTGGGGGATGATTTCCGGGAAAAAACTATCCTATGTCCTTCCCCAGGACTCAAACTATCTCTATACCAAATTTCATCCAAATCGGTTCAGCGGTTTAAGCGTGAAGAGGTAACAGACAGACAGACACACTTTCGCATTTATAATATTAATATTTATAATATTAGTATGGATGACGTTTACGTACCAACCTACACGAGCGCGTCTATTCACACGCGAAATGAGATGTTCCAAACTATTATAATGGCACTCGTATGAGATTAGGTTTTATTCATCTTCTTATTCTGTTTATCTCGTTGCTAAATTGCGCTGCATAATTAAACTTAAAATGGTCTTTGCCTCAGCTCTTGCGAAGTTAAATTATATTGCTAACTGATTTAGAACATTCGATAGTTAAGTGATTAGGATACCTAGCGCATGGTCGCACCTTGCTGCGAGCGATAAAGAAGTAGGTACCTAGCTCACCGCTCGCCGTCGGCAGGGCGTCCATCCTCAGACTACATGGACCACATCCTAAATGGTCGCGTTTTCACAGAAATTTCCTCTCTCGAATGCTCCAGTTGTGGAATGAGCAATGAGCATGCGCTCTCTGCCGCCGTTTTCCTGAAGAAAGTAGTCAAGGGTCGTCAACGCACATCTGTGGCCTCTGTTGCAATCGTCCATAGGCTAGGGTAACCGCCCACCATCAGGCGGAAAGTACGCTTGTTTACCACTCACGTGGTATAAAAATATGTACCCAGGGATCCTAGTCATTAAACTCATCCATTTGGAGGACGATAAATAAACTAAGTTGTAACGAGGCCTAAACTGCACGGCTTTAACAGGATGCCCGCGAGCTGTGGCGCGGAGACATAGACTATCCGTCTCTTTTTAAACGTTCTGATTAGAACGAGACGGATCGCCTATCTCGCCGCGACACAGCTTGTGGGCCGCCCTGTGATAACGGTACTGGTCGAAGAAATAGAACCTATTTGCACGTCTAAAATGTTCTTTCTGGCCACTGTATCTTTATCTATTCTATGCATTAAGCTGTAGATAGAGATCATTTGACGTATCTATTTTAGATGTTCTGATTGGTTCTGATATCAACGAGATGACACTCACGAGGTATCCAAAATGCTGTTCAGGCATAGTACAGCCCGTAGGACGTTTTGCAGCGATTCAGTAGTGATGCAGTCGCAAAAAGGCCGCGATACAGTCGCGATGCTGTCGCTGGTCATATACCCTCGCATACATAAACGCGATTCAGTAGTGATGCAGTCGCAAAAAGGCCGCGATACAGTCGCGATGCTGTCGCTGGTCATATACCCTCGCATACATAAACGCGATTCTGCATTGCTACTATCGCGATATAGCATTGATACATAAGAACAGTCGTCATTGGCGCCGGTAGTGCCGACTCCGACTTACAATCCCGACTCAGTGGAGTCCACCAAATTCATCCAGGCTTGGTTATTCAGGCCGGAAACGACTACGGACAACGTGAAAATTTTCTTGAGAAACGCGCTATAAGAACGACTAGACATGCCGCGTTTGTTATTGGTATCCCTGAGTGCCTCTACGACAAATTCAACTCGCCAGCTGTGTGGCCACGAAACGTCCGATTCACCGAGTGGTTTCCCGCGCGTCCCCGCCGGCAGCGGGGAGGGGAGACGAGCGCGACATCGACAACACCAGCGGACCCTCGCTCACCGCTAGGCCCCACTAAACCCGCCGCGAGCGCAACACGATAATCTCAAACGTCGTCGTCGTCAAAGCGTGCATGCTATTTATCAAAACGTACGAGGGCTAAAAACGAAACTAGTTAAATGGAGAAGCAACCTAGAGTCTGAGATGATATTCGAGATCAAAAATGTAAACAAACAACTGTCAATGTGAAAATGGCATTCCAGGGGTATAAAATCTTTTTTATCCAATGTATTCACCAAATATAAATTATGCACGATTTTAACTGACAGATACAGCTATAGGCCGAAAGAATTTCGGATATCTATAGTATTTTGACACTTAATATATTTTATTTATTTATAGGTATTCATCACCATAAGTTTCTCATAAACGGACATAGAACTGCGTGGCCTTTTGTTCGGCGGTGAAAGATTATCCTTTAAATACACTCACCGGCAGAAAATTTGGCCCAAAAACTTTTCGTGATTTCAAACTATAAATTGAATAGATCAAATAATGTTTTAAATAATTAGAAAACATATATTAAAATTTAAAATTAAACTGTTTATTTCAATAACAAGCTTACAGAGTTGCCCTTATACTTAGCCTAATCTCCATTGTGATAGATTGTATGCTAAGCTTAATTTTATTTCATCTATATATATCTTTTCTTATATTTATTTATATTTATATCTTTCTTCTTAATTTATATAATAATAATATAGTGCATAATGTGTAACTTAAAGATTAAGACAGTGCTTTTTTAACACTATTTTAATCTTGTGCGGCTTGCCCTCTTCTAGATTATCTATTATGTGCCTAGGAAGACTATTTAAGATTTGAGGCAGATAGCTCGACCAGACTCTTTTTCCATAATAGTTGTTGCTACTATACTTGGTATATTGAAATGTTTACTATTTATCAGTACTCTAAGGTTGTTTGGCCTGTCATATCTATTCAGACTTTCCAATTTATGTCTATATTCTAATATTATCGCTAGTTTCACTTTATCATACACATTCATTATTCTACAATGTTGGAATAAGTCATCATAGTTATGTTTATATTTATATTTGATCTGAATGCATTAAATGCATTTTTCTCATTTGGGTCAAATTTATTGCCGGTTAGTATATTTGAAGGAGCTGGCTGAGGTTCCATAGTCCTTGATTTCAAAAGAACACGCACAAAATAGAATACGAACAACAAAATAAAACCATAACGTAAAACACAACAGCAGAACACATGAGCATAAACGAAAAGGAGGACATCTACAAATCAAATCTCGTCTACAAATGTCAGACAGAAAAACTAAAATAAAATGGCCGCTATGATATGACACGGTCTACGCATGCCTATGTTGTATGTTCAGAAATATTTAATGATTTATCAATCACTGAATATTTGCCAATTAAACTAATAGGAAACCGGTAATTGATTTAATTACTAACCAAATGTTTACAACTTATCACCATTACCAACAGCATAAATTAAAACCACATATTTTATTTACACAACGGCAATACGTGATAAAAAAGTACATTTTGGCTTTTTAATTTAGTAAAATATTTTTGACTTCATAGATATATTCATACTTATATGATAATATTTATGAGTATTTCAATGATTTTAGACTAACCACTGCTTGCGTTTATTTTTTAATGGTGGCAACCCAACTGTTTACATTTTTGATCTCGAATATCATCTCAGACTTTAGCTTTACTCGACCATGTTATTATAGCAGTAACAGAAAGTTTCCTAGATAGTTCGGTAGAAGACGCGGAACTGGCGTACCAGGGATGGAATGTACTGAGACGAGACCGCGGAACGCCGTGCGGTGGCGTGCTGTCGCTGCGCGCTCT
The DNA here is from genome assembly GCA_947049275.1 of Epinotia bilunana. Taxonomy (NCBI): domain Eukaryota; kingdom Metazoa; phylum Arthropoda; class Insecta; order Lepidoptera; family Tortricidae; genus Epinotia; species Epinotia bilunana. Next base: position 36,315,641 of record OX346252.1, on the reverse strand, counting down.
CTGTTATACGCTGATGACCTCAAGTTGGTGATGGGTATAGAACGAGAGTCCGATTGCATAACACTACAAGAATACTTAGATCGTATATATCGTTGGAGCATCGCAAACAAACTTTATTTCAACAGTAGCAAATGCCAAATAATGACGTACACGCGCCGCATATATGTCCCATTAATTTTAACTACACAATGGAGGATCAGCTATAAGCCGAGTAGTTTCTGTCAAAGATCTTGGAGTGAAGTTTGACCGCGAGCTGACGTTCCGAGACCATATCTGCAGCTTTGCCAAAGAGTCTTACCGGAGGTTGGGTTTTGTATTGAGAAACGTAGGGGACTTCCACAACCCCGGCGTCATTAAACTTATCTATACGGCTTTAGTACGAAGCAAATTAGAAGCTAGTGCCTGCTTTTGGAGCCCCAGTGAGGCCAAGTATAAACTTATGGTAGAAAAGGTTTAAAAGGCATTCCTGCGCTTCTTGTATAAGAAACTATATGGCTATTACCAATATGTACCCTACTAAGTTTTTACTTGGCATCCTGGGTTTCAACTCCCTAGAGGTACGCAGAAACTGAGCGGATAACTACAGTGTGTAAGGTGCTTGAAAACAAAATTAATAGCTCGGAGCTACACAATGTTGTTAACTGCATCATAGTGCCACCGAACAAATCGCGCAGGCGCACATTTTATTTATTTATTTCATCTTTCGTTATCGTACAAAAGGCGAACTTAATGCGGTAAGCATTCTCTACCAGTCAGCCTTTGGGCAAAGCAGACACATTGTGGTCGGTGGGTGCAACTACAGATATAAACACACATTAAACATACATTTATAATAAACAACAACAATAGATAAATAAATAAAAATACATACAAATATAAATACCTACATATATAAATATATATATATATACAGACGAAAATAGAGAACAGAAACACTACGAATCTACAGCTCTGCTAGGAAACAACTTGCGTAACGATCTTTTAAACGCGAATCTGGTCGAAGACTGTCGGATTTTAACGGGTAGACCGTTCCAGAGGCGAGCGATTCGAATGGTAAACGAATTGGACATGAAACCAGTTCGGTGAAGTGGAATAGCGAGAGAAAGATTGCCTGAAGAGCGAAACTGACGGGTACAATTCACACCATGGTACTGGAACAAACTTTTGAGATAGTCGGGAGATTTCGGGTCCTGGAGAATTGAAAAAAGGAAGCAAAGCATACGAAGATTACGGCGTTGGCGGATGGGTAACCAACTAAGCTTTGATCGGTAGGAGGAGACATGATCGTATTTACGGAGGCAGAAAAAAACCGAATACAGTTATTAAGGAGACGGTCTAGTTTATTTAGGAGTTCCTCGTTTAAGTCCGGATAACACACATCACCATAGTCGATTATGGGTAGGATCAAACTTTGCACTAATAAAACTTTGGTTTGAATAGGCAGGAAGTGTTTGAGTTTATTGAGGACATGAAGACATTTTCTGACGGCACAGGAGTGCGCGCCGCGGCCGCGCGTCGCCACTCACCACTGTGCGACATGCTCAACTCATGCAACGGGCTCCTGCGCACTGATCCAGGGGTCGATATTTTTCTTGATCGCTGGCCTAAGTTAATGTCTCCATGCCGTACCTAGTGTGTTGTGAGATGTGCGAGAATTGATGGATGACAGTAACTAATAAATATAATAATGTATAATAATTATTCCTGTTATATATCATCCGTAAGACTTTAATTTAACAAGTGTAATTGGTGTAAACCGTTCGTTTTTAATAATAAATAAATATATAATAGTTGTGGCAGTGACATATCTACTACACGTGACCTGATCGAAAAACTGTTATAAATTTATAATGTCATTGAGTTTTCACTTCTGCCGGCACTCCCGGAGTGCAACACGTTCTTTTTTTTTTACTAATCTACGATCTCACAGACTTTTATATTTATAACATTAGTATAGAATAATATAGTTAACGAAATAAGAGCTTGAGCATATCATTTTCAGATATTTTCCCACGAAGCTAATTTTACTTGCGACTGTACAGTCAAATAGAGAAACATGTAATAAGTACTTGCAACCTGTTGCAATGATCTCATTATAAAAAAACAGCGTTAGATAAAATAAGTTAAGAAACTTGTGGAATCTTCGTCACACGACAGACGCCACGTTACTCTAGTGGACGCAAGAAGGTACGACGAATCGTCATTAAGTTGGGTGACAATTGTCAATTGGTTGGAAGATCGACACGACTAGTGGCTACGTGCGTGCCAGCTTAAGCCTAACATCTAAAAGTGGCTCAATTATTTTTGCTTGAAGTGCAGTTTTCCTTTAGCAGAGAGCGATTACGTGCAAATAACCAACTTCCGCCATCCTCTTTCCGCTGTCTTATGTCTATTTGCTGCCCGAGTGTCCGTTAACCATGGCTGAAACCATGCGTAATATTAATATGTATACCTATAAAACAAAACCAAAATTCTACCAAAGCGTTTCTGGCAGACGCCGAAAATGTATACGCTCTTGAGAACTTCCTTTCTTATGTACTTTCGCTGCATCCTAGAAACGCTATTTTGAGCGGAAATATCCCATTTTTTTGTATCATGATAACGGCTAAATAACACTTTGTCTCAGAGTCCAATGTCTGCATAATAATGATTCTTGGAAATTACATAACCAGGAAAACTATGATGAAACACAATTTCATTGTATGATGACGTAAATGAGGTGATTATTGATATTTTATAAGGAATTAGGGAAATTACGAATGCGTTGTGAGCGATTTCGCGACCAAAATGAACTACCTTTTTCCAGTATGACACCTAATTAAACGTAGTATAAGTACGCACAAAGACTTCTCATTACTTCCACTATCTATGATTATTTATTTTGTAGTTGCATAATTGCATAAATAAGTTACACGCAAACATAGTCGGTTGACAGTAGGCAATAATTTGTGCACTGTGACCCAGATAGCTGTTATTTTATTACCATATCGTCATTTATCAATTCTGAACTTCTAAACAGCGATTTATAAACATGTAAGTGTGTAAATAAATGCAAGTCAAATAGGTTCCTTCATTACATTTACACAGCGTCAATTCTATCATATTAAAGATAGCTTATCTGCTTGCATGTGTTCGTCTCATATAGAGTAATTAGTTTGATGTTATCCTTACCTAGATGTACACCTACCTATCGGTTTTTAATCACTATAAGCAAGAACTAGGAGAGAGATAAGAAACACATTAAAGTCTAACATTTTCTCACTAATTGTAAACTGGGTTGACTTTAAACCGTAGCTCGTAGCTGTAAGATTCGCAACTTGTCCGTATATACCTGTAGGTATACTGATTCTCCTGTGGCTAGGTTTTAGTAAGCGTTGTGAATACCAAGCCCAGGGGTGACATTTATGCAATGCGATTTTTATTGTTTATTCTCCAGATACTGAGACCGTAAATACCTTCAGCTGTGTATACTTGTCTAATTATTTACACGTTTGGATCGGGCTAAGGACAATGCTGATTTTATAACGAGTAGAATAGTAAAAATAAATATTGAGCGCATTGGTTTAAAAAAATCTATAAATGGCAGAATAAAAAAACGAATTTCATTTATTCTAAATGTTATTACCACACTACAAAAACAAACAACAACTGATTACGGGGGTTTAAGTAGGTTAGGGCAGGCAGAAAAAAGGGGCTCGGGGGGCCAGTAAAAAACAAACAACCGTAACAATTGTATTATAAGTAGGTAGTATTAAAGGGGTTAATTTAAATAATACAAGAAGTACTACTAGGTGTTTATTCAACCAACTTTCACAAGATAAAAAGGACTATTTTAACGCTCCCGCTACTTTTATAACAATCGTGAACGAACAATTTACTAAACGAATGATTGAATGATGTCACAAGTGTCTTGTTTACGTTATGGCAACACAGATAATAATACTGTGTCACACCCGCAGGACAATTTAATCATGGCAACACTGACGCCAAGTGTCATCATTCATAAACATTTGAGGTTCATTCCAAATAATTGAATTACAATTTGCTTATAACTAACAGTAGGTTAGGGTTCACTTGTGTCCCTCAGAGCGGAAATAGGTACCCCGCTCACGGGGTGACGTCGACACACTGGCGGTTAGCTCAGGTTTAGGTTAAGTTAAAATAATTGCCATAGAGGTGGTTTGATAAGTAACTTGGTTTGATATAAAAAAAATACTTATTTAGGGATTATAGATATATTATTTTTCCACGTAATCTCCCCGAAGTTCGACACACTTGTCCCATTCCTTTCTGCAACTTCTCGGTGCCTTCGCGGAAATGAGTTTCTTCAAGGCCCTCGAAATATGCGTTTACCTCCCGTATCACCTCCTCATTCGAATATTTTTTTTGCCCTGACAGAAATGTTTTCAGATTTGGGAATATGTGCTAGTCCGAAGGAGCTAAATCTGGTGAATAAGCAGGGTGCGGAAGCAGTTCAAATCGTAACTCTGTCAATTTTTGTACAGCGACACGACATGAATGCACCGGTGCATTGTCGTGATGAAACGAAACATCACTTTTTTCTTCGCCATTCCTGGACGTTTCTCAGATATCGCCACCTGTAATTGGTCCAAAAGTGAAGCAATAGTACGCCCCAGTGATGGTTTTCCCCTTGCTAAGTTAGTCAATTAAGAGGATTCCTTTTGCGTCCCAAAACACAGACGCCATTACTTTTCCAGCAGATGCCATACATTTTGCCTTCTTTGGAGCTGGCTCACCACGACTCATCCATTGCCTAGACTGTTGTTTTGTCTGGGATATAGTGATGAATCCAGGTTTCATCCATAGTAACAAAACGGCGAATAAACTCTGCTGGATTCTTTTCAAACACCTTCAAATTGTCAGCAGATGTTCGCATGCGAATTCGCTTTTGTTCTGAGTGAGTAACCCATCTTGCACAAAGCTTTTTCATATGCAATTCCTTGTGCAAAATAAAATGCACCCGCTTAGAAGTGATATTTGTGGCTTCCGCTAATTCGCGTATTTTCATCGTCTGTCCGTTAAAACTAAATCATGCATTTTATCGACGATTTCGGGTAAAACCGCCGATTTTGGCCGGGGGGCCGGGCCTCCTGGACGAGGTGCATCTTCAATGCTTGTCCTGCCACGCTGAAACTCATTTACCCATAGTCTAACTGTTTCGTAGGAAGGACACGAGTTACCCAACGTAGGTAAAATCCTTTCATGAATTTCTTTCGCTGATTTACCTTCCAAATAAAAGAATTTAATAACACCACAAATTCCAATTTTCACCAATTTGCCGCGTTCTACGATCAGTTTTGTTTTAACTACTGTCAAATCTAAAATTCCCGCCGAAAATGTCATGACTCCATAGATTAAATATCTTTAGTTATTATTATTAAACTTCATGAATAAATACAAAGATAACGCTAACTCCATCTATCCGTATGCGAACCAAGTTACTTCTCAAACCGCCCTCGTAACTGTGTATGCCAACTATTTTAATTATAAATAATAATCCTTGTAATAATTTGTATGTTAATTAAAAATACTTGAAACAATAAATCACAAAACGTTTTCCATGACATAATTCAACTATTTAATGAATTACGAATACACGATTTAAAATAACTTGTAATGACCATTCCACGAACTGAATTATCGACGAAATGAAAATATATGAAACGTTGACTTTGAAGTGAAATTCGACGAAGTGAGTGTCGACAATTTGATGATAAACCAGAATAGTGTTTCTTCAAATAGTTTATTTCATAAGTTTTTCTTGTTACTGTGTGCTCATTATCGTAATTTTCAAAGTGGTTTTTGTATTCGAAACACTTCATTTAAGATAAAATGCCGCTCAGTATTAAACAAAACATTTGCCAAATATTGAAAAAAGGGCAGGACGTAACGTTGACACTCAAACAAATATTAGGTCGCTCAATATGAAGCTGTATTTTAATAGTAACTCAAATTAATGTTTGCAAGTTGCTGTTATGTTGATTTCTCGTCACTCGCAGTCAGTTGCTCACTTAGTAATATTATAACGTAAATTAATTATTTTAGACACTTACAACTTTAATTTACAGTCACTCGCTTTAATACTACCCTTAGTTAAATATCTTGGTATTTTTTGAGGCCGAGAAGTGGAGGTAGTAATTTACCAAAAAATCAATAGGTACGTTTATCTGAATGACCCAGACAATGAATTAAATTAATTAAAATATTCAGATGGTTTATATTTATAACGCGGTAGAAAATACAAGGATTAAACATATTTGAGCAACCTTATGCCCTTAACAATAAAGTCGTAATCACATGTTTTGATCACTTTGTCCGTGCACATATTTTTGAACTCGACTGTACCTCTACCTCATTCCATATAACATTGTATCAAATTCGTCTACGTTTCTTCGCTTATCTCGGAAATCAAAGGGAAATATTGAACTTTGCATGTTGTATTTTCTAATATAAGTGAATTATTGTTATTCTTTTGAGAAATAAAGATCTTTAAACCAAAATATTGTTAAATTTTTACTTATTTCGATTATTAAGTGCTTTTCAAACACAACAATACTAATGTTTTAGCGTTCCATAATGGTTTTCCTTGAAACAGTATGACGATTAAGAGTCCGCAGTAAGCTCGGCCGAATTTCACCTTCCCATACAAACGTAGTTACGCTCTCATTATAAAACTACGTCTTGGATTGTGACGAAAAAAAGTATACAATGACATGAGGTAGGTATATCTATGTATGTAATTAATTTATATGGTTCCAGTTTATAAAACAAACGAAATACAGCAAAAACAAGTTTTGTACATATGAAAAACTTAATTTCGCTGTATTTTTTTTACTATGGTATCTGAAGCTACATAAACTAATTACAGACGTAGATATACCTCATGTCATTGTATATGCAAAGTTTCATTACACGTAGTTTCAAAATGAGAGCGTAACTGCGTTTGTATGGAGAACGAGCTTACTGCGGACTCTTAACGCACGATTATTCAAATATTTTATGGAATAATCAAATACATTGGAACTAAGTTTCTGTCAAAAATGTCATTTTTGGTACAAGCTTTTGTTACCGACTGTACTTTTCTGTATACCATCATCAACTACTCATTGAGACGATTCAAACGAGCCCGAACTCAACGGGGTTATGCCGGTTAAATACTGTATTCCCATGGCCACCTTCTGCCATCATCAGATCAGCTCGATGGTACCATAATATTGAATTGTCATCCAAACTATACTTATACCCAAAATTTCAGCTTAATCGGATAACGGCAAGTGACTGAAAAATTGATTGCATATTTTGACGGACAACTTACATATTTACTTTTACACTTACACATACGAACAAGTCAAGTTAATATAAAGCTTGTAAAAACTAGTCAGTAAAGCAACCGAAAATACTAATTAGAACTTAATCACATGTAGGTATAGGTGTATCCCATTTGAATCCTGTATGATATAGATGATATCTGTAGGTACACAAATGTTTATATTTTTGTAAAGGTGGAATAAAGAGACTCGGACTCACTTTGCGCTTCCAGGATACCCTTTATATATTCTTTTTTTGTTTTGTTGCAGAAAGGGAATGAGACAGTAACGAGAAAAACGAACACGAGTCAAAGGTGAGATATCCTGCTATTTTCGCCTTCATACCGAGCATGCATAAATATACTATCTAATTTTGCAAGCCTTTAGAGGCACTGTATTACTTCAAGGATGTAACTCTGCTTGAACATACGACATAAAAAAGGATTCGTTAAGATAATAATACCTCACCACCTGATCCTAAACTTCCATATTCATTTATGAGGCAAGAAATGTCGTGCCACAGAGCAATAAACGTTGCAACAATCATCCGACAGGAATGCAGTGGCCATATATTAATGATGATTACTTTTAGGAAGAGAGCTAATAAAAATCGCACAGAAAAGGGTTGAAAAGAACGAAGGCAAACCCGCGGGGTAAAATATAACCATCCAGAAAGTCCATTCTACTAGCAGGTGGAAGAATTTTTGAAATCAGATGAGCGGTTCGAAACCGCCGGTTCCGGATATTATCCATTAGGTCAATACAAATTTACAAAGCCACAATCTCAGACGTTTCATCTTTATAATATTAGTAGGTTATCGTAGTATAGACTAGCGACCCGCCCCGGCTTCGCTCGGGTAGCCAAGCAGTTTCGAAATGTTTTATCTACCTACTTGCATAATATGGCAGTCTTCTATATTTACTCGTATAGACAAAAAGCAGTTTTGTTTTGTATAATGTTGAGTTAAGTGTGAAGCCGGGGCAGGCAAACAACAATAATTCGTGAGTGCCACTTCTTTATTATTATTAAATACTTATATAAAAAAAACCGAGGTTCACAATTTCGAAAATGCTGAAATACTTTTTTGGTGATTTTTCAAGATTCTCTACATATACAATTAATAAGAAAAAAAACACATTATAGGAATGAGTTACCAAGATAATAAAATAAGTCTTGTAGTGTCACAATTTATTTTATGTTATACATTTTCTCTTTTAAAATGTAGCGTAAACGTATACGATGCACAATTACAATATGTATTGCGTAAACACTTTCTAACCGTACGTACAAACACTGATATGATTTTGATGACTTTGCTTTTCACTTTGTTACTGTTTTATTTCATTTCTTTAAAATCTATAATATAAATTCAATTACTTTAAGTAAAGCTGCAGTTGAGCGCGGTAACATACCTATTATACATTTTTAACCGATGTGTTAAAATAAAAGGAGCAGGCATCCATAGGCTTCGGTGTCTGCTTTTTATCAGGCAGCCCGTACACTTGTTCGTGTGCAATAAAAAAGCGAATACAATATGTATAAATACTCTTTTCACCTCAGCAGCTCGAACAAGCATATTTTGCTGCGTGAAAACAGTGTTCTGAAACTCCGTGAGATTTGTCTCAGTAGCCTTTTAATTTTCATGCGGAGCACTGACATTTCGTTGTATTGGGTCTATTACAAGTTCAGAATATTTGAACATTATTAGCGCTCGCGCTGTCCCTTTCATTCCATTACGAAAAAAGAAAATGGCAGACGTAGGTCGATCCATAGTTCGACCATCAAATTTCGAAGTAGACCCCCAAAAGAGTACACGTTCGAAAACTATCAAATTGACAAGTTTAAATTACCAAAATAATTATACAAAGGAATTTTCAATTGAAGAATATTTAAATAAAAGATCTCAGAATAAACTCCGTTTTTCATAATAAATAGGTAAACATTTTTTTTACGCTAGCTAATTAATAATTCTAGGTCAAACAATCTTATATGAACGTATACCACAGATGCAGTTTCCGAACCCTAGCGCGGCGCCCCGCTTCTTTTAAAAAATTGCGCGCTATTAATTTGTTACAGATTTAATTAGGTTATAAGTATATTATTCTTCAGTCTTGCGTTATTGATATTGGTTTTAAATAAAAAAAACTACTAGGATAAATCAATTCTCTATCTAACTAGGAAATATAGTATATAGTGAAGTCAATGACGTGACGAAGGCAGTATTTTAACAACAGTACCTACGGCTAGTTTTTGGTGTGCACGCGAGATACACGTAATATGCTAATGTGTGCCATTGTGATAATGATAATATATTTCAAAAATATCTTGAAGATATTAGTAAAATCAGTGAATTTTAACAATAGTACGGTTAGTTTTTAGTGATGTGTTAGTGTAACGCGACACTCGTATAGATACTGAAATATCCTTTGGTGTCTCGTGCCTTGTCTCGCCGTCTAGTATTGACTAACGGGGCGGCCGGCGCTGAGGAGTTAGAAGCTAGCAGTAACGAACGTCTAATTAAGTTTTCTTCCTGAATAATCTTGAGACGAATAGGTACGTGATACTATGATATATTTTTAATGTGAATATGTCCTCACTGCTGAGGTGAAAAGTTGTATGTGTTACTCGCTACGCTCGTGATTCAATTTTAGAATCTTTCGCTTCCTCAGGACTCAAAAACTCACTCGCAGCAAAAACAAACTTTGCTCTCTTGTTGCACAAATAACTATTTCATCACACTTACTCGTAAATGATGTTATTTGATGCCTGTATACAGAAGGACACTGGCTTAAATTGTTCCCGCGGGAGTTATGGCGAGTTTGTAGTCCCTAGTGAGTAATGACCTTGTGTGTGCTCTGATTGGTTTAAAGCAAATCTAGTTGGCCGCGCGCCACAAGGGTTCTGCTCTGTGATTGGTTGAAAAAAATCTAGTTGGCCACGCGCTGCAAAAATACTACTGTACTGCTCTGTGATTGGTTAAAATATTGAAGCCCTGATCTGAAGTGAAGTTGTCAATTTTTGATTAGTGTGGTTGTATGAAGCATATTTTTTTTTGTCTTTGTAGTTATTTATTTCCTCGCAAATGTGATGAAAAAAATCGTGTATACTCGTAACACGGGTGTAAGAATATTGCACTTACGCCCGTCGTTAAACAATGTACTATTATTGCAAATCTTACACAAAGAGAGCAGTTACAAAGGAAAACACAGGGATACGGGGAGACAGTTAAGACAAAACAACAGGCGGTCTTATCCCTAAAGAGCTATCTCTTCCAGATAACCTTTGGGTAGGTAGAAGTAAAACTAAGTAGTAGGTAGTGCAAGAAACTAATGCGTTAATAAAAGATCCCGTCTTAACAATATACATAGACATACTTAAATAAGATATCAATATAATATACATACATACGCGTATACATTAGGGTGGTCCTTGAAACCGAAAATTTGAAATTTCAATGAGGCACCCTCTAGTTTGGTGTAAACTTGTAATACGTAAAAAAATAACACTTTTTTTTGGATAAGATTTACGGGTGGCGATTGATTTTTTTACTTTTTAATGTTTGCATTTCTCTATACTACGTTTAATTTTGACTTTTTGCTACTTTTTTGAGCTACATTTGATGATAGGAAATGAATAATCTTGAATACATGAAAATTAATCACTAATGTTCAGTTATTAATTAAAAAATATATTTAATTGTGGTAATATGCTAAAAACGGACTCTGGCGCTGATTTGGTGACTAAATTTGATTTAAAATAGTGTCCGACCGAGGTTTCGGTTCCGGCCAGAGGTTCAGTTTCGGTCAAAAAACAGCCGAACCTTTCGGCGGCGCCGAAACTTACAACATCGTACTTTCGGTTTCCGTTCGGCTAACGTCGGGTGCGCTCGGCACGGCTGGCAATATGGCGTCCTCGCGTAATTCCGGCCACTGAATCAGTTCTCTTTGCTCGTGTAGTGACGATTGTGTTTGTTCCCTAAATAATGGTAAGTAATTTTTAAGTATTTTATTTGGTTTTTGTTATGAATTCATCATTTCATAGTTAATTCTTAACGCTTATTTGCATAATTTACAAACAGATTGGCGGATACATTGGTCATTAAGGATATAATAATTGGGAGTGCGGAAGACGATTGGTTGCGTGTAGTGTATGTAATATAATATTATTATATGATTATCATATATTATTTTAATAATAAACGTGTTTTATTTTATACCATCTACAATTAACAAGTCGCTGCCTCAGTATTACAGTTAATGTAACATTTCCAATTTTTCACTTTTTAGCCACTCACTTGCGTGTAGCAAACACAGTTGCCAATGTCGCGGACCCCTAAGCTGATTGCGGCAACTGTGATTGCCAAGCAAAGTATAGGCTGCTTTGATGAAGAAAAATTAGAAGCAGTTTAGGCTACCTTTTTTAAAATCAGAAATCAAATGAGCGGTTAGGGTAGTTAAATTTTGACCGAGTGTCACTATAACAATGTTGAAATTTCAATTCGATAAAAGTTGAACGAAAAAGCTTGTAATATTAGGCCGGCGAGATTGTTCATTAATGGTTCGGTTTCGGCCAAAACTATAATCAAACCGAACCTTCGGTTTCGGTTTCGGCAAAAAAGCATATTTCGGTCGGACACTAAATTTAAAATAAGTGTCGATCATTTGAATTTCGTATTTACTGGAATGTTTATTCCTTGTTATCAAATGTAGCTCATTAAAGTAGAAAAAGTTTAAAAATATAAAAAACTTAGTATGAAGAAATGCAAGCCTTAAAAAATTTAAAAATTCGGCCTCGACCACTATTTGTTATCCTAAAATAAAAAAAACATGTTAATTTTTCACGTTTTAGAATAATATAAGGGGTGCCTCAATGAAATATCAACTTTTCGATTTATAAGGACCACCCTTGTATACATACAATAAAAGTTATATAAATGTCATATTATGCTAAGAATTAAAAGTATCTGCCATAAATTAAAAGTCATCCATCATCATCCTCCTAGCGTTATTCCCGGTTGTGCCCTAAAGGAGCCCGAGGTCCGCTTTGACATCTAATCCCAACATTTGGCATAGGCACTAGTTTAACGAAAGCGACTGCCATCTGACCGTCCAACCCAGAGGTAAAACTAGACATTTTACTGGGATTAGACCGACCGGTTTCTCACGATATTTTCCTTCACCGAAAAGCTAACGGTAAATATTACGTACATAAGTTCCGAAAAACTCATTGGTACGAGCCCGCCGCTTGACAGCCGCATCCGCATGCCTGAACCACTAGGCTACCGTAGCTATAAGTAAAGCGGACAAAATAAACGATAGGAACTACAAATTAAAAGTACTAAGGAAGAGATAAATAATGTTGCTTAAGATGGGATTTCAAGATTGCAATTGATTTGGCACGCTATAAATCAATTGGAAGAATTGATTTATGGCGAATATCAATAATAAGAATTCCAGAATAGAACAGCCTGGAATATAAAAGAACAATTATAAAATTTAGACGAGGACTATGGAACTGTTAGGAGGAAGTTATCAGATGACCAGATGGGCTTAAAATAACCGAAACGTTCGTATAAGTAGCAGTGACTGCGGGGAGTTGCAGGATTAAAATTAATAATATATAGAAGAGAAAGAATGTGTAGGTTACGACGATGAAATGATGATGATATTGATGATGTGAGTTTATGTTCGTTGTTTGTGGACTAATTTTAAACCCATTTCTATCTTAAAAAGATTTCAAAGAATTGTAGGCAAGTACTACAAAGTCTACTCAGTCAGACACTAGTTGACACACAACACAACACTTAAGGCTGCACATTCGAAATTTTCGTGAAAATGAGTTGTTTTGTAACCGTTTTCTACATTATAACGTAACATTTTTGCTGTCGGAAAAAATATATCATAATCTGCAAGATATGCGACGGGTCATAGTTTTCGTAGAAATCCATTTTAACAATAAAAATTAGAGAAAAAGAAATCTAAAGTCACCTAGTCCCTATTTTTTCACTTGTAACCATTTTACTGCTCCATTTTTTATCAGAATAATATTAAATTTTATAACTTTCTTCATACAATAATGAACAAGGGCATCATTTTCTTACTTTCTTAATTTTCTTAAAAATTTATCTCGTTTTCTGAAATATTCCGCCAAAGTTCCCACGCCTCCCCGTTTTCGTCCATACGGTCAGTGCGGGACGAGACACGTTGCATGACGGACCTGTGTCAATTTGCGCTGCGCCGAAATTTTTAAATATTTGTGGAAATTGTAGACTATATTTGTTGCATAGAGTGGACAATCCGTTTTGTGATTCGTATAGTAGGTAACTAATAAACATTTGCGTATAGTTTAGTTTTTAGTGACAGATAATTTTGTTGCATAGAGTGGACAATCTATTTCGTGGTTTGTAAAGTAGTAGGTACTATAGACAAGACAGCTGACTGACCATCCGTGCACTTTATGTGCATTGTAATAAGGTTCTTGTATAAATACAGGATGGTGAGTTAACTGTGTCGGCGTTTGTACCTAATTAACATTTACGTAGGTATAGTTTAGATTTTGTTTTTAGTTCAAGATGGGAAATAATAATAATAATAAATTCTTTATTTCAGGCCAGTTTGCCCATAGATTGTTAGTAACATACAAACTTACGATACTAGAGTTAGTACGTCTTAGCTTAGGTCTCACAAATTTTTCAATAATTATTTTAGGTCTTTGGGGTTAAATAAGCGCAGGAGGAAAATACGTAATATCAAGAAATTTTACAAGAGAACAGGAAAAGGAATACACAAGTAAATACCTATTCTATCAAAGTATCAAATATCTAAACAGTATCAAAATTGGGAAATCGCTAAAACCAGACATTTTATTAGTAAATATATTTACAATATCTATTGCTTAGGAGCATGAACAATTATAGAAACAATATTGTTTTATCTGCTCGTATTAATGACTGTCAAGTGTTAATAGAATAAGTTCTAATAAAAATAGTGGGCTTGGCAAATATTGTAAGTACCTACCTATGGGTTGCATGCCAACTCCAAGTTCGATACAGAGTTATTATTTGATATGAAACAAAGTATGGTTAACGTACAACTAATCTATAAGTATATATTTACTCGAGGCCGATTTCTGTACAGTCAGCATAATATAGTTAGTAGCAGCCAAGTTAGCCAAATATACCGGAACGTACATTCATCGAAATAGTCTTTGTTACTATAAGTAGGAGTAAGGAATGTGTTACGATATATTTGGCTACTTTGGATGCTACTAACTATCTGATGCTGACTGTACACGCCATCATCATCAAATCAAGGAAGTAGAACGTAATAAATATAACAAAAATTAGTTTAAAACTTAACAACCTTACACTTACACAAAAGGTAACGGACAGACAGACACACTTTCGCATTTATAATATTAGTATGGAGTATGGATATGGAAGTATGGATAGTATCGATTATATGTCTTTCCCGCTCACGGGACAATGATGTCCCGGACCTTTGGGAGGCGTGCGTGGAGCTCTGAGCCAACACGTAGAGGCCCTTTTGACAATTTAATGAAATGCAAGGAGTACACCAAGCGGATGCTGTCTCTGCCCGTGTCATGGGACGCACACAGAAACAGCACCCGCTGGGGTGTAAGAGTCTATTGCTAGTTGATGGAATCTAAATAAAACGGGTTATTGGGTGAAAATGATGGACTAGTAGCTGGGCTATTGGATGAAACATCGGACGCCTGCCCAATAAAACTGTTTCACATTTTATCTCTGACAGACGGTGACTCGCTAACTGCTAGATGGGCCCCTATTAATAGCGACATTAAAAAATGGCCTAAGGGCAACAGTAGGTATGGATTATTATTATTACCTTTATATTTTTTTCGCACTATCCGTCTCTCTCTTATTAGAATATTCTCCCTCTCTGTCGCGCTTGCTAGTTCGAGCGACAATGAGAGTTATTCGAACGAATTTCGTTTTCACTAGCACGGCTAGCACGAGACGGCCGCGACATACTCTCGATTTTTCTCACACTATACCTCTCTTTCCTAATGTTCTAATAAAAGAGAGACCGATAGTGCGCGAAAAATCGAGTGTATGTCGCGGCCGTCTCGTGCTAGCCGTGCTGGCGGAACTACACTAATCGTAAGTAAATAGTATTATAATAGTAGGGACATAATTTTTGAACTTAATCAATTATGTAATTTATGTATGACCAATATGACGTTTCAATTAAGCATGACGAATGTCACCCACCCACGTCCACCCTTGCATTGGTAACGATGCGCGATGACGCGTCTGTAACTTAATCTATGTAACGCTTATTAAACGACGGCGGGTTGTGCGACTTGCGCGGGGAGAGGGTTGAGGCTCCGCCCATACGCTCAAGGACTTTAGCGGGTATACAAGCCTTAACTTTAGCAATGTACGAAGATATCGCAGTTCCTTTCGCAGCGGAGGTGAGAAATCTGGGCCAGAGGCTCTAGTATAAGTTTTACCGAAACGAAACGTTACGACCGCGTTCGCGTTTAGCCGTAAAATCCCATACAAATTGAGGGTAAAACGCAAACGCGATCGTAAAGTTATGTTTCGGTAAAACTTATACTAGAGCCTCTGATTATGGATAGTGGTTCCACCTGGGCACCGCAGGTGACGTTAGTAGCAAGGTCACCAATATACTGAAATCGTTTTATAGGTTTAAGCACTTCCTTCCAGTGAGCATCACGAAAACTCTGCTAATTCAAGCGTTAGTATTACCTGTTATTGATTATACTGATGTGTGTTACTCCAACACTACCCAGGAGCTCCTAAGTAGACTGGACCGGCTTCTAAATAACTGCATTCGCTTTGTTTACGGCCTCCGCAAATATGACCATATCTCCGCCTTCCGCCGTCAACTGAACTGGCTTCCCATTCGCAAGCGCAGGTCTTTCATGATTCTGTGCACACTTTATACCATCTTATTTGACCCAGCTGCGCCGGAATATATTAAATCTAAATTTCAATTTGTTACACCCCGTTCTGGTTGCGAGCTACGTACATCCAGGAGTCTTAAACTCTCTGTCCTATTTCACCGTACTGGTTTCCTCTCAAATGCCTCCGCTGTTCAGGCTATTCGTCGGTGCAATGATCTGTCTCTTACCGTCAGGCATGCTCAGAGCAAGTTCTCCTTTAAACTCAAGTTGCGTGCATTTCATATTAACTATTAAAGATTGATGATCCTCATGATATCTTTGTTCGGGTACATATAATTGTAAGTATTTAAGTATGTATAAGTAAGTTTATATTGTATGCAATATATTAATGTAAATAGTTGATTTGTGTTTCCATTCGAGTCTCAGTATTTAGGATCCTGCACCACTAAAGTTTCTGTTTAGCCCAATGGTTGACCGGTGGAGAATGCCTTAAGGCATTAAGTCCGCCATTATTGTAACTTTATTTTTATATTTGTGCAATAAAGTTGAAATAAATAAATATATACATATCTTGACTAGGTATATCTTCTAGAATTACTATTCTAAGCTTACTAGCTTCGTTAGTTATAAATTCTATTAAGGAACGCGATTATGTTCGCTTCCGACGCGACTGACCCATTAACCTCGTTAGCAAAAGTAGCTTAATGATTAGATGAGCACTTTACATGTAATTCTTAGAAACTACAAAGCAAAAACGTCAGCAAAATTAATGATACAAAACCCAGCCAGCTGTTAAAAATATCCACGGGTTCAAAAAAAAATACATTTATCGACATCCTTCACGTTCTCGGAAAAACATGAATTCACGAAAACGTCTCTCAAACCAGGTAGTCATTTAAAAAACTTCTTCAATATGTTATATACGATGTATAGCCGGGCTCTTGTCGGTGGAGTAATCGCCACTCTGTTCTCTCTGCCACTGTTTTGAGCTCTTGATACGACATTACATTAACTTTCTCTTTAGCTTGGTCCATAAACGCACGTCTTGGTCTTCCCCTGCCTCTCCTTCCTTCTATCTTTCCTTCAATTATATATAGTTTTTATGTAATTGTCATGTCGTATCGGGTGCCCCAACATATTTCCCCTTCTGTTTTCAATGGTTTTTAGTAGACTTCTTTCTCCTATCAAATTTAGAACCACTTTGTTTGTTCTTCTTGCTGTCCAACTAATACCTATTACTATATCCTTCTCCATGCCCACATTTTAAATGCGTTGAATCTCTCTCTATCACGCTGGGTTCGAGTCCACCTATCGCTTCCGTACAACGCTATGCTCCGCTTAGGTCCGCTTAGGTCTTAATAAATCGTTTTCTTTTATTACGAGATATTTTTACTTTTAATATTTGCTTTTTAGCATTCAAGGTGTCACACTCAGAAGTAGAGTTTCCGAGAACACACTCTGGAGGGACGCTTCGGGCCTTTGGCCCTCGGTCTCACGTAGAGAGAAATCGTTAACTTTTTAGGTAAAGCTAAAAGCTAAGGTGTAGAACTCATTAGGTTAGGTTAGGTTTGTTTTATAACAATCCTGAAAAGGTTATGTTTCTGAAAAAAATAATGTTTTCGATGAAATTAAAATTTGGCGAAACATTTATTCGCTGAAACGTTTGCCGGTAAAAGAAGGGTAAACCACGTATATTATTACCCCTGATTGTTTACAATCAGGTGTTAAAGCTTTAGCTTTGCTTAGTTTGGGGATTAGGTCGATTAGAGTGAGATTGTCCCCCCATATTTATTTATTATATATTACTAAAATATCATGAACTTCATGTAGGTAAGTAGTGCCAATTCTTCTCCACCCCGACCACTTTTCTAGCTGGTCATTAGTCCTAGCAAAAATGAACTATGTTGTTCACAGATGGCGCTTAAACAGGAAAGTGTGCCGGCACTGGCGTCACCGATGCTGCATCGCGCCGAATACCGGGGAGCCGGCCCGCCGCCTCTGGCCACTGAAGACTTCGACGAGGTAACAACCCTGTGATACTCTTTTCCACCGCTTTTCAGTGCGACGGACTTGGAAGTAGAGGGAAAAGTAGAAAACTTCCGTTACTCTCTTCTCTTCTCTACATATTGCGTCGAGAAACGTAATAACGAGTATATATGCAAATAGGCTTAGTGAAATCTGAAAAATTACCCAGTTCGGGACTAGGTTTTTGACGTTAAAACCAATTTATAAATATACGCACCACGGAGAGATTGCATCCTAGAAAGGAAATGTTTATCTATTTTCCTTGGCGAAGTACTGAATTAAAGTCGGTATAATCTTTGTTTTTAAAGTAAATTATGTATATTATGTACATTAAGGATGTCGTCGACCCGAGCTGCGACGGCCGGCGTTGATGACTGCCGTTAAAAATATGGTGTAAATATTTAAAAGATTAGTTTCACAAATGATTGGTACTCAGTGTTCGTTCGTTAGGTAGTTTTTATCCATTCCACGAGAGTGGGCCAAGCTAACGAAGACAAAAATGAACTACTATTTGTTTTCTGCAGGACGACTTCCAAGATGCCGCCGAAGAACAACTCGAGTAAGCATCGACTAGTTTTCCTAATACATACCTAATGATCATATATTCTACTAGTATTTTCCCGCGCCTTAGTCCGCGTGAACTCCGATATCAACTTTAATCCCAAATTTAATTCCTTTAGGTTTTGCGAGAAAAGTTATATAGGATCTATTTTATAAACTAAATCCGTTAAACCGTTTTTGCGTGGTTGAGTAAGAAACATCCAAACTTTCACATTTATAATATCCTTCGTACTTTATGTCATAATATACCTACGTAACCTAAATCTTTAATTAACTATTGCAGGTGTACAATGGATTTACAAACGGCCTTTGAGGAGTGTGAGGTTGCGATGAGAAAATTTTTCAACAACGATCTAGTGGGAGCCTCGAATATAATGAAACCTTGGTAAGCACAACCTTTCTTTTTTTTCGTGGGGTTATGCCTTTACGCATCCAGCCTGGTTAGGGAACCAGACCGGGTATGACGGACTCCCGGGAACCGCCCGGACTACCGTCTAAAACCCCACGGTGCTTTGCGCGCTGCTTTTTGACGGAGCCACGGGAACGCTCGCGCACACTTCCGCAACTGGTAAGTACAGCCTGTTCCAATATTCAGAGCAATGACGCGTAATTCAATGTCCGAGAGGCAACCGAATGGCTCGCGGTATTTGAGCTCACGAAGTGTTGTGGAACCGCCCTGTGCAACCCGAACTGAGCCAACTTGGACTGGTTCGGAAATAGGAAATAGGCGGTAAAAAAAAAATTGTCGCCAGGCAACCGATTGAAACGCGGTAGCCTGAAAGTGTGTACGCTGTTTATATAATGAAATTTTTATATTTTTTTCCTATCGTTATAAGTGCGTAAAAATAAGCATGTTTTATTATTGAAACATTTTCTCTCAGATCGATATTTACCGAGATATTCGGGTTCAAAGGTCAGTCATTTAAAGGTGGCAAAACCGACTCGGATGACGGATAGGTGTTATTCATTTTTATCAAAGAACGGAAAAAAACGAGAAGTTTTTCTAGAAAAAGATGCTTTTTTTGACGTGTTCTGTACCTAACAATCATTCAAAATAAGTGTTATAATCACACCACTTTGGCAAAAAAATTACCAAAGTGCTGAAGTAAGAAAACTTTGGAACGCTATACTTCGGTCATTTTTAGTGATCCGTCCCAAAATTGGTCCACGGAACACTTATGCGATCACTCGGAGGCTGTCCGTCAGTCACAGCCAGTTTTCTCGAAGGCCGTTTGACATAGGAAGCTGAAATTTGGTGTAGATATAGAAATTTATTAAATTTAGAGAAAAGTTTTTCAAGTAAAAGATGCTTATTTTGACGAGTTCTATATGTAACAATCAATTTAAATAGGTGTTATAATGACACCACTTTGGCAAAAAAATTACCAAGTGCTGAAGTTAGAAAGCTTCGGAACGCTATACTTCGGTCATTTTTAAATTTAGAGAAAAGTTTTCCAAGTAAAAGATGCTTATTTTGACGTGTTCTATACGTAACAATCATTTTAAATTATAATGACACCACTTTGGCAAAAAATACTACGTGCTGAAATGTCCCTGCATGCGATTACGAATGTAATGCCTTAATGCATTACATTTGTAATCGCATTACAATTGCGCTACATTTGTAATCGCATTACATGTAATGCAATTACGTGTATTGCATTACTCGCAATTGCAATGTAATGCGATTACGAATGTAATTCATTACTCGTAATTGCATTACATGTAATTTAATTTGTGATGCAATTACAAATGTAATGCATTACGCCCAACACTGCTTACTTACATACGTCAATTAGACATGCTAAAAATGTTTTTGTAACCAAATTCTTATACTTTCATGAATCTCAAGCTAACTATAAAAAAAATTAATTAATAGGGATACCTAGTAGCTACTTAATTTGAAGTGACTACCCTGGCCTATTCCTACAACATCAAAATGATTCCCCAAAAGTCCTAAACCTGTGACTGAATAAAGAACTAACAAAGAGGACTAATAGCCAACTGCAGTCATGATAATTTATCTATACAAGCTGGGAATTTACATACGAAACATTTATATTTAAAATTTATATAAATTATTTAATGGTTCGTAAACCTCAAGTGCGTCATCGTGAGACAACCACATTTGATGAAGGAATGACGTATACTCGTACCTATATAATAATGCTGTCAACTATCATTATTGCGAAACTTTTGCCAGAGGCTCTAGTATAAGTTTTACCGAAACAAAACGTTACGATCGCGTTTGCGTTTTACCCCCAATTTGCATGGGATTTGACAGCTAAACGCAAACGCGGTAGTAACGTTTTGTTTCGGTAAAACTTATACTAGAGCCTCTGTTATGTTTATCTAACTATAGAATGGATTACACTAAGACCCCAGAAATAAGTATTACTCGTAAATGGGCATCAAACAAACGGGGCGAAAATAGGAGGGGGTGTTTAAAAAAAAATTGTCGCCAGGTATTCGATTTAGCATTTCATTACATAAACAGCGTACACACTTTCAGGCAACCGCTGTTTCAATCGGCTGCCTCGCGACAAAAAAAGTTATTTTCATACATTTTTTATATTTCCGCCCCAGTCCAAGTTGGTTTGCACAGGGCGGTTCCACAACACAACACTTCGGGAGCTCAAGACCGCGAGCCATCCGGTTGCATCTTACACACTGCAACTACGCGTCATTGCTCTGAATAAAACAGGTTGTTCGTTTTTAGTCGCTACAATACTTATCGTTACCTACCTAAGGCACTGGTCCCACCGCCGGCTAGTAAGCTAGAAAAGTTGGGCGAGAAACGGTTCATTGCGTGCTGACCAGGCACAGTGTGATCAATCGACCTTTACAGATCCGCAATGTAATGCTACTCGCCCAACTTTTCTAGCTTACTAGCCGGCGATGGGACCAGTGCCTACATAATGTTTTGAATGGATTTTTATTAAGTATTGGAATCCCAAAAGTCTCATCGGTCAATGTAATTCTGGCCGTAATATCAAGTTTCGATTGAGAATCGCAACTATGACTGTTTAGGTACTATACAGTCTTTTCAAAATAGCTTGGCGCTGGTGACAGCTGTGGCAATTTCAGACTAGCTAGAGAGGTGAAAGTATCGAAACTTGAGTCGATAAAAGTAATCATTTAAAATATCAATTGTATATAACCATGATTGTGATCATGAATCCGATTATTAGGCTAAGTTAGTAGAGATACTTGTTTTGTGGCGACATTTATGCCTGGTAGAGCGATATACATCGTGCGAGTGAGAAAGCGGAGACAATAAATATTTGTTGACGGGGTGCTTTTATAGTATTGAAGAAATAATTGCACGAGATTAAAAAACTGGTTTTTACTAAGTATCTGTGAAAATGATGTACGTGATACTAATTATAGTATTTCCTTCTATTATTAAGTGTATGTCATCATCCTCCTAGCGTTATTCCCGGTAACGCCCCTGGAGGAGCCCGGAGTCCGCTTTGACACCTAACATAACTTCTTCTATTATTAAGTGTATGTACAAATTTCAAACACAATCATTGTATTGTTCAGGAATAAATGTTGAATTGAATTGAAAAGAAAATTAACGAAGACCTGTTAGATAACATGTTTCCATCCCTTTCTTGCTCGTTATTAAGTACGAAAGTGAAAAGAGACCGGATGTATTGATGTTTGTTCAATTTATTAGGGCCTAACCTTTTTCTGTAATTTGTGGGTAGATGCGAAATTCTCCGTACCTACGAGTGCTAATGCGATACGTTTTCTTTTTCCTAAAATTTCACATCAAAATGGTGTTTAGCTTAATCAATCCAACGCAACGCAACAAATTAGAAATTATTTTTCGAATTACAGTCTCGATTTGTTTTATTTAGGCGGATTAATTTATTAAAATTTTATTTCTTTATATTAAAAAAAATATGTTCGTTCAAATTTATTACGAATAACATGTCAATTCATTATGTTCAAATATTTTACGGCAGTCATATTCAAGCTGCAACTAAAATGTTGCTCTTCCAAATATTTACACCGCAGCAACATTTTTTGGGTAAATGAAACGGTGCGTCAAGTGTCACCCGCACCAAGCTATTTTGAAAGGACTCAGTTTGGCCACAACCACAAGTTCGTTCGCCTATCCCTAAGCCGGCCCTAAACGGGCAGCCAGCGCGATACTTCTCCGAACAACATGATACAAAACAAAACGGCAAAACATTGTCAACTTGACATACAATACATTGACAAGTTCAATTCTTCAGTTTCGTGTACAGTCAGCATCACGTTACCTACATAGAATAGGTACCAAAGTAGACAAATATACTGTAACAGATCCTTGGGATGTGACTTCGTCCCGTATGGCGGACCAGAAAGATTGTGTCTGTCATAAGCTCATGAGAGGACAATTGAAGTCCGCTAGTCACCGATTAGAGCGGGTAATCCTCTTGGCACCTTCAAGCTGCCCTTCAAGCGCTTAAGTAGCTATAATTAAGTTGCTCATAAATGTTATAAATAGTATGCGGGGCCTTCTAGAGGTAACACTGTGTGGGTAGATCGTTTGTTTTGTTATGTGGCGGCTAAAACTTATTTTGCATATTTTCTATTGACACGTGTGCCTATTCTGGTTTTCGACGATATAATGAGAGACCCGATGACCTTAGAAATAACATCACGTGTACGTTTCAAGGGTGTTCTTTATTTAAACATGAGCTATAAGTTTGCACGAACCCGTTTTACCCCTTGATTAGACCGAGATATAGACTGAATAAGATTTGGAAACTTGAGTATCCATCATAACCACTACTAATGTGAAACAATAAAGTTGTGCAACGCAAAACAAATTCAACTGTTATACAGTCCTCCGGGATATCAAAACAACCAGACTGCCCAATCTTACTATCTGTTCTTCCTGGTATATCATGCTCCTAGCGTTATTCCCGGTTGTGCCTTAAATGAGCCCGAGGTCCGTTTTGGCACCTAGTCCCAAGATATGGCATACGCACTACTTTTACGAAAGTCAGTGCCATCTGACCTTCAAATTCCAACCCAAAGGGAAAACTAGACCTTATGGGGTTTAAACCGGTTTCCTCGCGATGTTTTCCTTCACCGAAAAACTACTGTTAAATATCAAATAATATTTCATCACCTTCGACCCCCAGATTTAAAGTCGCGTACCTCACCGCTCGTCTACATGGGTTTCCTTCTGTCCTTAGTATAGGGGAAACTATATTGGTGTTAGTAGCTTCGTCAATTGTGTAAGCAGCTTGACTTTTATAAGTTGAAGTTTTAAGCCGCCGGAAAGCTTTTAACTCTGCTTAATGAGTGCTGTCATAGACAACGACGACCGGTTTAGCCTAGTGGGTAGCGACCCCGCCTACAAAGCTAACGGTCCTGTTTTCAAATCCCGGTAAGGGCAAATATTTTTTTGATGAGCATGAGTATTTGTTTACGAGTCTTGTTTTTTTTAAAGTATTGTTATCTATAGAACATATCATCGCCTAGTACCCACAAGTTATGGGCCATAACACAGGCCTTATTGAGCTTACTATGGGGTTTAGGTCGATTTTGTGTAAGATGGTCCACTAATATTTGTTTATTTGTATATAATAACCGGGTTCAGAGGCTTAACGTACCACACAGTCACGCTCGGTTAGTAAATTGATAGATAAGATTACATTATTTATTTCATGTTAAGAAATTACATTACAGATTTGCATACATGTCAAAAAAATAAGATTTTTATATCACGATCGTCAAAACAGAGAAAAATTAAGATATGATATTAAGACAATGTCAACAAATGTAAGAACACAATAACACGAAAATAAAAAAAAACAAACCAAAAGCAAAGAAACATAAATATTATTATATCAACCTCTACGTATCGTCATTCTTTACAATATTTAGTGCATCGGAAAATACGTGACGTGACGTAATGTACATATTTAATGTCAAATCATTGAAATCATATTCATACAAAAATAATAAAAATGTTTTTGATATTTTGGAATGGTTAGGCTATACCCTAACCATTTTGCTGCATTTTGCACGAATTGAATCGTAAAATTTGCATGGCAGAAATGAAAACTCAAAGACATTGTAACAGTTTTTCGTTCGGGTCACGTGTCCGTCTTACAAATTTTCAATCTCTCGCATCTTACGGTCACGTGACATCTTACGGTCAAGTGACCTGACGCGAGTTAAAAAAAATCCCCATCTCAAAAAGTACACAGCGCCGCTAAAGAAGTTTTCACTTCAAAGCCTTATAGAGAAATTTTTTGATCCTTCCATTGGATATATATATGGAGGCCGCGCACTGCTCCGAGGCCAAGAACGTTTGGTCCATAACCTGTCCCGACGCGGACCCGCCTGCCAATACCGCGCTGCTTTTGCCGGTGCCATTTTTTCTTTATGGATATAGTATTCCGATGAATTTTGTATGTCAAACTTAATAAATCTATGAGTTTATGTCACTTTAAACTATGTAATTATAATACGGAGCTGTTTATAGTTAGCCGTTAACGACAACAGCGCCCTCTAGATTCCCCTAGAGATAGAGATAGAGGTTACAAAGGTGGCCTTTTTTGAATACGAGTATAGACTATAGGTATAAAGTCCGAGATGATATTCGAGACCAAAAATGTAAACAAACAACTGTCAATGTCAAAGTGGCATTCCAGGGGCATACAATCTTTTTTATCCAATGTATTCACCAAATATAAAGTATGCATAATTTTAACTGACAGATACTATAGGCCAAACGATTATCAAATCAAATCAAATCAAATCAAATAATTTATTTGCTCAGAATACAGTTGTGTAGATGTTACATTGTTAATTATAAATATGTCCAGTGTACTCAGCCTGCATGCAGGCGTGCAAATATTCTTCGGAGCGAATACAATTAAAATAATATAAAGTAAAACCAAAAATAATCATTTACAAAGTATAAAAATAAAATACAATACAATACTAATAACACAATCAAGAATAATCAAATATACCCACATAGGAAAATAAATAAAAATGTCAAGAAATTAAATGAAAATTATAAATGTCAGTCACGATTTAAATATTTTTGGATTGAGTAAAAACAACGGTCTAAGAGCCAGGTAGTCAATTTGCATTCAATACTATTTCCCTCGAGTAATTTTATGTCCTCAGGTATATTATTATATATGTCTATGCACATGTTAAAAACATTCTTCCTATAAATCATCTTATGAGCCCGTGGTTTATAAAGTAAATTCATAATTTTAAGTCTGGTTTCTCTATGTGTTACATCACCTCGTTTTTTAAATAAAGATCTATGGGCATTTACAAACAGCCATATTTCCCGTATATATAAGCAAGGTAATGGAAGAATGCGCAGTTTTTTAAATTAAGGGATGCAAGAATCATCATTCCAAGCATTACAAATAACCCTAATACATTTCTTCTGGACTTTAAACACTTTCCACATCGACGGATTGTCCTTTATATTTGAATAGCCTGGCTGAGGTTCCATAGTCATTGATTTCAAAAGAACACGCACAAAATAGAAAATGTACAGCAAAATAAAACCATAACGTAAAACACAACAGCAGAACACATGAGCATAAACGATAATTTACTTTAAAAACAAAATTTTAATCGACTTCAATTTAGTACTCCGCCAAGGCACGAGAACATTTCCACATTAATTTCCAATTTACCACATGAACGGATTTCCGAGAGCAAATGCGTTGACTATTAGGCAAAAAACCCAATCGCTGCATGTGGCCCGATAATATTTAAGGACTTCCGTCGATTCCACAAGGATCACCTTTGGCACTTCATTAGTTGCTATTTCAACGGAATCTTATCAGAATCTGTGACGTACATTTGTACTTTTAAGTACATAATTGAGGAATTCCATAAGTCATCTGTGGTCTTCATCATCAATTCCACTCCACCAAATTTATGATTACCGGGTGTAAATACACGATTTAAAATAGAAAATACTAAAATCACTACACGCGTGCCTAATATAATTGAAGAGTTCCCTCAATTCCTCATGGATCCCATCATCCAATAGAATTTTTGAAAAAATGGGACCCACCTGGAACTACCTTCTTACAAACAAAAAAAATATTTACGAATCGGCTCATCAATGACGGAGTTCTGAGGTAACAAACATGAAAATAATAATAAAAATAAAAATACAACCGAATTGAGAACCTCCTCCTTTTTTTAAGTCGGTTAAAAAGGAGGACATCTACAAATCAAATCTCGTCTACAAATGTCAGACAGAAAACAAACTAAATAAAATGGAGGCTATGACATGACACGGTCTACGCATGCCTATGTTGTATGTTCAGAAATATTTAATGATTTATCAATCACTATCAATATGCCAATTACACTAATAGGAAACCGGTAATTGTTTTAATTACTAACCAAATGTTTAAAACTTCTCACCATTACCAACAGCATAAATTAAAACTCCACATATTAAAAAAAAAAATATTTTGGCTTTTTAATTTAGTAAAATATTTTTGACTATTCATACAATATTAATATGATAATATTTACGAGTATTTCAATGATTTTAGACTAACCACTTCTTGCGTTTATTTTTTTATGGTGGCAACCCATCTGTTTACATTTTTGATCTCGAATATCATCTCAGACTTTAGGTTGTATTAGATGTACTTGATTGTTTAGAATTTATGAAAAGTTTTTCACCTTATCTTGTAGGATTAGATAAATGTTTAGATGAGATTTGTCAAAAAAGAATGGAACTCGTAATATCAGATACTTATCAATTATCATCAACATTTCACAAAAATGCTACTAGAACTTGATATCTAAATTAAGATGCATACGGTACCGTGCCATTATTTACGTCAGGATTACGCTATTTGGCGCGCAAAACTTATCGACTCTAAATTTGTTAATCTAATTGTCATCAGACAATCATGAACAATAAGAAACAAAATTGGTTATAACTAAAAACAAAAGCATAAAAAGGGAAGTTATAAAAAGAACACCGCCTCTAGGAGGACAGACTGCGGCATGAACCACAGTATGCTCTGGCAGCATTACCTCTCTGAATCGCAATGGAAATTCGTTGTCTAAGTAAAATCCGGTCATTGACTCCCAAGTCATTTTGGGTTGGAGTTGGAAATCATCATTTAACCCAGAACTTGTTTTCTGGAGGGTCTGAAAAAATAACACCGTAAGTATTTCGATTTACGATAACGATGCACGGCGGGCGGGTTGCACCTACTTACGAAAAAAAAAGGCAGCTGTCATTCCATAGAAACTTGTCAAACTTTCTATTCTAGTTTCAGTTTTCGGTACGATTTCCTTACACTCGGAGGCTCTAGTATAAGTTTCACCGAAACAAAACTTTACGATCGCGTTTGCGTTTTACCCTAAATTGGTATGGGATTTGACAGCTAACCGCAAACTTATACTAGAGCCTCTGTAGATGACGGCTAGTGAGTGTCCATTGTTGTCAGGTGCCGCTCGTCTCTGTACCACAGCCTCGGCATGTCCATCTTCGAGTTCATCCCCGCCATGCTCACGTTCGACCACGTGCAGATCAGCCGCGCGCTGGCTGCGCTCAAGGTGTGCATCTCCATCTGTAACCAGCACAAGAGGAACTTCTCGCTGGTTGAGAGCATTGGCACTATGATTAGAAAGGTAAAGATCACCATAATACTTTGTTTAGTTTAGTAAGCCTTCCTACGACGCTGAGTCTGGGTTCGAATGCCGGTAAATATTTGTGGGCTGCGCAGGAATATATTTGTTTCGGAATCTAGGATGTATATATTATACTAGCTTCTGCCCGCGACTCCGTCAGCGTTGAACTCGTTTTTATCGTAGCTCCATACAAAGTTTAGGGACTGATTTCCGGGATAAAAACTATTCTATGGCCTCCCCGGGACTCAAACTAGCTCTATACCAAATTTCACCCGTACAAACTTTGTACCCCTGTTTAACCCGTTTAGGGGTGGGTTTTTCCAATACCCTAAAATTGATTTTCTTGTATTGTAATAAGGAGTCCATAGACAAAGTTTCAAGTCTCTCACTTAAGATTTTACAGCATACTTATACAAACTTTCAACCCCCCTTTTACTTCCTTGAGGGTGGAATTTTAAAAAATCCCTTCTTAGTGGGTACTTACGTCATCGTCATATTAACTACCTGTTGTGAAAAATCAGCTTTCTAGCCCTTTTAGACCCGGCCAATACAATCGTGTGGGTTGATTACATTTAATTGTCTATACTTCATTGTAATATACTTCATTTTGCGTTAGCAGGGTTTTGTATTACGGGTCTGAAAGTGCTAGGTTCAACGGTTTCGGCTGGGCGTTGATTATAAGTCAGTCAGACGTTTATGTATATAGACTAGCTGTTGCCCGCGACTTCGTCCGCGTAGAACTTGTTACCGTCTTAGACAAAAAAAAACCGGCCAAGAGCGTGTCGGGCCACGCTCAATGTAGGGTTCCGTAGTTTTTCGTCCGTCACAGTAAGTGTCCCCACTTAAGCGTTAAAAAAATGGGCTATTTGTTACATTGAGTTGACATATTAAGTACAAAACCCTAAAACCCTAAATCCGTTTTTTTTACTTTATTTGAAAGCCCGTCATTTCCGAGTTTTCAGAGTATGAGAGATGGAAAGGGTATATGTATTGTATTGTATTGTACATTTTAATCGTTATTTGTTATTCGGCACAAGTGCTTGTGTTGAAAGCCGAGCTAGCGAAGCGGGTAAAGGTGGTTTTCCACCGGCGAGGCGAAGCGGGGCGTGCATGGGCGAGAATTGAAATTCGTATGGGACTTACTACCCATTTGCACTGAGCGCGCGCGCGGTGGAAATAGGTAGTAACTCCCATACTAATAGAGAGGGGTGTTATAAGTTTAACGTGTCTGTGTATCTACACAGACACGTTAAACTTATAACAGACCTGTGACCCATGACCTCTAAGGGTCGTAGTTCTAACTGAACCTAACGTACTTTTCTGCTAGCAGTCGGATTATGTATTTTGACTAATAAATGGCTTACCATTAGACCCCGTTATCTTGTCGCACTGACATTGCTCTTCCGTAGAGCGTGAATGTTTTTTTTGTCGACCATCTAAATGTCGATAGTGTAGTACTTAGAGTTATATGTCACTGATAGAGTCAACTGATAGAGAGTCACTAGGTACTATCGGATATAAATATATATGACTAGCTTCCGCCCGCAACTTCGTCTGCGTGGGCCCGGGATAGAAACTAACCTATATTTTAATCCAGGCTATAAAACATCTTCGTGCAAAATTTCATCCAAATCGGTTAAGCCGTTTAGGCGTGATTGAGTAACAAACATCCAAACATCTAAACATCCAAACGTCCGAACTTTCGCATTTATAATATTAGTAGGATAAAAAAATAAGAAATAAAAGTCTCGGTAGTAAACAATCGCAATTGTGGGTTATTCAATTTATTCCAAGGGATATTGGAGTAAATCATAAATTTTGTCACATCCTTTTCGCCTACTAAATCATTGTATTTTTTTGATTCTAGATTTTTTGTTTGGTGTCTCTTTTGGGAACTATTCGTAAATTGCACTATGTACAAAACAATTCGTTTTCAACATTAGTTTTGACTAACGTCAAGAAAGAGTAGACATTTAATAAAATGGAACTAAAAAAATACCATACTAAATTGTTGCCATTACGTCTAATAATGTGACAGTTACGTAGAAAGTGGCGCCCTCATTTAATTTCTACTATTTCTTGACGGACTATAAGTAAGGTTATCGATTCACGTACTTTTTTTTAATCAATAAGTTTTCATTGAGATTGAGCAAAGATTAAAAGGCGAAAATTTAATCGCATTGTTGTATTATATAAACATCGATATCGAGACGGTCGATAAAAAAACATTCACGCTCTACGGAAAAGAAATGCGACGGAAGATATCGGGGTCTACTTACCATAATAGAAGATGTATTACATAAGCGTTCCCTTTCTTCAAAAATTACTTGTTCCTCATAGATACTTCCAACCCTTTTTATCTTCCTTAGAGGATGAATTTTAAGAAACGCTGTGTAATTAGATACCTAGTATTTAACCGAAGTTACAGAGCCCTTATTTTAAAATTGTCTTGATCCCCGTACAAATCCAACTCCTTTTACCCCATTTAGGGGATGAATGTTTCTAACCCCTTTATGGAATCAATTTCAAACAGTTAAAAACAGAACCCGGTTTTGCTCTAATATTTTATGGCTTAGCTTAAGTACAAATTGACAGTTATTTTGCCGACTTTGTTGATCATTGCAGAATCCCCAGTTTACAGTCGTTTTATGTCACAGAGGCGTGTGTTAATTTAGGCCGCGTTTCCGCACACGCGTTGACACGTTTACGCGGGTGTGCGATATGCCGGTCACAGTCGCTAAAAAGCTCCGCGGAGCGTCGTGTCTGTGCGTAAACGCGGCCTTACATTGAATTAGATGCGTAATAGATTTTATAAATGTATCTAATTCGTTCTACTGATGAGTCTGATCAAATTACTTTCAAGTTTTCAGCTAATTATAATAAAGCAAAACAATATAACTCACTATAAATGATTAGATTTATACATAGTAAAATAATTCAACAGCCGAATTTTAGCACGTACACGGACCTAGAGGCGCACGCCGAGCTATGCTACGCGGAGGCGCTGCTGCTGCAGGCCATGATGACTATCATGGAAGGAGAGGATCTCACGGGCCTCATCAAGGGCACCATCAAAGTCAAGAATTGCTACAATTGCTATAAGTAAGGATTCCAAGGCCTCGTTTTCTCTTCGCCTACTCGCGCACTCGGACATCATGTTGATCTGCGGTGCGCATCGCGTCATCCGTCCATAAATGACACCCAATGAATGAACAAACTAAAGTGTGATACTGGTTTATTAATGAATTATTAAAACCTTAGTTACTCATCGGTATCAATCTTTGTGTCCACCAGAGCGGTGGAAGTTCCGAGGCGACGAGCGAGGAAAAAGTCCCCTTCCTATTGGTGCATTTTTTCCTCGCTCGCAACCTCGCAGAACCTCGGTGTATATCACCTTAAGTGTCGATTCGACTAAGTAGGCATAGCCCACACGATATTCACGTTCAACGTCGAACAGAGCATCGTTTTCATTTATTGCTGATCAATGATCATCACCTGTTGAATACGCCACAGTAATATACACCAAGTGCTTAATTTTTACTTCAGCTGATGGTATTATATTCGATTCGAATTCAGTGAGAAGATAATTACTCGTACTTGTGGTCGAATGTTTCTGAGTTTTAGAGCGATACAGACGCATTGCACTAAAACCCTCACTTACGGCGCTCTCACACTGTTTATTTGCTGCAGTCGCGCGTTTGCATCGCTGTACAAGTGATTCGAAATCCATTTATAAGATCGTGTCGCTATGAATCGCATATGTAGCTGTTTACTAATGCTACCATACATTTGTACATCACTAGCAATCTAGTAGAGCGAAGCAGTTTCGTTGCAACATCGCTATACTGTCAGTGTATCTGTTATTATAATTAAATATTAAATCAAACTAATGCTCAAATTGGAAATAACCCATCAAAAGTAGATGATTGAGGTACCTACCAAGTATTTACATATCAAACCATTATTGAAACCTGACAGAAACGGACAGTACAGAAAACCTTATCGTTGGTAATGGTTTATGTTTATATGCACACATTTATAGTCACTTATTTGCATTCTTTTTTGTAGAATAATTTTGAATGTCAAACGGCAGTCGGGTGTTAGAATCCCGGCTCGTACCAATGAGTTTTTCGGAACTTACGTACGGAATATCATTTGATATTTACCGTTTGCTTTTCGGTGAAGAAAAACATTAAACACAAACTGAGAAGAAATTCAAAGATATATGTGAAGTCCCTAAACCGGACTGGGCCAGCGTGGGACTGACGCCCGTCCCTCATCCATGAGAGGAGGCCCGTGCCCAGCAGTGAGACGTATATACGCTTATGATAATTTTTTACAAATAATCAAATTGAAATTATACAGAGACTGCGCAAAAATCCTCTCCCGCAAGCAGTGGGAGAGCGAAACGTCCCGGATACACTTCCACAGCGGCGTGCGCCTCGGCACCGCCACGTTCAACGTCATGATCTCGCTGCTGCCGCCCAGGATCATCAGCTTGTTGGAGTTTGTAGGCTTCTCGGGAAATAAGGTAAGTACCTAGTCATTGTCATCCCTACTAATATTAACAACTACCTTTTGCCCGCACTCCGTCCGGCGTAACTCCATACAAACTTTCACCCGGGGATGATTTCCGGGATAAGAATCCTATATCCTTCCCTGGACTCAAACTATCTCTATATTAAGAGTGAAGAGGTAACAGGTATTTGTATAGATGCGAAAGTAACAATCTGTCTGATATTTTTTACGCTTAAACTGCTAAACCAATTGAGATGAAATTGGGTATGCAGTTATTTTTAATCCCGGGGAAGGATATAGGATACTTTTTATGCCGGAAGTCATCCGCTACGGGGGTAAAATGGCTGTCGGAAGTTTGTATGATAGCTCAGTTGTTTAGTAGAGACTGCCGCGTATGTAGGTTCGAATCCAGTTCCGAGCAAACACATTTAAAAACAATTAATGATACTGCTTAATACATCATTCATGTGGTACTCTTTTGTGACGCAGAGCTTCGGTCTGAGCGAGCTTGTGGCCGGGACGCGGTCCCCGGGGCTCCGCGCGGTGCTCTGCGAGCTGACGCTGCTCGCATACCACCTCGTCATCTGCCACTTCATCGGCGCGAAGGGCGACCTTGACGTCTGCCAGGAGATACTCGACAAGGAACTCAAGGTATAGTAAGCACAAAGTTGTTTTTACTTGCGTACATACGCACGAGACGTACGCAGAGATGGCATGATTTGGCACGAGTCTGTCAAACGTGGTTTCTTGGACCATGGACGGAATTAATCTATGAGCAAG
Source organism: Epinotia bilunana (assembly GCA_947049275.1). NCBI lineage: Eukaryota > Metazoa > Arthropoda > Insecta > Lepidoptera > Tortricidae > Epinotia > Epinotia bilunana. Next base: position 36,281,864 of record OX346252.1, on the reverse strand, counting down.
GTCATTTGGTTATCAGTGGTAAGCTAATAGAATAACACCCTCTACATGAATACGAATAGAATGCGTGAAGTTCCTCATGCAATTTGCTATAGAGTACCAATAAATACACAAACCTTGCGTTTGAGACGCCACGATCTTTGCTTCAAATAAAACTGTAGAAACCAGACTCCAGCTGCCAGACTTCGGCTGTCGAGTTGCCCCATAGTGGCGCCTACTCACAATGCCAGACAAGACGAGCAGCGAAAGCCCCAGGCCCAAAAAAAACTGTCTTAAATAAAGATCACAAAAACTTTGCTGCCTTGTAGGGGTATGGCAACGAACTTTGAACGCCAAGGACACCTAACCCCACCTAACGCCGTCTGTTTTCAGGTATACCCGGACGGTGTCTGGTTCCTGCTGTTCAAAGGGCGCCTCGAGCTGATGCGAGGCATGTTCAACCCTTCCATAGTCACGTACAACTTGGCCATCGACAGCCAGGACATGTGGCTGCAGTTCCGGCACGTCTGTTATTGGGAGATCATGTGGGTCAATGGGTGAGTGCACGTAGCGAGCTAATTTTGCATTTAACATTGTGATTTCGAATCTGGATGTATTGTTATTGGTTAAGGTTACATGCCTGATACGTCAAGGCATTTTGCTCAGCTATTTGTATTTTCTCTGTAGAAATCCATAGAGATATGTTCCAGAAAGATATTAGCCAATAGCATATTTCGATCACAGCGCGATGCGAAACGGAGGCAAGATCTACTGCGATTCTCTTGTCCTCTCCTTCGGGCCGCAATCTATGTTAGCCTTACGTAGTTATGAACGTTCGACCTACAGTCGACTTCGAAAATATGAGCCTAGACAAACTAATCCAAATGTTAAGGCCATAAGTTGGGCAGAACGAAAAGTCAGCAGACCAAAAGTCGGTTTGTGAACGTACAGATATTTATGTAGTCGACCACTAGTTGATACAGGGCTCCAAAACATCTGAGCCCTTCCCCTCCAAATCTAAACTCATCCAACTGTGTGGTTTTGCTAACCATATTTTAATGTACTTATGTAGGTTAAAAATGGATTGGCGGCAAGCGGCTGTTTACGCCAACAAGCTAATGGAGGAGAGCTCGTGGTCGCGCACCATCTACACTTACACCAAGGCGGCGCTGCTTCTGCAGCTGGGAGACCAACTTAAGATGGGGGAGAGACAGCAGTGCAACGATCTTATGAGGTAATATTTGATAAACTGTTTTTTTTATTCACGTCTTTATTCGAAAACGTACTGCGAACATACGTCTAGGGATACGCTACTGCGTAGGGAAAGAGATAGGGGACTGAGGTTCCTCGCTTACACGCATGGCGCACTGCTGGCGCTCCAATACATTATTGGGTTGACATTAACAGCCCTGTAATCCCTGTTCCGGTGATGGTCTTGACTAATAGTTCACATTTAATTTCATGTTTTGTAAGATTGTTAAATCTTCTCTTCTGCTCATTTAAGAGCTAAGCTGTTGTCGGCGTAGCTCAAAGTCCTCCAGTGGTGTAGTTTACTCCAATCCAAGGCAACCTCTTTGACATCTTGATACGACCTAACATCAACTCTTTTTTTGAGTTGCTCTATGTAGTTTATTCTAGGTCTTCCTCTTCCTCGCTTCCCTCTATATTTCCTTCAATTATATTGAGTATGAACTTGTCATGTCATGTCGTATGAGGCGCCCTATCTATTCTATTTTCTAAGTTTCTCATTGCAACTGCCTGGTTTGTCTCATTCTATTCAGCATTCTTCATTGGTAACCCTCTCTCTCCAGCTAATTTCTCCATTCGCCTCCAACACCACATCTCGAACGCTTCATATATCTCTGTATCTGTTAATCGCTGTTCCAGGAACGCGTCATACTACAAGCAGCGCATAGCGGGCAAGTCGCTCCCGATGGAGAAGTTCATGATCCGTCGGTGTGCGCGCTACAGCGCCCAGGGCGGCCGCCTGGTGCTGCCCGCGCTCGAGCTGCTGTGCCTGTGGAACATGTTCCCGGTGCTCGCGCGACACGAGACCGCCGCCCAACACGTGCTCAAGGTCGGTCCACACGGAAACGTGATACTGATATCGAACGACCCGTGCACATCGACGTCTTGCTTTGTCGGTTTGGTGTTGTGTTCGTGGTGAAGGTCGGCTGAGCTCCCGCGGGTGCGCTGAGTTGAGAGTCGGACCTGCAGTAGGCATGATGCCTCATGTTCCAATTGATTACGTAGTGATGCTAGATGGATAGTAAGCCATCAAATTATCGTAATAAAATATAAATTAAACAAAATTGTATGACAACTACATAGTTGATAGTAGTTTCGGTCGCGAAATACTGCGTTTGTGTACGACTCAAACGCATTATTTCGCGACTCAAACAAAAATGTACCTGATTTTCTTCTCTCATACAAGCATTTGTATTTTGTTCCTCTCCGACAACTAGTTCGAATGACATCATAAAAAAATCTTAGTCATCATCCTTTTTGTCTCTAGCTGTTAACAGTTAATACTACGAATCCTCAAATCAATAGAGCGTCCATAAACTACGATGTCTACTTACCATCAGGCAGGCCGTAGTAGTATGCCGCCGTCGTAATATAAAAACACTGTTTGTTAATTTTCGTGTTTTATCTTGTATCATTCACTCAAAATGGTACAGTCAAGTATAATAATATGGGTGCATACAACTGACTCATAAATATGTCCCATAGCTCTTATGTCAGCGGATTAAGGTTTTGGTTTATCTTCGCATATTTATGAGAAGGTGAAATCGATACATATTTTTGCACTTGACTGTACACGACTGAATGAAATGTGCGAGGAATTCAGTTGTGAAACAATCCAAACATGAGCGAACATTTATTCAAGTGAACCGGCTGATATCACCTTAGCGAACAGCGGCTGGGTCTTGCCACGTAAAAAGCCTTTTTTTTTTTTAATACAACGACGAATAAAGCGAACACCGCTGCCTAATATAGACGCAACTCCGACGATCCCGAACTCCGATGGGCGTTGCCGACTCTTGATATGTTTGAGGATTCGCCGTGTTGACAGCTGAAGGAACAAATTCCCTCGCTCTCAACACAACGCACCCTCGGGGGCCTTGTTGCATTTGAGTAGAGTTCAAAGTAGAAGTGATTCGTATAAAATTCATATGTTGTGATATAATCGACCCATTTACATTGGGTCTAAATACCAGCTTTCACGCGAGCCGAATTGAACACCGTGCACATTCTAGAAGAGCGCTTCACCAACTCACAACACGCGCAACAACGCGCACCGCTTCAAGAGAGCCTAATAGCAACAAATACTATACAAATCGTTGACGCGAGTCGTATTGAAAGTCAATGTAATCAATTCCATTTTGGATAGTAGCCCGGCCCACGAAGCTGATGGTTTTTGGTTCGAATCCCGGTAAGGGCAAATATTTGCGTAATGAGCATTGAGTATTTGTTTGTGAGTCTTATTTATTTGTTTAATCGTATGGCATACATTATATGGCCTTTTAAAGTTTGACACTCTTTAAGTACCAGGGGACACGTGCAGGGCTGTGGTAGTTAGCTCCTGCGGACGCGAGTGACAGTTGTCCCCCCTTTGTCAAGTGAGTGGGCAACTCGACTGTTAGAAGTTTTTAAGCCGCCCGAAGGCCTCTAACTCGGCTTAACGACTACTGTCATAGACAGCAGCCGGGATCAACTGCTTAGCTTGCCTTCCAAAGCACGGAAGCGCTCATTTATAGTAACCACTCAAACAGGCGGTCACCCATCCAAAGACTGACCGCTACCGCTGCCATATTTGCTTAACCTGCGTTATCGTTTCAGACTCGCAGGCCCCGTTAGGCTATGAGCGCTTCGCTTGTGAGTCTTGAATGTTGTCTATGTATTTATATATATAAACGAGGAAGTTTGTCATTCTGTATGTCTGTTACCTCTTCACACTTAAAGCGCTCAACCTATTTAGATGACATTTCATATAGAGATAGTTTGAGTCGCGGGGAAGGACATAAGATAGTTTTTATCCCGGAAATCAGTCCCTAGGGGGGTGAATATTTGTATGGAGCTACGATATAAACATGTTCCACGCGGACGGCGTCGCGGGCAGAAGCTAGTATTCAGTATATCGTCGTCTAGTACCCATAATACAAGCCGTATTGAGCTTACTGGGGTTAGTTCGATTTGTGTAAGATTGTACTAAAGGAATATGAAACGAATGGGCTACTTTTCAGTTAAAGGGCATTGGGTAACCTTGTATGAGAAATAATGCCGTTTTTATTTTTTGCAGCGGCCAAGAATGTTTTTTTAATAATCTTTTAGAGGACCTCTTTATACGCATAGATATATCAAATTAAACCCGTTAAAAATATCGGAGCCGAGATATTTAAGTTTGAAGTTTTGTTTATAACTTTTCAATATGACCTGTGAAAATATATATTGCAAAAATATCTCGGCTCCGATGCATTTTAGTGTATAATATTCAATGTTTTGAGTAGATCTATCATAATCTACCACTTTTACGAATGGCCGCTCATCTAAAAAAATTACAATATTTTTACCAAACCCCTTTAAGTCGGTTGTCTGAGTAGTTATTTATAAAAGAAAACCGACGAGATACCGCGAGGCGACGTTGCCATCTCTCTAAGCTTCTGAAAGAGTTCTAGTTGAGAACCCCTGATCTTATCTGTAGTATTATTTGCAGTTGATAGAGACGACTCGCGACCAGCTAGATTCGGGCTCTAAGGTGTGGATGGGTATCTACGAGGCCGACAACCGCGCGCTGCTGTGGTACCTGCATGGGTGCTGCCTCTCCGCCATGGGCCTGCCGCACCTTGCCCTGGACTCGCTGGACTCCGTCATGCAGTGAGTATTACTACAGTTGCTAGAAACCTGCGACGCAAGGAGTAGATGGGAGTGTACGAGGCCCAGAACCGATCGCAGCTGTAGTCCGTTTACGGGTGCCAGCTCACCCTCGACTCACTGGGCCATGTCATTCAACCGTAAATGGGCATCTACACAAAATAACCAGAAAGCCAGTACCATAGACTGATGAAATATTGGTTTTAAATCGTACGAGTAGTTTCTTTAATCACTATCCATTACCACACCACCCCATTCCCTATCCATTATCCATTATCATTAAATATTGGCGCTGCTGGATATCAAAATGACACTTAATATATAATATCCAGGTTGAAGGGCGACATCAAAGAGGACACATTCCTGCTGCCGTACGCGATGGCGGAGATCGCCGCGTGCTACCACTACCTGGGCGTCGACGACCGCGCCACTCAAATACTTGCAGATACCAGGTATACTATAGTGCTATTCATATTTGCCATCAATACATTACAATATTAATGCTGTGGCCACACTAATGAGAAATGCCGTTAATTATCGCGTTAATACACGTTATCAGTACGGCCACACTACGATTATCGCGATAATTAACGGCATTTCTCGTTAGTGTGGCCCGGGCATAAGAGTAATTGGTTCTATAACCCAAGACTGAGCTTGTCGTCCTGTAATAAACCTCATTTCTATTGTTCGCAGGAAAAAGTATTCTGGATATTCACTAGAATCGAGACTTCAATTCCGCATGCATTCGAGGATGATTATGATAAAGGAAAAGGAACAGAAAAACAAAACCGAACCTGGAAAGTAAATAATATCTTTGTTCATCCGTTTTCAAAGTTTTATACGACGGTAGTTTAATGGCATAATTAGTTTAAAACACGGGTAATCAGTGTTCCTCATTTGTAAGAAAAGTAAATGTTTTATTCATATTAACATGAAGATCTGTGGTCTGGGGTCGGGTTGCAGGTGGTCGGCAGAGGCCGACGCAAAGCCGTTTTATTAAGAGCTTTACCAAACCTACGCAATCCTCGTCGGCTGCTCAACGATGCTGACGACTGGTGACGCCCAATGCATCTTACTATCAACCTGAATTGTTTTATTGGTCACGACTTTAGGTCGATGCCTATGCCGGTTTGTATCTTAGTTTGACAGCGTAGGTGTGACGTGTGGTTTAAGTGCTATTTTTACTTAGTATTTATTGTTTTAATTATTTATTGGGAATAGTTTTTAAGCTTAAGTTGATGTCAGGACTTTTATTAATCGCAGTCATTCATTAAATACTGTCCATTAATTGTTTACAATCACGGATTTTGACGTAACAATACAGTCGATATTGGAAATCTCTAAATCATGGGGAAATTTAGACGTAATACGAATATTCTTTGGAATGGATTGGATGGCGACAAAGTTTCTTGTTGTGTATTGCAGGCTTGTTCAGAATTAGCTTTAAGTTGCCCTAGACCATATTTTCATAGAGTATGTAGTTTTCGAAAGAAATTGAAATGTCTTACTGTTACTATTCCAAGCTAGCGGCCGTTCGTCAAGGTCTTGGGAAATGAAAACAGGACCTCCATTCGTACCAAACCCCGTGATTTCAAGGTTTACTTAACTACCTATATATCGACTGGAATATAAACGTAAACGCCTTTTAAATGTTACAAGAGGTGGTGTTAGATGAAAACTGTATTTAAAATGACTTAAGACCATGAAGTTCTACATCTAAAATGAAGGGATGTTACATCGTATTTGATATTATCATGTAAAACTAATCCGATGAGTGATAGTTCCGGAAGCCTCTCGCAATTGAATCAAGCGGCACTTTGTGTTACCATTCGAATAAATTCTCTTCTAATTAACTAAATCAATTACGATTTTCTTACATTTTCTTCTATAGGGAATAACTGAAGTGAAATCTTACACAAATTATATTTTAATGAATCAACTGATAGCATTCGCGTAAAATAATAGTACAAATTCCAATCAATATCATAATAACTTGTTAAGTCTTCAGTAAGCTATAATAGAGACATTAAAACGTGTAACGTGATTTCATTTGAGCATAGTAATCCAGTAACCTTGTCGCCTGAAAGTACGGGGTACTCTGCGTCAAATCCGGTAGTAGTGAATGTTTGCAGACTAGTTTATGATGTTGTCCCAATGCGTACTTCATCTAAGTTTGTGCCCTCGAGCGCCGAACGCAACTGACAAAAATCGAGAATACCGCAAAAGTTTTTATTATAACCCTAAAGGACTAGTTTTTGATAGTACCTTCTCAGAACGTTTTTAAAGTAGACTAATTTTGCTACTATATGAGACTAGAATTGTCTATGTAGACCCAATAGTTGGATTATTCATTGGGCCAACATCATAAACAAGTCTGCGAAAAATCAGAACTACCGGAAAACACGCGACCTCCGGATGTATAAAGTTGATGTATTTAATTAAAAACCACTGAAAATATAGTATGAAAAATGTAATTAGATACTAAACTATGTCAAAAATAAGTAAATCGTGAGCTTGAGGCTAATTAATAATAACAAATTCTCTACCCACAACCAAATTAAAATTATAGTTTAACACCAGATTATTGAAAACGGACTAATAAATTTAATTATAAAATGTTTCTGCAGGTCATGGCGTGGCCGTGTAATGTATATAGGGAATTATCTTGTACTACGTGTTTTTGTCAATTTCCGTTAATTGCAAGGGGCATAGGTAGGGTTAGATCAAATAAAGTTAATTTCTCCAAGACAGTAGTATCTTAACTCTTACTGTTATCAAGATATTCAATATTTTAATTTAATCAGATTTGCAGGTTTAACCACTGTTAATGCTACATTCAATTATTTAAAAAAAAAATTTTTTTTTTTCGAGTAAGTATTTATGCTTATTTGTTTCTGTGAATGTACTCTGCAATATGCCGAAGTTAACGGAAATTCCCGGGAAACCGTTAATACTTATTAAGTTATTAATGTTATTATTTAGCGTTTTAAAAAGGACCTGTGCATTTTAAGATTTTTTGATAAATAGACTGAGGGTATTTGAAGGTCACTCCAAAAATTCTAATTATTATTTCTTTTGAATATTGTAATTTATGTTGTATTTGTTTGCGCATTAGGTAAGTAAGGACCCCCGGTTTTACAAAAATCCGTTAGACCTTATGTTGGTAAGTAATGTCAAAAAATCTACTTGCTGAGTTACTAAAATTGTATACATTTGGTCCAACGTATCTTTATAATAAGACTGGCCGTAAATATAATTTGACATTAACCACAAGCCATTCGACGTAAAACATCGCGAGGAAAGGTGTATCGTTATATCAGGTGTAGGTACTCGTACATGCGAACTCCTTCATCCGAGTAGGGTCAGCATGATATCATAGCCTATTATTATTCCCTGTCGCCCGTGACTCATGAGAGAAGGCCCGTGCTGTGCCCATGCCCAGTCCTTCTCCGTATATAGGTACAATACGCGGGATGCGTTATTATTATTCCCTGTCGCCCGTGACTCATAAGAGAAGGCCCGTGCTGTGCCCATGCCCAGTCCAGCTCCGTATATAGGTACAATACGCGGGATGCGTTATTATTATTCCCTGTCGCCCGTGACTCATGAGAGAAGGCCCGTGCTGTGCCCATGCCCAGTCCAGCTCCGTATATAGGTACAATACGCGGGATGCGTTATTATTATTCCCTGTCGCCCGTGACTATGAGAGAAGGCCCGTGCTGTGCCCATGCCCAGTCCAGCTCCGTATATAGGTACAATACGCGGGATGCGTTATTATTATTCCCTGTCGCCCGTGACTCATGAGAGAAGGCCCGTGCTGTGCCCATGCCCAGTCCAGCTCCGTATATAGGTACAATACGCGGGATGCGTTATTATTACTCCCTGTCGCCCGTGACTCATGAGAGAAGGCCCGTGCTGTGCCCATGCCCAGTCCAGCTCCGTATATAGGTACAATACGCGGGATGCGTTATTATTATTCCCTGTCGCCCGTGACTCATGAGAGAAGGCCCGTGCTGTGCCCATGCCCAGTCCAGCTCCGTATATAGGTACAATACGCGGGATGCGTTATTATTATTCCCTGTCGCCCGTGACTCATGAGAGAAGGCCCGTGCTGTGCCCATGCCCAGTCCAGCTCCGTATATAGGTACAATACGCGAGATGCGTTATTATTATTCCCTGTCGCCCGTGACTCATGAGAGAAGGCCCGTGCTGTGCCCATGCCCAGTCCAGCTCCGTATATAGGTACAATACGCGGGATGCGTTATTATTTCGCTATTCAGAAACGTCTCTTGAACTTGTACTCGCCATATTCATAATTGCGTCCATTGTTACTTTACTTGTTTAGTTAGATGCTTGCTTATGTGATATAGAATAAGAAATAATACAATTTATGTTCAAACATTTCCTTTAGCATTGTAAGAGTCAAATTATTATTTTTTTATTAATTAAATGTATATTTATTGACATTGTTGATGTGTTGACTCGGGTATTAGGTGTGTTTTTTTACGGATTATTATACGATTATTTATTTACACTTCGTTATGGAATGTTATATGTATTATAAAAGTACTTCTGTTTTATACCTAGGACGTGTTATAAAAGTTGTCTTGTTTATAACAGTAGTTTATGGTTTTTGTTGAGTTTCAAAAACACCTCGTAGTTACCACTTCAAATAAACCTAGACTCAATTTTGTTATTCAGCCACACAGAGCAGTTACACCAAGTTGAGGACATAGTTTTAACGAATTAAATACTGAATAGCGTCATGCGTTACTAAAACATTTATAAGACTAATTTATTGGTTGGGTCAATCGAATAGATACCGTCTTCATGCAACGTGTAAATTAATATTTTTGTATTGTTAATATAATCATATTTTGTGAAGAAAATGTATTAGATACCTAAGTATATTAATTTATATGGCAATATTGGTTTTATTTTTCAACAAATATCCCTGCGATTATTGTGTATCTATACCTGCCTCCTTTGTATGCTGCCACCGCTCACCCCACAGCCAGCAGATTGGTTTATGCGGGGAACCGGTTTAGGTACCGTCAAACCTGGCGCAACTTTGCCCATTGCACATAGCTTAATTTGCCCGGTCGTCATATATTAATGAAACTGTTGTATCACAAAAATTGTTACAGATGCATTATTTATTATTTTATACGGTGAGTGAAAGTTAAACTTATTGCTGACAATACTAACGTATGAATTACCCGTAGCTGACGTTAGTCACGTGTGAGACAGCGTTGAATATGGGTATGATTTTTGGTGGGCCAAAAGGTTCACAAAAACTTTAGAGCCATATCTTTCTATGAACGGCCTAAACTGTGGTAAATTTCTAGGCCGTAAATGATATAGACAAAAGCTCAACGCTGTATCTCTATTAGTTTTGTATTTATGGCGATGGGCAATGCAGCACACTTTTTACGAGATTGCTCGGTAGATTTTTACCCTTAGGGTGGTCACCCTGATGAATAATGACTTAAATAAAAAACTTAGATCGGTGGCCACAATAATAGTTAAACTTATGCTCAGTGGTTGTGAACGGTTGCACCAGTATTATTATGTAGCAACTGTTACTTGGTTATCTATTTGGCACTCAAAATCAAAATCAATTATTTATTCTACAAATAGGCCAAAAGGGCATTTTTAAATGTCAAACGGTAATTTACAATAAAATAATAATAATCTTACACAATAATAATGTAAAATTTGCATATTAAGGACCGATATAAACGGTTAACAAACGAAATGTTAACGAAAACAAAACAAAATTGAAAAATATAACCATTAAATTCGATATAAGGTCGGTATCAGCATTAGGCACTGGTCCCACCGCCGGCTAGTTAGCTAGAAAAGTTGGGCGAGTAACGGTTCATTGCGTGCTGACCAGGCACAGTGTGATCGATCGACCTTTACAGATCCGCAATGTAATGCTACTCGCCCAACTTTTCTAGCTTACTAGCCGGCGGTGGGACCAGTGCCTTAATACGTAAAGCAAAATAACTCAAAAATCTAGAGCAACTACTTACATTTTAAATTAATATTAATACAGTGGCGAAAAAATAAGAAAAACAACAAGTAAGATATTCGAATCTTTTATATTATTAATTCTGTAACATCATTGTAATACAGTTGAAAAATAATGAAGTTGTTCATAATAGTTATTTATGATACAAGTACGGAAAGTAGGTAATTGCCAACGAGTGACGACGACCTAAAACACGACCGGTAGGGAGTGTTTTTGATCGATACGAGTTGGGAATTGCCAATTCGCACGTGTATCATACAACATTTTACAATGCATCATGCGAGGAATAGTACATTGTTTAACGAGGGGCGTAAGTGGAATATTGCGAACAAGAGTCTATCAGAAGCCCAACGCCGAAGGCGGAGGGCTTTTGATGACTCGAGATAAGAAATTAATACAAATCGTAATAAAAACTGCGACATGTCAGTTGTCCATTTTGTTGAATTTGACGTGAGGCGCGTATGGCAAAGACCCTTCGGTATACAGACACGATTTGAAAACACTTAAAAACATTTTACATTGGACAATAAATAACTACATATTAAATCTGTAAATAATTCTGTTAAACATGTTTTAGTAGTGTTTTTAAGTTTAAATTTATTTGAAATACGTTTTCAGACATCGTATTTAATATAAAACCTCTTTGCTTTGTAAACGCCGCATGAGTGACAGATACAATTTAAGAAAAAAACCTTTACGCCCGTGGGCGTAACATAGGCTATTACAGCTCTGTATGTCTGCGCATTATGAAGCCCGTTTCGAGCAAGTGTGATGAAAAAATATTTTTATACTCGTCGACCTTAATGTTTGAATTAAGACTTCGTACACCAAACTTAAATCACATACTTTTCACTATGGAGCTCCCAACTCAACACTTCATAACTGTTGAGACAACTAAAATGAAATGGACCAATCACGTGGCGCCTCTACTGAACTATAATGTATTTGACCAATAGGCCGCCGTCATGAGAAAGTCAAAAGGTAAATAGACATCAACGCACAAAAAAGAAAAAGCCGTTGATTGCACTTCGTTTTCAATAGATACCAAGTTTGCTTAATTAGTTCAGTGGACTCGTAGAAAATAGTTATTTACGATACAAGTGCCAAAAATAGGAAATTCGCAACGAGTGGTGATAAATTAAAACACGACCGAAGGGAGCGTTTTAAATCGACACGAGTTGCGAATTACCTATTCGCACGTGTATCGTACAACGTTTTACTGTACATATGGCTCTTTAAAGTTTCGACTTATGCACGAACAGTGCTCTTTTCCGCACTAGTGCGGGAAAGTAGCACCATATGTACTGTAAAGTATTGTATACAATAGTTATATAATTAGCTTTTCAAGTCTCGTACCTTAATTAGGCCACTCGGCAAGCTTCGTGGCCTAAACGTGGTACTCGACTGGAAAAGCATACATTATATAACGATTGCATAAAATACTATTTCAATCTCATGTTCTGAAAGAGGGTTTTTGTTGTTCTAAAAAGTGTGCAAAAAGTGATACGTTTCTGCTCTAGTGCAGAAAAGTAGTGTATTCCAATTAGTCCTCGCCTTCTAAGCATTATGCGGAAATTAATTCCAATAAATATCAATCCTTACCCCGCCACTGACAAAGGGAAATAATTTTATTCGTACTAGTTCATGGAATTTATTTTATTAAACATAAAATAAGTATGCTGTAAATTAATTACTTACATTTATTTTAGGTAAAATATTCAGGTGGTAACAAATGGAATAACGCATACAGCCACTTCAACTTATACTAAAAATATATACAAATAGTATGAAAATATTTCAATAGGCCATTTTTAGTCTATCACAATTAAATTATGAAAGTATATTATTTATATAGTTTTGACTTTAGTAAATACGAATATAATACTATTTGGTCTTAAAAACATAAGAAATATTTAAATTTCAAAATTAAAATCGTATTTTTATTATCTGTATGTAACGTAACCGAAAACGCCGACAGCCATTTTTTCTCGTGAGTCGAGCGATTTGCCTCTTTCTTTAGGACAGGTGAGATGGGACTATTCTTTCTGCTCTGATGACGTCATGATAATGGCGGCTTACGTTTCTGAATTGCATACTTTGAATAAACATAATATTGACAATTCCACGTACATTGCTGGGTCAATAAGCTGTCCACCAACCAACTTAACCTATGCAGCCATGTAGAGAAGATGTAAGAGAATGGTCATTGTCAGGCGACAATTGTCGATTTGGTGAAATAGGGGCATGATCTCTGTGGCTCCGCTCTTGGGCTTTTCAATTCGACAACCTAATGTTTTAACTTTTAAATTAAACCTCCTTGATTGTAAATTGAAAGGTCATCATGGCCACCTGGACAGACTTCAATCAAATCGAAGTTCGAAATTTAGGCATCTGTCAAGGACAGTTGGACAGAAAGACAAAAGAAATTCAACAGGCCTGCTGGATTCGTCAAATGCTCTGACGGAAAATAGTGCTTCATATCCAAGATTTCACAAATAACTATCCTAATGAGTGATCAGCTCAAGAACGTTTCGGCGATGAACAAACTGTACATAGGTAACTTGCCTGTGGAGGCAGACGATGCGGCTGTCAGGCAACTCTTCGCCGAACACAACCTGACCGTCGCCGAAATCTCTGTAAAGAGAGGTGGCTATGCATTCGTTGATTTCCCTGATCAGTCTGCTGCAGACCGCGCAATCGATAAACTCCATGGTAAGTGAAATTTGATACTTAGTGTGTTATACTTGCATATTGCACTATTCTTCACTGCCAAAAAGGGTAATCAAATGGAACTAGAACATTTTTATTATTCTGGACCAGCAACTATCTAGGAACCTTTATTGTATGTAGTTTATTATTTTATTTTATTTGGGTTGAATTTGCACATACCTAGATAGACATAAAAAAGAAATCGATACGTTTTTCCCATCGAGAAAGGAAGTGTTTGCAGTACTTCCTCCTCTATTAGTGTATCGAAATAAAGTCCAACAGACCAACAAGTAATCTATAATAAGAGGTAACGACTATTAGGTATGTTTACTTTATGAACTCAAACATAGGAACCCTTTAATTAAAATTATTTTTCATTCGTGTATTGGTTAAGATTCGAACCCCTACTTGGGAAAAGTATTCAAAGGAACGAGGAAGCTGCCACTATTTTATTTTACTCGGTTTATACATGTTAACTCCAATAATATCCTATTTACATGTTTAGTTTTTTTTTAAATAATGATTTACATTTCAGGTTATTCTTACTGCGGTCTTCCTTTGATCGTTGAGCCCTCAGTTGCAAATAAAAAAAGGTGAGTGGAGCTTTCAAAATCATGGTCAAAATCAAGTCCTTAAGTTGCTTGCGACATCAGCGGTGCTGTTGTTTTAGTTTTGTAAATCGTTTGATCAACCTGGCGAGGTCGAGAAAAGACGATAGTGCGGCTTCCACTGTTATAAGTCAGTTTCCCGAGAAGGCGACCGCTTGTGTTTACCTGATAATAATGTTTAACAATCCATTGTGAATTCAGAAACAATGGTTTCGTAGTTGAGAAGCTTCTGGACTTTTCCAAACTTGACTTAGAATTTAATGGGCACGTTTGGACCATTAAGACTGCTATGAATTACGTTGCAGGTAATAATAGATACCTACTCTAAGTATAGCGCGATTGAGTACAAATTTTCCTTTATAGATTTTACTATGGGTATTTTGTGTACTGTTCGCTTGATTTTTACAAAAAGCCTCTTACGTAGTGTCTGTAGCAGAACTCAATTTGCAAACGACACGGTAAATATATAAGCACGCATGTGAAGAGAATATTAGACGAGCTTTTCCTGACCTGAGCCACGTATGTATCAGTTGATTGTAGGAGAGTTATTATTACCTTTATTGATAGAAGTCCCTCAGTTGTAATATGTGCATTATTGCAAGTGGTACAGTACAGGGTCGGATTGCTAACGTAGCATGTTTAGGGTTTGTAATTAACGTCGATCATCGATATTTCGGATTTGGATATAAAAAAGTCCAAGGATCCGAATCGAATAGGTAAGTCGGATAAAACGGATCCACAGGTTTATAAATTTTATAATGCAATAAAAGGGAATAAGTAAACACTGCTATATCGTGATGGCACTAATAATCGACACTATTATTATTATCTTTAAGGTCGTGTAGTTTATTATAATCAATAATAAAACAATGTGTACGAGTATAAGTACTTTGAACAATAATTGAGTGAGAATTATAAAGTAGGTATAGGTATTTACTCCTAAAA
The DNA here is from genome assembly GCA_947049275.1 of Epinotia bilunana. NCBI lineage: Eukaryota > Metazoa > Arthropoda > Insecta > Lepidoptera > Tortricidae > Epinotia > Epinotia bilunana. Next base: position 36,266,714 of record OX346252.1, on the reverse strand, counting down.
TATGGCATAACTTACTCCTAAAAGCTAGTAGCTTTTTAGAAATTATATTAATCCAAAAATCAGAATATGCAAAAATATATGAAATCTCCAGTTATCGACAACGAAGCTCCAGAAATCAAATCAAATCTTTTATGGTACCTACTTAGGTAATTAATTTGTGTATGCCCGTGTAGTGTGTCGGGTTAAGCACTATTTCTACCAACGGCCCGCATCGGAACGGAAAGAATACGAACGGATGCGGCGCCTACCGATCGTGTCCGGCAGCATGTCGACGCATACGATCGGGCGGTAACAGCCGTTCGCGGCCGACAGGATGTCAACGCACACGATCGGCACCGTACGGTTGCTTGCGAACGTATCCGCACCCAGTCAAATAGTTCGTTCCGACCACGTTGACGTGTTGTAATTTTTTAAAATGGCTGAAGTTAGTATTATTGGCTATTGCATTAGAAGAAGAATATCATCATAATACACAAAAGAGGAAAATAAAAGTTTGGGTTGACAATTTGTGGCAAAGCGGTGTAACACGTTGCGTTGGCGAATTTCATACACTTCATAATGATTTGAAATTGGATGTAAAAATTCAAAGATTATTACAGAACAGACAATGAAAAGTTTCAAAAAAAATTAAATCTTCTCCGTCCTCATATCAGTAAACGAAATACAAAGAACAGATGTGCTGTTCCTTTTGAAGAACGGTTAGCTATTTATGCTTGAGGCAAGTTTAATGAAATGAAAATTGTTGATTGTCTTGTAAACTATCTAATTGCCTTCAGTGGTCGGGAATTTTCGGTTAGCGATATTGAACCTCAATCGTACGCGAAGGCATCGACAGCCGAAATGCGCAAGCGGACGGAGCCGATCGCATCTCGCAGCATACTTTCGGTTACGATCACATGTCACGGAAGACGCCCGCAGTCAAGCTGTTGTTGTGTTGTGCGCAGCTTGGTAATGTGAACTTAAAAACAGTACATATCTGATTCAGTATCGTTTAAAGACTATAAAATTCTTCCCATTTTGATCCGTTGCGGGCCGTTTGTTGGAAAAAGTGCTTTAGAATAGCACCACCCCCTCTCTTCCTGTCGTAAGAGTCGTACTAAAGGAACAGGGTTTAAGTGTGCTGTCGGCAACGGGCTAGCAACCTTGATAGGTTCACAGAGATACACAGAAGGTACCAAATTATTATATACATTTGGTGAAATAAAATGTTCGTTTTGTACGTATTTCATAGGTCCACTCACCATTCTGACGTCAGGTCGGGTCAGTGCGGCCACATTAAAAAAATTGACACCTTTTTTTGAACGGTAAAAAAACCGTGTCGATTAGTGGTGCCCTGTTCCATCACGTTACTATTAATAATACGTTAATTTAGGGAGAGGTCATGCAGAAAAAAAAAATAGGACAAATTCAGCAAAACCAACAAAAATAATTGTGATAGTTGTAGTCTATTTGAGTAGGGCCATTTAGTTTTATAATATTGTCCCGTAATATGGCATAATTTTATTTATTTGTTTTAGCGTAAACGTCCTTAACCTGCAGAGCTCAAGTGCCACACAATTGAAAGATACCATCAACGACTGTCAACCCGGCGGCTGGAGGTAAGTTCTTTATTGTCCCTAACTCAAGCGTGGTGATATCCAGCAGAACTACACTCGAAGTCTTCGTGTTACAAGGCAACTGAATAAGCTGTTGCTGACCTATTGCAGGTAAGTACTACCTATTTAAAACTGTCATTTCTGATCCGACATGGCAACGTATGGTCGATGCCGATTTAGGATGTTTATTTAAGTAGGTATATATCATGCTTTTTTTTTGATAAGTCATTACGTCCTAAATCCGGTACATGCCTGCTTGGGTTTCTGAAGCTCGCGTGATTTAGGCCTGTAACTGTTTTGTATTTCATGAAATCGTCTTAGGTTTCTGCGATTATTATCTACTCATTTAAATAAATCTATGTTAACTTATTTTATCCCGAAGATCCAGTCATTACCAACGCTCGTGTTCAAGCAATATATTACCGAAAAAAATAACAAATATATACCCTCTGTCAAATTATAATGTATAAACTCACAACATACAAGTATCTAAATACAAAGTATTTAAGGGTAATTGTTACATGCCAGCAAGGCTAGCAGTAGACTTAATTGAATGATTAGTTTTATTCACGACATTTATTTCTTTATTTAAACACACACCTGGACTACAGGCCTTGGCCGACGGTGTTTGACGTTGGCGGTGTCCTCCTTCACCCGACCGGAGATGATTAGTTTCGTCTGGCCCACGTTTCAGTCAAGCTTATATATACCTGCATCTCGTGGGTGTACCTCTAGAGGAACCTCAGGGATTGTGTCGCTTCTTCAAGGGCTTGAAAGTCTTGAAATCTGTATTTGATTGGATGGAGCACTTTGCAATATGAGGCTGATGTTGTTAGTAACCCCTCTGACAAAGGGCAAATACGGCAGTATCTTTATCGTTAGCCCGAAGTGCACGCTTTGGCATGCTGCACTGCTCTGAATGTGAAACAAAGATTGGCCTACAGTACTCGTAGCTAGTTGACTTGTTTTGGATTGTTGCGCCATGATCGTTTACTCAGAGCTAATCAGGGTTGGTGTATTTCTAAGTCCCCTCGTTCTACACGTCAGCGCTACTGGCCTTATTGTCCGTCTACACCGGTAACCGTCGTAGCGGCGCCGGCGCGCTTTGTGCCGTGAGGGGTTGCTGCGAATTCATGCCCTTATCTCACTCGTGATCGGCAATCTCCATAAAACATCTTTCAAGATGCACTGTGCGGCTTTGTAGGACTTGTAAGCATATGCCCTCCAATTTCGAGTTGGCGTTTCAATTCGAAAGGGATGTTTAGGTAATTTGTTTCGCAAGTCATCGATAGAAAGCGCGGGTGCTTGTTTGTATTGATCTGATCCGATGAAATCATTTCTGCTCGCGAAAGCTTAGTCTTCCGGTGGCCACCTAAAAAAAATTGTTAATAATGTTTGTTTCGTCAGGGACATAATGTTAGGGCTACGAAGCATAGGAGTTGATAAAGGCCGGGCCAGTGGCGATCTGGGGTTATGTACGCATGGGGTGAGTTGGGAGATGGCTGATAGCGGGCCGCGGGAGCGGCGCACGTGGCAAGCGGCGGCCGGGCGCGCCCGCGGTCTACGGCACGGGCGCGCCCACGTGGCCGCGCGATCGATAGCCCGCGCGCAGGCGCGGCGCCGCCATTCAACCGCCCCCCCCCCCCCCCCCCCCCCCCGCCGCCGCCGCCGCCTCCCTAACCTCTCATATCATAAAACTACACATTTACCTGCAGGTATATATTAATATCATGCAGGTAAATCATACATGAGCTGTAATAGTACATTATAGACAAATATAATATACCTCTATACAAATATATACTTAGTGCTATTCTCAAAAATTGTGCAAGAAAATAAAAATATACTTTCAGAAAATGATAACATTGATAAGGCATGCTTTTCTTCTGGTCATTTCATGAACCTGGCCATTTTATATATTTTTCTTTTGGCTTTGGGGCCATTAATAAATTACGTCATTTCAAAATAGGGGGGGGGGGGGGGGGGGGTCTGGCCATTGGATTACGATAATAATTTTATTAGGCAGGGAGGGGGTCCATTTCAAGGAATAACAGGATGATGATCAAGGAGTGGGGGGGTCAAAAATCGCCAAAAAACAATGACGTAATTTATGAATGGCCCCTTTGCAGTTTTGCAGGGAACAAATAATCAATAACTGAGTTTGATGCTTCTTTTAAATCTGGAATCATTTTCACGACAATTTTCTATATTTTCCAAAAAAATAACTAGCAACTGTACGAGTACGTACTTAAGAACAGATTAATTTTTGCAAATTTTGTAATAATAATTTGGAAGTGTATTTTTCTTCCGAAAACGCCACGATCGAGCCGGCAAGGTTTTAATTTTTGACTAACCATAAACTATGCAATTCACGTCCTGATTTTTTTACCAATAAAGTCAACTTTGCCGATATTTTTTGAGAAAAATAACGTATTTACATCCGCGGAATGCCATCTGAAGATCTACATCGCCAATTCCGCACAAATAGGCACTTTGTGTCCGGCGTTCCTACTGCAACTGCAGCGCAACAAATATTTTGAACTGGTTGGCCACAGGACTCTTAGTCTCGTATTATATCCTAATTCTACAGTATCTTATAATTCTACCTAAGTCGGTGGTTCCAAGAGCTAGATCAAACTGCAGAATAGCTGACCAACGTTTTAAATTCGGGGCACATAAGAAAGAAACTGGCGTAGTTAAGTATATGAGTACAAATGTGTCGGTCCAATCTAAAATTTGCTGCTACCCACTAGTGGGTCGTTATCCATTGTATGGAAAATGCTGGTGTACGAGTAAGCAAGCGTATCCCGACAAGCCCAGCAGGAGCAAAAGGAAAGCGCCGGCAGGATTCAGTACCGATCGATGTCCAATACCAATACCGCACCTTTTGCATTTTTTCTCTTCACGCAATATCCATTAGTCTCGTGCTACACATTTACATTTTCGTTCCCAACGGTCGTTACAGTTTACTATGGTATGACATAATATTTTGTACAGTCAGCAGCAGAACTAACGATACGCACGTAGTGTTCAAAATATCTACACACGTCTTTATCATAATGGAATAAGAGCTATGTTTAGATAATTCTTAGCCACCTCATCCGCGCAGCTACTTTTGCTGCTGACCGCATGTATTAGGGAATGCAATCTCGAGCCGAGATTGGTAATTCAGGATCTCGCGCTAAAATACTGACGTCCAGAATAGCGCTTTGAGATCTTGTAAGCCAAATTAAAGAATCTCGGTTAATCTCGACATCGAGATTTCGTAATATACCGAATGGTAAAAATTGCCTGACTACGAATAATACTACCCAGTTAGAGATGATAATTATATTTGTCTATTGGCCTTAGTTGCTTAATAGTAGATTGTTAACCGAGGGTTGAAAGGCACTCATTGCCGACGAAGTATTTTGGCGCTCGAACGAAGTAAGAGCGCCAATAGTTCGAGGCTGAAATGGATGGCTTTCCCCGAGATAAACACTACATTTCGTTTCGAATGCGAAGAAATAAAATGAAAGCCAAAAACTTAAATATTTTGAAAATCAGATAGATCCTATAGAACCCATTTTAAAAACGTTTGTGTGTGGACCATTTCTTGGACGCGCGTTTGGACCGGTTATATCGAAAAACTGATTTTAATGTGTTTTAATGGTTTTTTGGATGATAATTACATTATTAAATGAATTTATACACGGTGTTCCCGTTTCCGTTAACTTCGGCATATTGCAGAGTACATTCACAGAAACAATTAGCATAATTAATTATTGAAAAAAAAAAATGTAATGTAACATTAATAGTTATTGTCTTATTGTACAAGGGTTCAAGACCAGACGGTTCAAGAAGACACATGAAATAAAAAAAATGTACCTCCGAGTCAGTTCGTGCCTAATATCGAACGAACTCACGTTGTAAACCTTCTTGTAGTGTATAGGAACCTTTCAAAATTTAAAAAGCTGCATAATTATGACGTCGCAATTAAGAGCCTAAGAGCCATGTACCTACACTGGTTAAATCTGCAAAACTGATTAAATTAAAATATTGAATAACTTGTTAACAGTAAGAGTGAAGATACTACTGTATTGGAGAAACTAACTTTATTTGATCTAAACTAATGCCCCCTTGCAATTAACGGAAATTGACAAAAACACGTAGTATATACCATTTCCTATTTGGGGCAGGCCTATGTCCAGCCGTGGACGACTTCCGGCTGATATGATGATGACGATGACACCATATAACAAAGTTTGTAACATTAGTAATAAATAAAGAATTAAAAGCTTCAAAAGTCAACACAATTTTAGGTATCAGCGTAATTCGTCCCATTCGTTTTTCGTTCATTTCTTATGTACGTCTAATTCTGTGTTCGTCACTCATTCTTTATTCGTCTCGATCGCTATATGTCCCTATCGTCTTAAGAACAATTATGTAACCTGTCTCTTTCTTAACAAGTCTTTTTCGTTTTTCGTCACTGTCTTCCTAGGACTAAGTCTTTGTTTGTGTCTCTCTTTTTTGGTATTATTCGCACTTTATCTTTAGTCACTTTCGTTATTCGTATCACTCTTTTTTGTCTTTAATGGTAACTCGTTCCGTTCTTTTTTGGGCACGTTCGCTAATCGTCCCATACTAGTAGGTCTTAGTTGCTAGTCATACCTCCTTAGCATTTCCAAGCAAATGAACTGTCAGAATTCAGTGTTATTTTAAATGTCAGACTACTATGAAATTACATGAAATTATGACGATCACTCGGTCAATAAGATATAATTAAAAAAAAATAAGATTGACGGAAAAAGATAGTTACAAATAGTGACCGAGACGCAAAACGAATGTAACGAACTTAGAATTAGACTGAAAATGTATGAGACTAATCACGAATGTGACTAATAACGAATGCATGAAAAAAATGAGACGAATAAGTGAATGAGACAAAAATCGAAAGGGAATAAGAAAGAATGAGTCCTAGGTAGACCGTGACGAAAAACGAAAAAGACTTATTAAGAAAGAGACAGGTTACATAATTGTACTTAAGACGATAGGGACATATAGCGATCGAGACGAATAAAGAATGAGTGACGAACACAGTATGAGACGGACATAAGAAATGAACGAAAAACAAATGGGACGAATTACGCTGATACCCAATTTTATGGAAGTGTGACAGTATAGGTTTCTGCCATTGTTATTTTTTTTAATGACGGACGCAGTTCTGAAGCCTTTTGAACTATGAACACTTAAAAAATATTCAATAGTCTTCAAATAGCAATAATAGTCATAGAAGAATTAATTTATTAACAATACAAAAAACGCATGATTGACAAAAAGTTTCAAAAATCAATTAAATTTTCTGAAACTGTACAGGTTTCTGCCATAGCTTTGTTATTTTTTATTACTTTTCTGCCCTAGGGTCGACATGCCTCAATTTCAACCCGCTGTTTAAATAAACAATGGCCTACTTTCAGAGTATGAGAGATGAAAATGTTTTTTATTTCATTTGATTAAAATGCAGTATGTGCACCCATTGCCATATTATATGATAGTCGTGTCCTTCACTCGGGTGATTCCTCAAAGTTTCACTATCTTGCCAATTTCACTGGCCAAGTGGTCAAAATATAACTCTGTTCGCTTAACTTTGCTGAACCTACGGCGCCTTAAATAATTATATAGGTACATTAAATTGACTTTCAAGCGCAAGTTATGCAAGTATCTTTATGATAAGCGCGTAGGATAGGTTGTCAACATAGTATTTTTCACTAGGTACAAAGGTAGTAATATGTATATATATATATATATTAGTGTATATTATTTTGTATATATGTATGTTTATTTCAGTATGAATTTGATAGAAGTTTCAAACAGTAGGTAAATATGTATACATATTTATGATTTATAAACATTTTAATTTGTCCAATCAAAACAGTTCACCGTTCACAAACATTACATCCACCAATCAAAACTCTTTAAGAAAACATTTGTATTTGCTATCAACTAAACAGAATACAGCTAGATTTAAAATTGACCAGTCAGGAAACAGAATTCATTTCAAACAGTAGGTATTTTTTATTCCCTAATTCACAATCATTAAAAAAATAAACGGCCTCTGACCGTCTATAGCCGCGTCCAAACGTTCAAGCGTGGTTGACTGCATACATGGCATAAGCTATGAAGATTGAGCGGGATAGACTGCTGTCTATCTCGCTTTATCGTATTCCCCGTATGCTGTACGCCGCGCTCGACCGTTTGGACGCGGCTATTAGACGGTCAGAAGCGTTTATTCGTGGTGTCAATTTTTGTATCTGTGTCAAAGCAGTTTATTTAAAAAAGAATGACGCCAAATGAAAAATCTTTTCGCCGTGGTATTTATTATTGATTGTGGATGGATAATATTTGTTTTTACTATTTTTGTGAAAAGTAGAGTGGATAACTCTGGTCTAAAAGCCATTTTACCCCTCGAACTATATTTCCCCTCACTTCGTTCGGGAAAATAACCGTCTCGTGGTAATTTGGCTTATTTTAGATCCTTGTCATACAATCTACTATTATAATAATTACCTTTATTCGGAAGGTACTCTGACTCGCGTTATGGTTGTAGAACTTACCTAGTGGTTAGGTATAGTTTGGAAAATATAAATTGGCTGTCTGTTGTCTAATTAAAAAGGGTGAATAGATACTATAGAAAGGATTATCCATAAGGAGGATATCCATAAAGGATAAGATTAACAGAATTAATTGCGCCGGACGATTGAAAACGACGATTATCTTAGTTGTATAGAGTGCAACTAGTTTAGTTGCAATTATAGTACATTGTGATACAATACAAGTGAGGTATGTCACCTGCGGCTCGCGTGATAATTCCGCCTCTGATGTAATTATCAAAGCTCACGCGTTTCATACGACGTTTTTCAACACATTTTGCGAGGAAAAAATCCTTTTCATAAGATGAAAATTTGATTGGCCTGCCAAGTTATTTTCTTTATTTATTGATGACAACAGGTTTTTAATCACATGTTGTATACATCGCCAAGAATTTCCAGTGGCGTCCATTCTTTTTATCACTTTTCTAGTCACCACGAGTCAACATTTTTGTTAATAACCAAACACGCATTAACAATGTTTACAAATATCTGTGAAATAACCTGTAATGGCGCGCAGCAGTTTTTCTTCGTGAAGTTTGCGCAGTGCGCGCGCATGTGTTCAGCCAGACTTAGATGATAATATTATGATATTTTTGTTAATAACCAAACTCGGATTAACAATGTTTGAGTGAGCGGGAAAGATATAATAGTAATATAATGGCGCGCAACAGTTTGTATTCGTGAAGTTTGCGCAGTGCGCGCGCATTAGATGAACTCGTGTAAAATGTTATAAAAAGTGAATAGTTTTACTAAATTAACCGTTTCTATATCATATCCAAAAATAAATAGTCAATTAATTAAAAAAAGGATTTAATTTATTTAGTCGAGTAAGAATCCATTTGCCGAGAATAAAAAAAAAGCTGTACATTCTGTACAACCCGGTTAATTTAAGAATGCATCGTCTGCATGCGTACATTTTGCTGCAAGGTGCCAACTTGACTTAATCGGGATATAACCATAACACACGTGTCGTAATGTTATAAAACACGCGTGTTTAATATCCAGGATTATGAGCCTAAAGGCGACCCAATACGAAGTACGTTACGAGCAATTGTGTTGAAAAATTAGTTGCCGATTGATTTCGGACCACTAAATTTTGTAATCGACTAATTAGTTGACTACTTTTCCGCGACTAATGTTAGAAGAAAATTGAACTGAATGGCTATGTTAACTGACTGAATAGAACATCATAACTGATGTATAAAAATAAAATAGTCAATATTACTTACGATATTTTGACCATTTCTATGGGGTGAAATCTCTGTGCTAACTATTATTCTCTTTGATAATACCAACCGAATGAGCTAAAATTGTGTATTACACGTTTAGTTTGGATGGCGATGCTATAACCCGTCGTGTTAGGGCTTGTCAGAGCTCCTTAACCCGTAGATTACGATTGTCAGAAAAAGGTAGTGTCAGCGATAAAATCTTGTAAAAATGAACCTTTTGTTAAAAACTTATTTTGCTATTAAAGTAGTGTATCTCTCTGAAATTAGATTAAATTTCTCTTGTCTAAGGGCAGATAAGGACTGTGTACTGTGTGCATTAGTAAGATAAAACTTAAGAACATAATTATTATATCAAATTTTATATATTAAATATTTACACATTACGCGTTTACGTATTTACGCGTTTAGAGGACATCAACGAGTCCGAGCTATTTTATGTGTTAATATGGCCACCCGCCGCCGCCGGGTCCAGCACCAGATCAGCTCGATGGTGCCATAATATTGCATTGTCATTCAAACATTTCAAATTAAACGTGTATACATAATTTTAGCTCAATCGGTTGAAGATAAGATAATATATCTGCTTCAAAATAAGTTGCAAGATTCCACCCAAAACAATATAGTTACAAAATATTTACGAGTACCTACAATGTACATACCTACTCGTAGTTACATATTACAAGTTAAATAAAAAATGCAAAAAAGAGCGACTACCGAATTTCAATATAGATTTAACCGTGAAATTTAGTCGATTGAAATTAAGCGAATAGGTAAATCGACACGAGTTGCGAATTACCTATTCGCACGTGTATCGTACAACGTTTTACTGTACATATGGCTCTTTAAAGTTTCGACATATGCACGAAAAGTGCTCCTTTCCGCACTAGTGCGGGAAAGTAGGACCATATGTACTGTAAATAATATACATGGTTTTTTTAAGAACTAAGAATTAGCCTCGAGTTTGTGTAAATATGCTCTAAACTGATTTTGAGTACAATACTATGAGATCGAACATTGGTTCTGTAAGTTTTACACGAGAAAGGCCGAAAGTTAGCGACGAGTGTTGTGTCATTAATTGTTTTTAAAAGCTGTGGGCAGTCTAGACAATTTTGTGCAATAAAACCTGGTCAGAGATCCAACGGCGATCCTCGAAAGTAATCATGAAATATTTTAATCGGTCCTTGTATGAGCTTAGCAAGCGAAGTTTCCCTTGATTTATGGAAAGAAAGTATAGAAATAGTTTTTGTATTTGCTCGATTCGCTCAACGTGTGCTCAAATTTGTAATATGGATTCCAGATATTTGAGCAGTACTCGACCAAACTGCGAACCAAGGCAATAAAGACTGTTTTAAAGCCAAGAAGTTGGTTCGAGTGCTTAATAATGTTGTCAAGGTGAAGTTTGAAAGACTAACACTATATTACTAGTTTTTGGTATAGGTATGAATGATTGTATAAATGCTTGTGGGATTAGGTGCCAAAACGGACCCCGAGCTCGTTTGAGCACTACCAAGAGAAACCCTAGGACTAGGAGGATGACGAGAAAGACACGGATAGTCTGTCGCCTGAATGAATCTGAACGATTATTAAACAGTGAAAAAAAATCCTTATCTATAACCAGATAACGAAAGAAAAAAGTTATGAAACCTTGGTTATGAACGTGGACGAAAAAGTCTTCTTCCATAACTGGTTATGAAACAGTAAAAAAAATACCTTATTCATAACCAGTTATGAAACCTTTGTTATGAACGTGGACGAAGGATCATTTTCTACATAAATTAATAACCATTAGTATTGTAACCACAAGAACTTTACTTACATGCAGTACCATATGTATGTAAAATATTTATCGGGGAACGGATTATTTGGAAAGAAGTGGTGACGGATGTTTTGGGAAACGTATATCAAGACAAACGTATCTTTCGGGAGAAACACATTTTGGAAAACGGATTATTTAGGAAACGGTAGTCATGGGAACGGTCATTTCGGGATTAGGTCTTTTTGGGAAACGGATCGTGATTGATTTATACAGGGTGTAACAAAAATGGGGTATGAACCGATCAAGGGCTTGACAGGTATCGTGTTCTGATAAGAAAAAAGAGAAAAAAAAATTCTTGACGCGATTTTTTTTACATTTATATGGAGCTCGTCGCCCCAGTCGGCCAACGCTCCATACAAAGGTAAAAAAAAATCGCCCCATTTCTTTTTCTGTTTTTTCTTAGAACACGATACCTGTCAAGCCCTTGATCGGTTCATACCCCATTTTTGGTACACCCTGTATACTTACAATACTTACTACTGCCGAATTACAGATTTCTAGTAGTATGGGTTACTGAGTCAAGCCGCCGACGGACAGACGGACATGGCGAAACTTTTAGGGTTCCTTGTTGACTACGGAACCCTAAAAATCGTCAGAAAATCTGTATATAAAGCAATCTGGACCTAGCCATAAATTGTAATAAAAATATATGAGTTTTGTACCAACATCTTAAATAGGTTCATTATGACGTTATGGTCCTGCCTATCCTATACTAGCTGTCCGCGCGACTTCGTCTGCGGATTGCAAAGAGCGCAGGCAAACCCGCGGGATCATAAATACGAGTTAGGTTATATTCGATCGGGTCCAGTCGACGACAAAGAACCTATATCCATTTTTGGCCTCCGGAAGTGCCGGCAGAAGTGAAAACTCAATGACATTGCAACAGCTTTTCGATCAGGTCATGTGTCCGTCTTACGAATTTTCAATCTGTCGAATTTTACGGTCATGTGACCTGTGGCGATTTTAACATTTTTCCCCATCGCAAAAAGTGCACAGCGCCGCAAAAGAAGTTTTCACTTCAAAAAAGGCTTTTACGAAATTGCAGTAAAACATTTGAAATGTCGATTTCTCGCTCCACCTCACTTCGCCGAACCTTCATCCAGATTAGCGTGCGTGGTTGCGGCCACGCGACAAATAGAAAAACCAAGTCGATTACGTTTCTCGAATAGATATTTCCCGGGCCCACGTGGAGGCTCGACGGGCGAGCGGGCGTCTCCGGCGCCGGCGTTGCCGCGGCAACACGCGCGTCTCGCCGCCCTGCCACCCCCCTGCCCCGCGCGCCGATACGTCAAATCGCTGCCCACTCGACCGGCTAGGGTCGCCGCGCTGTCACTTCTAGTACTTCTACTTACTTAACTTGTACCTATTAGATAGAATACGCAAAATTATGTCTACATTATTACATTTATTACTGTCTGATCTTGTTACGAGTATACGAATTATATCTGTACCGAAAAAGAAAGTTTCTCTTTGGTAATGCAATGCTTTTCTCACGGATACGTATTCTTCTAAGGTTTAACAGTGCATCTAAAATAATGGCGGTTTTTGTTAAAATATTTTTTATTCAATAATTAGATGAAGATGACTGTGCCAAAAAAGAAGTCTGCTATGAAAGCTTGTACCATTCATTGAAAAAAACACATTACTGTAAAAAATGGGTGTGTGCATTTGCATCCTGCTGTCCCCCTGTCCTGTCCTTTGTCCGTCCGTCCATTATAAAGAGCTGTATAAATGGAAGATCTTCCGTTCGGTAGCCACCTACCATACTTACAGGGTATTACCTACAAGCACGAAGGACATGTTACTTAACTCTTTCCCCGTACCGTAAAAGAACGGAGACAATTTAGGCCCTTCAAAGTCCACTTTAATGTCTATTGTCACTTGTTTTGTTCTTTAGAATTTCGTAGGTTTCGTAATAATCTAAAAATATATCGAAAGTCGGGAAATATATTATAGGTACGAGGTGCTCGGTAGGAATACAAATAATGCCTCTCTTATGAAGTAGGCTGGATTCAGCTTGTAATCAATTTTCACTGGACAAGAAAAAAAGAATGAATGGAAAAAATACTATCTTAATTTTATAAAATCAATAAACTTTAATCATTTACTTCTTACAACCTCTTGAACACGCTGGTAAAAATATTGGGGCTCCTCCCGTGCAACTTGATGTATTTATCATATGCCATTTTTTTGCCGTATCCGTTAACTGTAAAATATGCAAGAAAAACCTACTTCCTTTGTAAATGTTTATAATCACAGGTTCGTAACTACGTCCTCGTACGAAACTAGTAGCGATTGAAGAATGTTTACTCCTTGTCCGCAACCAATGTCTTTTATCGTAATAAATAACAACGTATCTAGTAGCGTTTCGCGATCGCAACGGGTTTCTTATAAACAGAGGCAGGAATTTTCTTGGCATTTTTGAGCTGTCGTAGTGACAAAACAAGAAAAAAACCATCGAAAAAGAAAAGATACCAGCATGTCTAGCACAACTTGCTGACAAGTCGCTTCGCGCGCGACTGAGCGTCTCCTGTCGCACTCGCACCATGTAAATTAGATAGAGGAGGGTAGATCTTTCTCAACTCGCGTCGCGGCGGGCAGGTTTTTAAAAAACATCTTATCGTACTAGACGTTGGTCGGTGAGTGACGTTCTCGGTATTGTATAGTTCTCTCGATACGAATATTCAAAATGTCATCAAAACATAGCGAGCTTTTCCTTTGCAACGCCTAAATTCGCCTCGCCTACGAGCGGGTTACACGCACACGCGCGGTGACTTTCAGCAGCGATACAAACTTTAACTTCTTTGTAAATGTATGTACTTACAGGGTGAATTTTTAATGTGTCCAAATTTTGGTATCACTAAGACTCCATTAATTAAAAAAAACTAGTTTCTTATTTATTTTTTTTAATAACCCGTTGCGATCGCGAGACGCTACTAGATACGTTGTTAACCCTTCTACCCACTGAGGTGCCTGGGCGGTAAGGTTTTTTTGGGATAACTTTATGCCGCAATTACTATAAAACCACATATTTTATAATTTTAATTTTAAGAATCTTATACTTTAATTTGGACACTGATTAAAAATTCATCCTGTATAAGTAAACATTAAATAAGGTAAGCATTGGATTAAGAGTCCGCAGTAAGCTCGATTCTCCATACAAACGTAGTTACGCTCTCATTTTAACGCTAAAAGTTACGCTCGGATTGTAACGAAACTTTGCATGTACAATGACATGAGGTATATCCAGGTCAGTAATTAGTTTATGTAGCTTCAGATACCGTAGTAAAAAATACAACGATTTTAAGTTTTTCATACAATACATAGATATACCTAATGTCAAATGTCAAGTGTGTAATGTTTTATTAATCTCGATGCTTTTCCGGTTTTTCCAATTCAAGCTATTCCATGTATTCGTATTCCATGTAAATTATACTCGTATTTACTGGGTTTTACACTTGGATAGCTGTCCTATGTTGCCTGTTGGATAAGGATTATTATTTCGGATACATATTCAATGATAGCATTAAACTACTAATTTGATACTAAACGCGTGACGGGAAAATGTATGTACCTAAGGGCTAATATACTACAGACACTTTCTCATACAATATAGGTATAGTATCTGGATCTCATCAGGTATTTAAGTAACATGTCGATCATTTCAGTTACCATAGCGACATGTATTACGGGTATACCCTTTAGCATAGCGAGTCGTCGTTGTCGGTCTGAATGGCGGCAAGGCGGCATGTGTGACAACCCTGGCGCCAGCGCCTCGCCGCCCGGCCCGCCGCCCCCGCCGCCCCGCAGTTCGTTCACTCCGCGCTCGTTCGGCGCGGGCACAGCCACAGTTCTCGTGGTGCCCCTCGTGTCGGCGGAGTACTGCTACTGCGGAAAGCGCACAGCGGTTCGCTCGCTCTTCAGCTTCACGCACTCCGAACTCCGCGTAGTGGCCCAACCACGCGCACCGATTTTTACCGCGAGCGCCCTGCTCTCTCGTATTGTTTACAACCCTTCAGTCTGATTGCAATACGAAATGGACGGCGATTTGTCTCAAGGTGCTTCCGGGGAGGCTTCCCCAACGTTCGACGATAGGTAAGTTAACTCATTAGCATTACTTGTAATACTTATTTCCAATACAACAAACATTATCTGGTCGAGATTAAGACATCGCTACTACTTGAACAAATTACGTTGATTCAGCACTGTCACACTGACATCAGACCTTTAGGTTGCGGCCTGGCTGTAGTACCTAGACCTTATAAGTAGGTTATATAGTAATGGCGGCTAGGTTACAGATTTTCTGGTAAGATTAGACTTGTATGATGAGTGAGAGTAGGTACATTCAAGTATAGATCGGTGAAACCCGTGAGATACATGTACCTAGGTACGAAGATGGTAGTAAAAGCATCGAATCGCCGATGCCTAAATAAAACCGATATACCTACTACCTACCTAGCGTAAAGATAAGCGTGTATTATCAACTTTATCATTGTTAGGCAAATACTAATGCGGACGTACCGTTAGGTAGGTACTTACCTAACAGGAATCGCATTTAGTTTAGTTTTTTAATTTGTAAATAAAATGGGGGATGGGAGATTCAACACCCCGCCCCTCGAAATACCTATTTAAAATATAAGGTAGGTACTTTGACCTAAATATTAGTCATTTTATGCATTTTTTTGCTTTATTATCGTGATCTTGAACCCCCTGAAATTTAAAACCGTGAAAATCTTCGGAAAGTTTTTCGCATTAGGTGCAGGTGCAGGTAAGTACGGTCGACGTCAAAGATATGTTGGGGCCTTATTCCATCGTAACTAAGCGAAAAATGTTTACATATCTTACCTAGTTACGTATGTACAGTTATATAAAAACGCATTTAGGTACCCCTTCTAAATTATGAGTCATTTATAACATAAGAAGACAATTATTTATGTTTAATCTTGACATGACAATTGAATTATAAGTAGACAGTAAAGTAAATGTGGTGTTTAGATAGGCCGTGCCTTATTAAAGTGGATCTAATTATAAAACTGAGGGTACAGTCAGCAGCAGAAGTAGCGACGCAAAATAACACGCTCAAAATTATCTAGACAGTCCTTATCATCTGGACGTTAGTCGTGTGCAGGTAGGGTTGCCATACGTCAGGATTTGTCCGGACATGTCAGGATTTTTGACCCTTTGTCCGGATTGCGGCCGGACTTGGCAAGTGTCAGGATTTTAAGGAATGAGCTCAAAAAAAGTTTACATGAAATATTTATTACGAAGTTTACACAGTTTTAATGAATGAAAGAACCAAATCTCTGTTACAAGAAATGTCAGGATTTTAGGGTGATGTCAGGATGGCCACCCTATGTGCAGGTAATTTAGAGCACTTGACAGTTGACCCGCTTAGCTACTTTTCTGTAACTGTCCCTCTATTCTGTAACTTGTTTTAACCTCACCTTACCGTTCACCCACAAATATATCATGATGCCGCGATTCGTAGTAACTAATCGTAGGTAGAGGTCTACTTTCGTTACACGTGCCGTGAATGTCACATGAGGCGCATTAGAGCGAACATCTGTGGCGCGAACCAGCCTTTGGAAACTCTCATAGAATGAAAAAATGTACGAGATAGTTAACGCATCTTAGCCAACCTAACAAAACACAGAACTTTTGCACCTTATTACAAGGCAATAAAGTGCACTCATTTTTCTTTACGTTGGTAAATAAGTAAAAAAGTAGACCATAAGAGAATCCTAAAACAATGTATGAAGTTCCGCCTCTTAAAACGTAGTGGTTATATTCTGTTTGGCGCGAACCGAATAACAGCCCTGCTCGCTCCTACTCGTAGGTGTAGGTACCTAGTTACCGTAGCGTAGTTACCGATACCGTTGTAAAACTGCCTACGGACTGTTTACCGACAGATAAGGACAGGTCTGCGGCAACGCTCCACAGTGCTGGATTTGATTTAGTGGCAAACTACATTATTAGGTCAAACGCGAGTCGATGTCGGGCACAGAGGGGGTGCGATTTGTAGATACAACTGTTTTTTATTATTATGAGTAAAATAAGAACAATCATAACGTAACGTTAGCGATAGGTAATACTGATAAGAAATAAATAAATATCTTACACAAAGTCCCAAACTAAGCAAAGCTTGTACTATGGGTCCTAGACGACAATATATATATACTTATATAGATAAAGATACTTAAATACTCAGAGAAATGATTCGTGCTCATCACACAAATAAAGCAGCAGCTTCGTAGGCAGGGTCACTACCAACTAGGCTAAAGAGCGTTCGAATCGTCGTAATCTTAGTGGTTGTGGTAGGCAGTAGTCACGTTTTAGCCCTCTTGTGATCTTATAGCACGTCATTATTAAATTGTACATTTAAGTATAAGTGTAAGATTGATAATCGATTGTCATTTTGACAATTTGTCCAAAAAGACAATCGATTGTCAATCTTGCTCCTCCACCCAAACCAAAATCCACTGTAATAAGAGCCCCATTGTAGAAGTTTAATGTTTTGATTGTTTCATATTTTATCTGAAACAATTCTTCCTTACAAATAAGGGAACCGAAAATGCTCAGTACAAGACGTGAACTTGCATCAGGGCCTAATAGGGTTCCCTAATGGTTCCTTTCAAGGACGGAAAGCCAATATATAAAAAGGCGTAATTAAATATATGACTAAACAAGAGTCTGCTGAACTCCTGAGTAATAAACACAAATTAATTAGTATAAGTATTACTAAATTAACGAACATCACTATATTCGTATATCACATTAGAACATTTATCATTCACATAGAATAAAATAGAATAGAATAGAAATTTATTCGGATAACACATCATTACACATACATTCACATAATGCACCTTAAGAGCTAACAAATAGGGATGTGCTACCGAAAAGGTCTCCACTCAGCAATGCAGTTGACACAGGCAGTGCCAACGGCGCTGGTTTTCTGTGGATCCAGTGAGGTGTGCGGGACAGCATACTGCGCGACTCGTATTAAGGGCGGTATAATACATAAAAAATACAAAAAGTAATATTCAATACATATAATCTTGGCGACATGTATTGTAATTTATATGTCAACATAACCTCTTTCATAGTAAAGAAAAATGTTAATCATAGCGAAATCCCAAGTTTTTGAATAATTCTTGAAGAAGTTTTCGAAAGTCGAAACCTCCATTTTCTTACCATATTTGCACGTCTTATTTTGTCTTGCACATATCATGCATTTCCTCGGACGGCCGGTGGGCAATCCCTTTGTGTGCACAATTTTTTATATTTTAAGGCATCGCTGCTATTTGCATCATAAATAATTAACCTAAACCGAAAACTGAGGATGAAGATGAGATGACTAATAAACTGTCAAAAAAGTGAACTAAACTTATTCAACTAGTTAATCAAAACGATGTTAGGTGACATAAGAATACTCCTGCACCAAGGATAATTTGATTGACAAGTGACAGCTCTTCATACTTAATTTAGGCATCACGACGTCATCAAGATACGTTTTACGTCTCGAAATTTAATTGTACAGTCAATTTTCATTAATTATTATTTGCTAATAGATGCGGACAACTGAAAATGGAACATATAATTATCAGTTTAAAAAAATGATCGCGTGCCGGCAACACTGTTACGGGGAGGAGCATTATTTTTTGGACAATCCGACCATTCTGTGGGTGGCAAGTAATAACTTTTCTCTGGTGTCATATAGCGATGACACCAACGAAGCAAATTGAACACATCCTATTCTCTGATATCCCCTACAACCTATGCCGTTTACTGATTGGTTAGTTGACCGCGCTATTTGTTTTTTGTAGTCAATACATGGGATTGCTATCTCGAGTCGAGTTGGAAAATCCGCTAAAATGAATTAATATTTTACAATTAATATTTTGTAATCCTGCAATATCCAATTTGCATTCCCTTAAGGTAGAATCAGACGGTTCTCTTTTATTTCATTTTCTTGTTTCATTTGGCATCTTTCACTCAGTGACACGTCTGAACGAAAAGGGAAACAAAACATGAAAGAAAAATGTAGCATTCACTCGAGTGAACCATTCATTCTACCTTTAGTCCTCTTAATTCCGCATCAATCAGCTATTTGTTTTTTTTTTTCACTTTCTGTTAATATATATATCCGATACATTAATATCTGCATATTAACTGTAGAAAATAATGATGTACTTAGTCTTAAGACAATTGTCACCGCAGAGCCATATGGCAACAGTGATGCTTGTGGGACGTTTTATTTGCCTCTTGCCAACTACCCAGGCTGTTATTGCAGGGAGTTTAAAAAGTCATAACTGTGGCCTAACTAATAATCTTTGTTGTACTGATTAATATAAAATAGTTAATTTCACATTAAAAACAACTCTTTTTAGCACATTATATCATGATCATCATCGGAAAACGGATATGTTTCGTTTGATCCGCACGTTCTGAAATGATATAAAAGCAGCAATAAGAGCTACTTAGGTAGGAAGTGGTACGGGCACAGAAGTGGTGAGGTGGAAGAACAGTTCTCTGCTCGTGGAGTGCAGGTGCAGGCGCAGGAAGCGCGTTTCGGCTCGCGCCGCGCACGCGCGCCTCGCCCCAACCCTCCCGCTGACTTTAGTGCACTTTCTCCTCGGTGCATCTCCCGGCCCGGCGTGCCCTTTATTCTACGTGAATTATAGACTTCCGCACAATGCCACTCGATCTTCTCCGCGTCCGTTAAACGTGCTTGACCACGAGCCGACTAACTATATGAATTGAATGGTCAATTTGTAAAGCATTTTATTAACCCGCCGTTTGCAGCTGAACCCGTTTTGATCGTATCCAATTTGCTGCAAATTCTCTAGAAGGCGACGTATTGGAATTGTGGCGTAGTCACAACATAAACGTGTCGTGTTCGCGTGAGGTGGCTCATGGATCTGGTGACAGCATGGGTGCAACTAATGCACTCGCAACTTTTGTAACATAATACTTGCTCTTTTGTTGTAGTTTGCTAAACCATTAATGGATTTATTATTATTATGGATATTTGATATTGGATAATTTTTGATTGAAAAATGATCACCACGCGTCGGGAAGCAAAGGAGCATGGCTCGGCGACATTGTGTAGGCTATTATAGTAGAATGCCGGTGACCTTCCTGTATAACGTAGGTACAAGTAGATTGTAGCGCTATGTAGCTACCGTATTGGACGCAATTCGCATGTGTTCTGACCAATCTTACGATTAATTGAGGCACTCTGGTCTAGACGTCCCGTTTCCTTTGCGCGTTCGTTGACTCGTGGGAGTTGGTCGGCGGAGCGACGCCCGCGCCCGGCCCTGCGCGCACGCAACTACTGTTTCATGCCGGTTGGCGTTTCCCCGGTGCCATCACAAGAACACTTCCTTCTTGTATCGAGGCGAGCTTTACTCGTGCTTCTTCAACGCTGCTTGTCAGTTCTTTAGAAATAGTACGATCTAGTATTTCTTAAAGCAGACTCATGTCAGTATTTTCTACGCATGTCATCGCTCTTGTGTGACAATGTGCATAATTTAAAATACAATTTCTTGCGATAAAGTTTACAACGGAAATATTTACGAAATACATGGCGGGATATCAACTGTATAGTTCAGTCTAGACTGTTATAAAACTATTAATTACAAGCTTTGTTAACTTCTCGTGTTACTCATAGTTCCATGCAAGTATACTCGTATTAGATAGTTTAGTTACTTCGGGTCAAATTTGACCAACTTTTTTTACGGTAGATGAAAATGCGATACTATGGTACCATACGGCTGCTCTGATGAATGATGATGGAGATGGAAAGTAGCCTATATTCTCAGTGACTATTTATGAGGAGGCTACTTACCCCTGTGGACTCGCCAATTACATAAGTTTATCCCGAAGTGTTTGAGGTCATTGGAACACCCACCCATTGCAACAAAAGCTTGTATCAAAAATTTTTTTACAGATACATATTTATTTTCTCTATTAAGTATCTACACAACAAGGGCCCATTTACACGGTGCAACAACTGCCATGCGTGCTTTATTACATTGCAGGGTTGGATTGAGTTCGTCGCATTTTAGTAGCCCGCAGCCCCGCAATTGCACCATATAGGTAAATGTCCCTCAAGTTTTGAATACTTTTGTTACTTCAGTTGTATCATTTCTGATACTGTATGCATCTAAGGGTTAACGTGTACATTGCTGCGAAATGCATAGAGGGTAATATATTATAATCTAATACCTACTTATAGCTGAAGGCGAGAAGCCGATGAATAACTCGCCTCTTGCATTGTAGCAATATTGAGGCAGATATTTAAAGCATCCCACTTGGGGTCAACCTCTCCACAATGTCGACGTGAGGGCTAAATTGTATTAAACTGATTTCGTTGAGCATTCAATGGGTACCCGGCTTTGAAGCAAGAGCATTGTTGGCCTGCTGTTGCCGAAAATACACTTTACAAATACATCTAAACAGCAGCAGCTAACAGCACCTTCAACGTAATATGACTTTCTAAGTAAATACTAGGATTACTAGGATTCTTCTATCTATAAGCACTATTTCCACCAAACGGCCGGCAACGGATCGGAACGGAAAGAATTTCATAGTCTTTAAACGATACTGAATTATATGTACTGCTTTAAGTCTACATTACCAAGCTGCGCACAACAACTTGACCGCGGGCGTCTTCCGCGACATGTGATCGTAACCGAAAGTATGCTGCGACACGCGATCGGCTCCGTTCGCTTGTCGTCGTGTGCGACCTTTTTCGGCTGTCGATGCCGTCGCGTACGATGGAGGCCGTGACCGGGCGAGGCGAGCCCATTATCAGTCATCCCTCACTCTGAAAGTGCACGCACGCGCTGCATAGACAATTTCAAATCATTATGAAGTGTATCGAATTCGCCAACCGTATACCGCTTTTGCCACAAATTATCAACCCAAACTTTTCTTTTCCTCTTTTGTGTATTATGATGATATTCTTCTTCTTCTAATGCAGCGTTTTTCAATCTTTATGCCGTGGCCCCCTTAATACAGAAAAATATATTTCGCGACCCCCCACCCTACGCTGTTCATAATACCTACAGCACTTT
Organism: Epinotia bilunana; assembly: GCA_947049275.1. NCBI lineage: Eukaryota > Metazoa > Arthropoda > Insecta > Lepidoptera > Tortricidae > Epinotia > Epinotia bilunana. The sequence continues at coordinate 36,244,364 of OX346252.1, read as the reverse complement.
AACTTTAAAAATAGAAGTAGACGCGACCCCCTTTAGAAGGCTGCGCGGTCCCCCTGGGGGTCGCGACCCACAGTTTGAAAAACACTGTTCTAATTCAATAGCCAATAATATTACGTCAACTTCAACCATTTTCAAAAATTACAACACGTCAACGTGGTAGGAACGAACTATTTGACTGGGTGCGGATACGTTCGAAGGCAGCCGTACGGTGCCGATCGTGTGCGTCGACATCCTGTCGGCCGCGAACGGCTGTTACCGCCTGATCGTATGCGTGTACATGCTGCCGGACACGATCGGTTGGCGCCGCATCCGTTCGTTTTCTTTCCGATCCGATCCGATGCGGGGGGCCGTTTGGTGGAAATAGTGCTATACAGTTATTTATGTACCTACGTACCTTAATAGACTGTAAGTAGGTATAATTAAACTTAATACCTAGCACACGATAATACTGAAATTCATAGTTATTGGCCTTAAAAATCAGCAGCCCTGCCGAAACAACACTATTATATTGTAAATAATAGTTTATTTGTAGTCTGAACTTCTCACGGGACAATGGTGTCCGAACGGCTGCCAGGCGTGCGTGGAGCCAGGTGCCGATTGTAGCAACACGTAGAGGTCCTTTTGACAATATAATGAAATGCAAATTCCCCGAACGGATACTATCCCTGCCCGTGACATGAGATCACACAAACAGTACTCGCTGATCTATATAGACTAGGTACTAGGTAGTTGATAGAATCTAAATGAAATGGGTGGCTGAGCTATCGGATGAGACATTGGACGGGGTGCCTAATAAAACTACCTTTCTTTTTATCACATCTGTATCACATTTATAACGGCTTAATATTTAAATTGGCACCACAAGGGTTCCTTTTTGACCTCTGGCAGGGAACCCTAAAAATATCCAAGTTTTTTATACGACGTCAAAATAACAACCTATATACGGACAGTGTATTATTCAAACGGGGAAAAATGTAAAACCATGAGACATAGAAATTTTACTTTAAGAACAGTGAAGCCAAATTTAGAATAAATCAATCAATTTGAATAGATTTTTTTTAAACAAAGCCTAAAATATTGCAGTATTTTATTTTACATTGTCGTCATATTTCATTTTCTTCTTACACCGTTTCATTGAAAATGAATTCCTAGTGGCTGTTTTAGTCTTATATGAGTAATCATATAAGACTAAAACAGCCACTAGGAAGTAACCCCACAAGCCCCAGCCAGCACGGTTAGCACAAGACGGCTCGAGAGAAATCGCGCGCCGTCTTGTGCTAACCGTGCTGTAATAAACTTTTCAACACAATTGCTCGTAACGTACCTCTTATTGTGTCGCTTTTAGGCTCATAATCCTGGATATTAAACACGCGTGTTTTATAACATTACGACACTTGTGTGTTATGTTTATATCCCGATTAAGTCAGGTTGGCACCTTGCAGCAAGATGTATGCATGCACACGGTGCATTCTTAAATTAACCGGGTTGTACAGAATGTACAGCTTTTTGTTTAATTCTCGGCTATTGGATTCTTACTCGACTAAACAAATTAAATCCTGTTTGTTAATTGACTATTTATTTTTGGATATGATATAGAAACGGTTAATTTAGTAAAACTATTCACTTTTTATAACATTTTACACGAGTTAACATTTTAAATTTATTTAATTTTGTATCGGCTGTTTAGAGATTTCATCTAATGCGCGCGCACTGCGCAAACTTCACGAATACAAACTGTTGCGCGCCATTATATTACTATTATATCATGTCTTTCCCGCTCACTCAAACATTGTTAATGCGAGTTTGGTTATTAACAAAAATATCATAATATTATCATCTAAGTCTGGCTGAACACGTGCGCGCGCACTGCGCAAACTTCACGAAGAAAAACTGTTGCGCGCCATTACAGGTTATTTCACAGATATTTGTAAACATTGTTAATGCGTGTTTGGTTATTAACAAACATGTTGACTCGTGGTGACTAGAAAAGTGATAAAAAGAATGGACGCACCTGGAAATTCTTGGCGATGTATACAACATGTGAGTAAAAACATGTTATCATCAATAAGTAAAGAAAATAACTTGGCAGGCCTATAAAATTTTCATCTTATGAAAATGATTTTTCCTCGCAAAATGTGTTGAAAAACGTCGTATGAAACGCGTGAGCTTTGATAATTACATCCTCGGCGCTCTTATCACGCTCACCTGCGGCTCACCTCCGCCTCTGATGTAATTAAATAAATAATAAATAAATAATAAATATAAGGGGACAATCTTACACAAATCGCACTAGCCCCATAGTAAGCTCAATAAGGCTTGTGTTACGGGTACTAGACGACGATATATTTAATAGATATAAATACTTAAATACATAGAAAACATCCAAGACTCAGAAACAAATATTCATGCTCATCACACAAATATTTGTCCTTACCGGGATTCGAACCCAGGACCTTCAGCTTCGTAGGCAGCGTCACTACCCACTAGGCTAACCGGTCGTCAAACGTCGTCGTAATTATCAACATACCTCACTTGTATCACAATGTACCAGGGATCGGAACAGGTTTTTTGCAAAAACCTCGAAACAACCACATCTATCTATTTTTATCTATTTAAACTTCACATGTAGGACTCAGTTGTATTTTGGGGTAACGACTGCGTATTATTAGATTGCCCAATCAGAAATGAAATAATTAACAAAGAACGAAAAAATAACGTTTTCGTTCCCATACAAAAAATACCGGTTTCCGATCCCTGCAATGTACTATAATCGACTTATCTTTTTCCACATTCACATGACAAAACACACAACATGTAAAAAACCGGCCAATGCGTGTTAGACCACGTGTGCAGTGTAGGGTTCCGTAGTTGCCTGTCTGTCTTTGACCTTTGTTACATCAACCGCGCGAACGTGCCCAAAAAAGAACGGAACGAGTTACCATTAAAGACAAAAAAAGAGTGATACGAATAACGAAAGTGACTAAAGATAAAGTGCGAATAATACCAAAAAAGAGAGACACAAACAAAGACTTAGTCCTAGGAAGACCGTGACGAAAAACGAAAAAGACTTGTTAAGAAAGGGACAGGTTACATAATTGTACTTAAGACGATAGGAACATATAGCGATCGAGACGAATAAAGAATGAGTGACGAACACAGAATGAGACTGACATAAGAAATGAACAAAAAACGAATGGGACGAATTACGCTGATACCAAACGGTTCACATAGGTTCCTTCTGAATGTCGCCATTTTGCTGCCACAACCTTAAAAACGTGTGTGTGTGTGTGTGTGTGTTTGGCGCCGACTAAAAATTACTTGGGTAGATTAATTTAAGAACTTAGTTATTAAGGTTAATTAATTAAAAACTCAAAATAATTACTAAAATATCTACTTAGAACTTAGTTATTAAACTAAATAAAAAAGGTTTATTATTTTTGATTTTCAGTTTAGTTTCGGCGGTTTTTTTTTGTTAAAAAGTTTTTTTGCTTTTTGAATTACACGTTAAAATGACAGATATTCTAATATGAAACAAAAAAATTACATAGTTGTGTGCAAGTCACATAAAAATGCAATACATAATATTTGACTTGTTACTTCTTTCACGATATTGATAATTAAAATCGAGATATTTTCGAGGCGTGTAAAAATTTAGTCCTAAACATTCACAGTAAACTTGCATACCCAGTTATTTTCACAGACTGTTACAACTGTAGCTACTTGCCAAAAATACACAATGCACCAGCTATTTTACAGATAACACCGCGCGGCCATTTCTTTATTTTTCGACACCATTAAACGAATGGCAATAATCTAATTCGACTGACAGGTCCACAAAAATTTACTTGGGAATATTTCAATATTATTCACACGGCTGATGATAGTGATGATATAAAGGTTTATGTGAACCAAAAGCGTTATTTAAGAGTATATGTTACCTTATCCTTACTACTTAGTCTGTATAACAGGACACCCGTATTCTGTTAAACAGCTGATAAACAGCCTTGTGACCCAGAATAGTTCCAATATAGTGCTACCATAATTCTTTTAAGTAGAAATGTGAACTAAATTAGAACCAAAGGCTGTATAATTTGTGCCCAAATGAGAGTAATATCGGTGTTTACAGCGCTGTTAACACCATTGTAACTTTTTCTTATACAGCTTTGGGTGTTGTGTTACACCAAAAGTGGTATTTTATAATGCTATTTGTGTTTCTTGGGAATTGGAACAGTTCTGGTCAGTGAATTTCGAAAGAATGGTCAGGGAGGTCAGGTTAAAAAAAATCAGGACACCCTTAGTATTGAGGTTTGGTCAATACCAAGGCTCAAGCTGAGTTGAACGGAAAGTTTCCTGGATTGTTCGTAACGTAAATTTAACCTACCTCAAACAACGGGTTACGTTGTTTGAGGTAGGTTAAATTTGCCATGGATTACTTTACACTCAATAAACGTCATAGATTATTTTTATCAGGCCAGCCCAGATCACGCCCATGAATTATTTATTTGCATGGGATTGTTAACTGCATCTGCTCAAAATAGAAACAGAATGCATGTTTACGAAAGCAGGGAAAACAAGAATACGTTGTTCCCGTTCTGTATAACGAAGACGCTTACGGAAATGTTTTTCACGTTTCAGAATTTTCCATGATCCTGAACTGATTGTTTTCGTCCCTTTCAGACCCGAATAACAAGACCCCCTACTGTAACTAACGCAAAATTAAGGTTTTTTTCCGTATTTTGTGGTTTTTTGCTACTTAGAAAAAAATGAAGAATCAATATTATGCGATATTTTATTTATTGTTATTATAATATTATTATTTATGTATGTCTTTCCCGCTCACGGGACAATGACGTCCCGGACCTTTGGGAGGCGTGCGTGGAGCTAGGTACCTACAAAGTACCACCTGAGCCAACACGTAGAGGCCCTTTTGACAATTTAATAAAATGCAAGGAGTACACCGAGCGGATGCTGTCCCTGCCCGTGTCATGGGACGCACACAGGGACAGCACCCGCTGAGGAGTATAGGGCCTATTGATGGTTGATGGAATCTAAATGAAACGGGTTATTGGGTGAAAATGATGGACTAGTGGCTGGGCTATTGGGTGAAACATCGGACGCCTGCCTAATAAAACTGTCTCACTTTTTATCTCTGGCAGACGGTGACTCGCCAACTGCTAGATGGGCCCCTATTAATAGCGACATTAAAAAATGGCCTAAGGGCAACACCGGTCAGAAAGCTGGGGGGAAGAGAGGTGGCACTGGACTTTAAACATATAGCCAACTCGCCACTTAGGTGTCCACATCAACCCTCGAGCAACAGCTCTTGCGACTCCACTCTGAACGGCCAGTAAAGGCAAGCCAGAGACAGGGGGCCTGTCCAACCATCCACCCGGTCGGCTCAACCTGACCACAGGACACCCCCAGGAGTACTCAGGTACGTAGGGTCGCTACGCCCTAACAGCCCGCCACAAGCTGCCTTACGTTGACTGATTGCACCAGAAATCTGGTGGGCGATGGGGCCGTCACATCCCTACGCCTTTTTATTATTTATTATTATTATTTTATTTTATTTTATATATATTATGCGTTTGATTTGACACTTAAGTATAGGTAAACTATAATCAACCCGCACAATTGTATTTGCCGGGTCCGAAGGGCTGTATGCAATGATCTAATATAAAGAGGTACATAGGTTATAAGCGCTCCAAAAGTGGCACATTGAAACTGAGTGCACCAACTTGCCTGTTTCGCGTCCTCAATGGAGATGTATATGCTGTCAGATTTGGTGGCCATTTTTAAACACGGAATTTCGTATAGACAACCTCTTTTTTAATTTACATCATTAGCTGTATGTATCTCTTCCAATCTTGATCCCTATGACAGTTGTCATCTTAGTCCGATTTTACGTTTCAAGGTTATACATTGTACGGAGATGACAGCTGTCATAGGAATCTATATTCGACGCGATACGTTTAGTAGTTCGTAACCACTGTTCGTAATAGGAAGTCAAAATGATACTGCTGGTCCACATCCACATGCAGCAAAGCGGTGGGTGTCGGTAAGCTACTAAAGCATTCGCAATCACTATATCATACTACGCCGCTGTGGCCATAGAGTTTGCCTTGCTGTATATCACAGCAAAAACTACGTGTAATGTTCAACAGTGATTAATATTATCATTAATTGTAGCGCCTTAATTTCACTCCTATTCAAAAGTACTGACACACCACATTAATTAAACTAGAGCTCTATTTAAACTAAGTCGTGAGTCGGTGTAGACTTCATTAAAATGTAAAATTCACAAGTATATCGGGATGTAACTATTTGTTTTTTTTTTAACCAAAATATTACTAATAAGTTATTTATTATGACTTACATGATTTAAATGCCAATTTTGATTTATTTATCATGCTCAGCACTTTTGAATTGCCACTTTTGCGCTGTGAGCAATTCCTGGGCATTTGAAATGCTTCTGGACAGCTCTGTGAACAATCGGGTAATAGAGAGCGGTCTATGCAACTGCTCGATTTGTTTGTGCTCTCACTATATTCTGCCGATGTGTTGCCTATTTTTCCTTTAAGATGATTTGACCAGGTAACTACTGGCTTTCAGGAACCGGAGTTCCAGTATGTACCGGTTGTGTTCGCGGGCACTTACTTTATCCTTCCACCACAATGATTAAACGATGTCGTGTTATCGAACAAGAAGAATAAATGAGGGACGAATATAGAATGAGACTGAATAAGACCCAATTTGATACAATTTAAACAAATTAAAAAACACTGTGCTGAATTATAACCCGATTACGTAACGTGGCTATTGTATGGCATTATTCCCTGGCGCTCCATTTTCTTATGCAATTTGCAAAATTTAAAAATAAGTAAAAGCAGGTTAAAATTAGACAAGTAGGTTCATCATGTACTTGTGAAATAAAGGATCTATTGTTGATAAAAATTGGTGATGGTGATGTGAAAGATTAAAATTTTCTTTTGTGTTAATTGCATTAAGTACATATGCTTCAGCATTATTTCGTTGTATAGCTCCACGATTTTTCTGTGAGGCGGTGAGGCCATTGTGTGCACCAATCTTTACATTTTGTTACGTCATTGTTCAAAATATAATGGAAATAGTATGCGGCGCCTCAGGGCTAAACGGGTCATAGGTATTTTCATATTCATCGCGAGTAATAGCATTGTTCGCAAACCTTTATCTTTAGCCCCTGGCTTAAATAAAATCACTGATGTCATCTGCTATTTCAGTATCTAAAATAACCTATGTTATAGCCTAAAAGTGTAGTTACTTTAAAAGTACTGCAACTTTTTATTACGTCGGAGACCAAATATTATACCTATAGTAGTCGTCTGAGCCCGCGGGCCGAGTAGACCCATTAGTTGAAAATAGTAGTCGTCTGAGCCCACGGGCCGAGTAGACCCATTAGTTGAAAATAGTAGTCGTCTGAGCCCACGGGCCGAGTAGACCCTTTAGTTGAAAATAGTAGTCGTCTGAGCCCGCGGGCCGAGTAGACCCATTAGTTGAAAATAGTAGTCGTCTGAGCCCACGGGCCGAGTAGACCCATTAGTTGAAAATAGTAGTCGTCTGAGCCCGCGGGCCACGTAGACCCATTAGTTGAAAATAGTAGTCGTCTGAGCCCACGGGCCGAGTAGACCCATTAGTTGAAAATAGTAGTCGTCTGAGCCCACGGGCCGAGTAGACCCTTTAGTTGAAAATAGTAGTCGTCTGAGCCCGCGGGCCGAGTAGACCCATTAGTTGAAAATAGTAGTCGTCTGAGCCCACGGGCCGAGTAGACCCATTAGTTGAAAATAGTAGTCGTCTGAGCCCGCGGGCCGAGTAGACCCATTAGTTGAAAATAGTAGTCGTCTGAGCCCACGGGCCGAGTAGACCCATTAGTTGAAAATAGTAGTCGTCTGAGCCCGCGGGCCGAGTAGACCCATTAGTTGAAAATAGTAGTCGTCTGAGCCCACGGGCCGAGTAGACCCATTAGTTGAAAATAGTAGTCGTCTGAGCCCGCGGGCCGAGTAGACCCATTAGTTGAAAATAGTAGTCGTCTGAGCCCGCGGGCCGAGTAGACCCATTAGTTGAAAATAGTAGTCGTCTGAGCCCGCGGGTTGAGTTACGTCCACTCACCCACGCAAAAAACCGAAAGGGTTCATTCAGCCCGCGGGATGATTAGTATGTGGGATCGGTTGACCAAGGCATAAATACTTACATATAAATAGTTTATACCTATGAACTGACAGCTATTCCATGCCTTAACTATTTGCGGTCGAATGATATTAAGGAATAAACAAAATATCAGAAATCTCAAGATCGAGGGGAAAAAACATATTTAATCCTCAACTTTACTTAAATAAAAGTTTGAATAATGTACAAAACATTTGATTTGATAGTGGTTTATAATAGTAGTTTAGTTTGAGTAGTTCTGAAAACTTTCAACTTCACGTGGCAATAGTATCATTATGAACGAAAATATTGTATAGGTAGTTGTTATACTGAATATTGAATCAGCATGTGGTGTCAGCTATTGTGTTTGCTAGTGTATTTGTTGGTAAGGGTGCGACGACATTACGGGGTGGGGGGTGCATGTGCATGTGCAGTGCTCGGGCGAGGGGTGTGGCCGGCGCAGCCATTGGCGGACTGAACTTTGCCTTGCAGGGTAGCGGGCAATTCTAGCTGAGGGCGTACTCTTAAATATTTGCTAGAAAAATCTATACTACTTAAATAAAAAAAGCGCAATGCACGTCTTTGAGATGAAAGTAACATATCACACCGACCGAACTAAAGTATACATAGTTTCCCCATAGCTTTTAACTACATCCGCACCCCTAAGCGCAACAAGTGGTGGACGATGTACCTAGGCACAGCCAGCGTCGTATAGTTAATGGCAGCCAAAGTGGCCAAATATATCGTAACACATCCTTGCTCTAACAGTAATAAAGACCTGTACCGAAATATTTGGCTGCTAATACGAACTATATGATACTGGCTGCACATACATACATACTACTATACCTCTATATACTACGTAACCTACAGTCATGTCAATCTGAACTAGGACATGTGATTTTTAAAACTATCAGCTAGCAGGTGCACCCCAATTAATCTTGCTGTATTTAGACAAAACAGCCGTGACCCTCAAATTTACGGAGCCCTATATAACTTTCTAAGCAACCGTTCGTCTGGCTAACGTATAAAAAACCAGGCTTGCCGTGCTTTGTAATTAACTAATTAGGTTAATTTTCCTAGTTCCCCGCAAATCGTATTACTAACAGTGATGGATAAATACGTTAGACCAAATGTCAGATCAAATGTTGAGTAACTATAAAGATTAGTCCTCAAACGTCCAACTGAAATGACCAACCCCCTTACTTTCTACGTATGTACATTTCCTAGTTAACATGCAGATACACAATGAATGAATAATGAAACATAGTACCTTCCGAATGATGAATATGATAGTGCAACTGGTGCAAGTAGACAAAACACATGGCCGGTAATGAGATTGTGTGTCATGTTACTTACTGTTTACCTTAATTAACGTACAGCAGATACAGTCCTTGGGTACTCCGAATTTCACCTTCCCATACAAACGTAGTTACGCTCTCATTTTAAAACTACTTGTTGGATTGTGACGAAACTTTGCATATACAATGACATGAGGTATATCTATGTCTGTAATTAGTTTATATGGTTCCAGTTTATAAAACAAACGAAATACAGCAAAAATAAGATTTGAATGAAAAACTTAAATTCGCTGTATTTTTTTTACTATGGTATCTGAAGCTACATAAACTAATTATAATTACAAACATAGATATACCTCATGTCATTGTACATGCAAAGTTTCGTTACAATCCAACACGTAGCTTTAAAATGAGAGCGTAACTACGTTTGTATAGAGAATCGAGCTTACTGCGGACTCTAATAATAGTATCTTTAGCAATGATCACTTAATACGTAATATATAAAACAAAGCAAGCATGAACAGTTCAAAAAACTGTATTCAGACGACGAAAACCAACCGAAACAGTTTGTTTCATACAAAAAGGTAGGCTATGTACCTAACCCGGAGCATAATTTCATACCTCATTCATCGAAATCAGTTCAGTGTCTTAATCTCAGTGGAAGCCCAGAAGATAGGAATCCTGCGATAATTCTCCTGTTTGGGGATTAGCCAGCTTTCGGAGGGGTGCATTATTATGCTCTTTTTAGAGACGCTACTGCGTTATATGGCTCGGTATTTAGGGTTAAAACATAATTATTTAACCGAATTCGCAACCGCAACACATGCCTAATCCGAAAAATATAGATATTGCAATATAATATAGGTACCTTCAAACTAATTCACAAGCAAGCAAGATAATTTCTTCATCGGAATATAGTGCAGTTTACTTTTCGAATAATAGGAACTAATCCGCCGCTTGATTATTATAAAACCGCCATCGCCATAATAAAAAATATATCATGCTTTAAACCTGATCGGCAATTAATTCGCGTTTTGGAGGGGTCGCCGTAGCAAATGCGAGCGGGATGCCTTCTAACGTTCGCAGCGACCTCGTACTTTTATTATTACTTTTTTAGTCGTATTCAAGGTTCGTATAATTTACCGTTACCCTACTGTCCTAGTCAAGGGCGAGATAGAATACTTAGTTGGCCAATAGTGAACTAAGATGAATTCCTAAAAAAGCTAACTGACATTTAAGAGAAGATTCCACCATTCGCGCGCCTAACAAGTATAATAAAAGCGGTTTTAACGACCCGTCTCTAACACTATGGTGACAGGCCAGTTAAGGGGACGCGGCACGCCAAGGAGCATGACATTACCTCAATAAAATGAGTGGCGCCGAGGCAGGGCGAGTCCGTTTTAGACCTCAGTTCGAGCTCGAATCCCAAGGCCCTGTAGCAGCTGGTGTACCGGCACAATGGGACCTTCGAATAATGTTGTAATGTGTATTTTTGGTATTAGAGGGGTTGTCTGATAACCGGCCGGCGCACAGCTGCCGCGTTAGAATCAATGTTAGAAGTTAGGTACAATCAGAGAACTGTAGTTTTTTTATGCTGAAGACTGCGAATCTTATTAATTGAAAACGGGATCTTGCCATGTGCAGTCCTGTCGATCCGGCAAATTGTGTCCACGTAAACCTTGACAGACTGATCACATCTGATCAGATTGTAAATGATAATAATATATAATTTATTTGCAGACAAAACATCCATAGTGTTGTTAGTAACATTCGTTCATGTCTACGTTAATATTATTATAATATAACAATACTTAATTAACATTGAACATGGGTATCCTGTCCCCCATGTGTATTGTGTTCCAATGTTTTACAACAGGGCAGTAAATTTTCTCCCAAATACTGTTCAGGGGGCTGTTGTCACTATCCCTCACTCACCGCATCAGTGATGCTACTCGCTTCCGTAATATTTACCTGAAGCCATCTATACTCGCCTCCACAAACATACCTGATGCACTACAGTGTCTCGGCAGTCCCAACAGCATTATTATATTGAACGCGAAGAGCGTTTAGCGATTTTTGCAAATATTTGGACGAGAGGATGCATGTATAAAAAGTCTCACAAAACGCTCGAAATAATGTTATTGTGACAGGATGCGAGCATTTGGCAAACCTCCGAACCAACATATTATTCATTCATATGCCTTTCGCTCACGTACTATATCAATTCTATCCGATAGATTTTCAGTGACCCAGTGGCCAAGGTACTTGAACAGATTACTATTTACTTACTCCGTTTAAGGCTATGCCATTGTGCTTAACTGGTGGTACAAATCAAGGTGTTTTATTGCCTGCCTTAAACGAGTAGTTTACTTTTCTTAGCCCACCGCATACCCCTCGCATAACCCAATCAATACCTCTAGAGCTCGAATCGAAGAGGTCAACAAAACCATATCGCAAAGAAGTAGACCTTCCAAGCTTAAATTAGCTACATATAGTGCATTGACAAAAGTAAATTAAGTTGTGTACCCTGTATAGTCCTCTGTACACATTCAGACCCTTCTACCTGCCGCCTGCCGCCTGGCAAGAAACATTTTCTTTTATGAATCCCCGACGCAAACTATGTGTCTGACACAGATGAACCGATTTAAGTGCAGTTTTTTTAAATCGAATGCCTATTATGTGTGTTGTATATTTTCTTTTTTATTTATGTAGTTTTTTATTACACTAGTCGTATGTGTAAAGTAAAGTGTAGTTAGATTAATCAAGTTCCCCAATATTTCAAATATAATATGTACACTATAACGACTTTTATTGTCACTAACAAGAAACGCAAATGTACATATTTTTGATAGGTTGACTTTATATATATTAGAGAACTTGAATGTACTTCTTTTCTTGTTCGAGACGGAATACAGTTAGAAAAGGTCGATTCGCTTTCCGAAATCTAATAGGTACGCACTATACAAAAATCCCAGGTACAGTGGTGCCTCTCGATATTTCATTCGTTCGTTTGTGTTTACTGCAGATGAAGCGTTGCGTGAGCGATGAGCGTGTGAAATGAATTGTCAAGGACCAATCGAAGTTTTTGCACGGCCGAAATATCAGCATTTCTCCATATAACACAGACACATCAGTTTGAAATAAAATCAATATCTACACGAATGCGATTATGCGGTGTTGGGTTTTATTTGACCGCGTAGTTAGTAATCGCGATATCCGCCGAAATGTATTCGAACAGGCATGACATTGCCATTGGTGTGGTTGTGGTACTCGTAGAGGCGAGGTTACGTAACGTGTCAGTGACCATCGAGTAGGTTTTCCGGCGCGGCCTCGGCGTCGGTCACGGTCGCCTATCGACGTGCGTCACCGCCACTGGGTATCTGGGTATCCATGCTACACCATTGACGTTCTTATTCGTATTTGTCCTAAAATTAGTGCCGGTTGTTTCAAACCGTTGGTGATCGTAAGTTACGTAGGTACTATCGAACCAACTGAATCATGACCCACTATAGAACCTTGTCATAATTAACGAACATACGTACGATCATATGACGTTAATATGTAAGTTAATTGTAACAAGGTTCCATGGTGAGTCAGGATTCAATTTTGTCGATAGTACCTACGTCCTTTAAAATCTGGGACCATACAGTTCTCTATGAGATGACAGCGGCTGGCGCCTGGTTTAACTTTTACTGATGAACCACGCCCTTTTAATCTGAAACTCACCAAGTATAAAATCGGAAAAAACTGCGTGCGAATACATTTACATTTCCGAAGAGGAGAATGTTTTTCTCTATTGAGCCCATTCAAAAAAATGTTGCTAACGATTCGCAATATGCCCTTGATCTTGACTCACCTTGAATAGTCTGCGCAGTCCCTAATGTTACTTGACGCCGAGTCTGGTAACAATTAACAACTGTTTGTTAGATATCGCCCGACTCACCTGGCGAGTCGTCTGTAAATGTCTGTGAACGGCTAACATTCACAACAACAACGCTTACCTGCTATGAGGCACAGCACAAAATAAATGTTGTTACAAAAACTAATGTAATATGGTAAAAGAATAGTAGTGGTTATATTAATAAGTTATTAACCATTGGACAAATAATATAAACACGATTTTGAACTGAATAGTGCAGACCGGCCATTAGTTTTAGCATTGGCAAAATCGGCAAACGTAATGATAATGTTAGTGAATATGAATATGCTCGACAATCCCTTATCTATACATAACATAATTATTTATATGTAGTATATGTATGTCTTTCACTATGGCGGTTTGTGTTTGTACATAGTTAGCAAATTCCATTGACGGCGAATTTACTTATGACATTATTTAGATTGGTTTGGATTGGTCACCACTAGCTCCCTGAGATTTAAGTTTTAGTTAGCCGACGTTTTTGAAAGGAATAATTCTGGGCAATCGTAAACAGCGTGATTTGAATCTTTTCCGTGGCATCAAGGCACTAGGGTAGCCCAAACGTGATTAAAATATGTAACATGTCTGGTAATCCGGGTCGCCAAATTTGGTTAGGTTTAGGGGTCCGACCAAGAAAAAGAAACCCTTTTTTAGGCCGGTTTAGGCTCTAGATTTAACTTATGGGGTATTGTAAAAAAAATATAAAAATAGAACTAGAAACCCGAATCCTCAAGGATTTGCCACACTGGATGCGTTCTGCGGTCAGCGGTGAGGTCAAATTGAACGCAGCCCGCATTATGTGGGTGAGGACCAAATTCTTGGCCAGTAGTTAGCCTGGTGCCGTTGTGACACAAAAATTAACCATAGAATATTGTATGGCTAATTTTTGTGTCACAACGGAACTTTTTAACTACTACCGATTAACCAGGCTAACAACATTGTCGGTCAGGGCAATCGGTCAGCGGTCCGGGCAGGGAAACCGGCCAAGTGCGTGTCGGACCACGCGCAGTGTATGGTTCCGTAGTTGCCTGTCTTTCTTAGTTACATCGACACGCGCGCGCCAACTAAATGTCTTGCGTCGGCCGAATTTGTACGAAAGTTGGCCTTTCTATGTACATTCTAAGTTGGTCGACTATTACTCTGTAACTAGTTATGCCTACTTAGCCGTGATAGTTTTCCTTTTAAATTCATTATATGTACTACTGCCACGATTTTTTTCACATTCCCAGTAGCAGCCATTTAGCCGGCAGGGGGGGAGGACAAATGACTCAAACAAAAATTTGAGCTTTAAAGCCCAATATCTCGCAAACGAACCACCAATTTGAAAAATTGTATTAAAATCCCATAATATTTTTGAACAAGCTATCCAACGATACCCCACACCATGGGTTTAATGAGAAAAAAAATTGCATCCCCACTTCAGGTAGAGGGGAGGTACCACAAAAAAAATTACAAGAATTTATTCTTGTGTTTTGCCGGCGTGATTTATTTATATACCCATGGCGAATTACAGTTTTCTAGTAGTATAATGGTTACTGAGCTAAGCCGAAGACGAACGGACGGACAGCCGGACATGGCGAAACTTTTTCTTTTCATTATCTCTATAACAGGAATCTTCCAAGTCGTACAAGTATGGAAGACGTCGTACGGCATCTATAAACTCCTCTGTTCGTTCTTTAGACATTTTTTTGAAAATATTTGTGTTAGATTTATAGTAAATAGCCCGAATATGGGAACGTCAAACTGACAGTGATCGCCGCCCGCTGCGCGCCTACCTGCCCTTACGCGTCCTTCCGTTGGCGTTCCTTCCGCGTGTTCGCACGGTCAGATCGCATATCTATACAAAATGACAAGAGACCGACAATGTTGTTCATACATAATGCGGGCTGCGTTCAATTTGACCTGACCGCTGACCGCAGAACGAATCCAGTGTGGCAAATCCTTCAATATTTTTATTCCATACAATATTAATAATAAATAATATTGAAAGTCTGAAGGTAATTCATAAAAAATATACAAACATCCACCTGTTAGCTAAATGGGGATAGGTATTTTAATATTTTTAGTCCCTCGTATGCTTAAACACGGATCCGCGCCAATCATTTAAACCTGTTGTTTTACATCTCGGTCGTTGATTAGAAATTTTAACATCCGTAATATTTTTAGTTAAACATATACACTCATAGTATTCGTACAAACACTCGTTGCAGGATAAAAAACATTTTGGAATAAAATAAGGCGAGGGGTCAACTCGATCACCTTGAACTAAATCTTGGCCGTGTTATTTTCTTAGCGTCAAATGTAACCGATTCACGCGAGTGCAGGAGTTTTTCGGGCCTATTGTGATGCAAAGCATTGATATTACTGGGCTCAGCGCAGAAAGCTCATCTGCTTTAGGGTTACCACTTACCAGACACTCCATTTTAGACCGCGTTTACTTCGCACAGGCGTAATGTCGAGCGACCGCGCGAGTTGTCAGGCGACTATGGCGTTTCCCGCCTATGCCACCTTCGGCCATTGTCAAGATTAAACCCAATTTATGCATCGGCACGAACTCTAAGCATCTGTACCTATAGTTAAAAAATCTCAAGGTCATCCTTTGACCTTTCGTATGCCTTGTTCCAGATCCGTCCGGATCGGATTGCGTCTTAAACTCAAGGTCATGATTTGATTGTTTTTTTTGACATCGGTACCTATACGAGAGGTGAATATCGGCCGGGGTATGGAGACTCTTGTATTTTACCTCTCTTTATTTCACTGCTTTTCGTCTGCATGTTGCATCTAAGGTAATTCTGCCTATTTATTGGCACCCATTCAATACTTAGCACGTTCAATCTCTTATCTCAAGGCAATAGCGCCTACTAATACTACAAACACTTAGTATAGGTTTAGTAATTTTAGTTTACGAAGGATGGCCCGGTACTTTAGCGTAATCCAATGAGTACATAATTGCTCTAACCCTATTATTCCTTATTCTACCCCATTCTGGTGTTGCATCAACCGAATTTATTAAAGAAACGTCTGGCTGTATTTTGGTATTACTGTCATTTGTATTTATTTGTTCGCGTTTATGTATCGCGTATCACCAAATTCCATCTTAAATTATTGAAATTTGTTGTTATTGAAATTACGCCATAATACGAATTTTGCGCATTACGAATCGATTATTTTTTTATGCTTTATCATTGTGTTCGTGTTTCTTTAAGTTACACCGGAATGAATATTGGATAAGTAGTTGTTATATTATATTATAGCAATCCCGCCGTATCGACGTCGCTGTCCGATATTTGTAAGCCATACAATTAAATAATTAGAGCGCGGACCGTCTCGCTCTTGGGCGGTCTTTTGAACACTAGGAACATTGCATTCTCTACCTAAGTACACTACTTTTTCTTTAATCGTCCCGGTCGACGTCCCCAGATTTATCTTTAGGCAGTATCCTTAGGCCCTGGTCCCACCGCCGGCTAGTCAGCTAGAAAAGTTGGGCGAGTAACGGTTCATTGCGTGCTGACCAGGCACAGTGTGATCAATCGACCTTTACAGATCCGCAATGTAATGCTACTCGCCCAACTTTTCTAGCTTACTAGCCGGCGGTGGGACCAGTGCCTTATGTAGAATAAATAATATACGGGGTGTATCCGGGAACTTCGGTTGTTGACTTCGGCATATTTCAGAGTACATTCACAGAAACAAATTATTGTAATTAGTTTCCAAAATATTTTTTTTGTTTCGATTTTGTATACACAATAATTTTATGTAAAAGCATTAACGGTTATTGTACAAGGGTCTTCAGAGTTAACGAAAACTAAGTGTCAAATATGTTCGAATGACATCAAGCATGACATGCACGTCAAGAAACCACACATAAACACAGACTTGAAAGCAAAGCAAACGTGGCGCGGCGCCCAAATAGCACGGTTGTAGAATGCTACTTGCTCAGTAAGTATGAAGTCCTGGGTTCGATCCGATCCCCATTTATTTAAAAATATTATTCATAATTTATTTTATATCCAGTACATTACATACAACGTAAAGGTCGTAAATTAACACCTTTCTCAAATATATCCCTTCTACAAAATGTGATTTAATCGCACAAGTAGGTGTAACGCTATAAATAAATAAAAAACTGATGAAATTGAGAATCAGGCGTTTAACTTCCTGTCCACGTCCGCAAAATCGTAGCAGAAAAACTTCCGCAATAGATAACTACGTAGTTTTTTTTTTTGATAAATAATTGACTTCGGTGACAAATAACCGTGCCGCCCGCCTTGTGGCAAAAGGTTACCGTAGCCTACGGACGCTCCTGCACACTCCTTTCTTGAAGAACCCTAAGGCTCCACACATCAGGGACGTGCGCGGCGCGAGTCGGGCGCGGTTGAAGCGGTAATTCACACCGCAGGTGAGCGGCGTCTCTATCACACAGTAGCGCGGGCTCGAGTTATTAAATGCGTTGGTAGTGAGAGAGATATCAATCGCCGGACCCGCGGCCGCGCTGCCATAGTTGTAACTTAGCTCCGCGGGCCCGCGTTCGATGTGTGTTTGAAGTGTAGTTCCAATGTTTTACAACTTGCGCGGGCCCGCGCCCGACCCTCAACCGCGACTGGTGTGTGAAGGCCTTTACTGTAGCCCCTCGGGAAAACATTGGCAGCCAGTTCATTTCATTGTCGGAGCTTTCGCGGGGGAAGTTCCTCTGGGACCATAACGTGCGCGATCATTTAGTTTCCACTTCCAATGTTATCCGCCGCACGGGTGAGCGCCCTGCCGTGCCGTCGTCGGCGAGCGGTGCGATGCTAGAAAGAGGTCGTGGTTTTTCGGAGCACAGCCCGTCATACAAGCGCTAGAACACACACAGGGAGGCAGTGATCCTTGGGCTTAAGGTGGAATGACAGCGTGAACTGTCCATACAACTTTCGGACTAGGTACATTACTTAATACAAAATTGTATGTCCGAAAAACAGAAAAATGGAAAGTTCACGCTGTCGTTCCCCATTAAGGGTTCAATATCGATTGAGCTGTGTAGTTTTCTCCGCGAAGCGTATTCTTAACTTACATTTTTCTCGTTTGCTTAAAATAAACATTGTGGAAGTGCGATGAATGTACCTAATCTGTCACTTGGTACGGACGGCCAGACAATGACTTCTACTGGCGTACTCGACAGATTTTTAATATGGGCGAACATCAATCAGTCTCAGTAATGCAGGCGGTGACTTGCCAGCTCGATGAGTGCTGTATGTGTATATCAAAGAGGCCAGTATTTCATTATATAAACAACGTACACAGTTTCGGGCAACCGCTGTTTCAAACGGGTGCCTCGCAACAGAAAAAAAAAATCATATTTTTTTTCTACTTCCGCCCCCAGTCCAAGTTGGCTCAGTTCGGGTTGCACAGGGCGGTTCCACAAGACTTCGGGAGCTCGATACCGCGAGCCATCCGGTTGCCTCTCGGACACTGAACTCCGCGTCATTGCTCTGATTAGGTATATTCGAAAAATGATTTATATTTAGGGATGAACTTGTTTTCGAACGTATAATTAGCGTATTAAAAACCTAATTGTTCGTTAAATCATTCCTAGATGGACTTGCCTTCAACTACACGGACACCGTCTACACGCCAAGTTATTATTTCGCTTATTAAGAGGAAACACTAAGGTCAAAATAGTTGAGAAATAGGTATTTGTAAAATGTATTGCTCTCGCGCCAACCTAAAGCCTCCCGCCGCAGAGCGCGATAGAGAACTGCAGCTTGGACCGAAAATACGAGTACCTATTAAAATTACGTAAAATCAACGTTTCGTAGTCCCCTGATTTCTTCTCCAAAACTTGACCTATTTAACTATTTTTTGTATTAAAAATCAAAGAAAGGCTTTGGCCGTGTTCCTGTTTTCCTTTTTTTGAATAATCTAGTCAAAATTGTTATCTGGATGTTTGAACACAGCGGAAAATATGGCATTTTTTTAGGTTTTTGAAGGTCAATATCTCTTAAGAATGCATTTATGAAAAAAAGGAAAACATAGGAACATGTCAATAGTAGCCATAGATTTATGGAAAAAAAATGATTGCTCTACTGCCATTATCCAGGGAGAAAACAGGGGACTAAGTTTCTATGGAAAAACGGCCGTTGTTTCCTCTTAAAATGCTGGGGCACTTTATTTTATAGTAGTTTGTGACTTAGATAATAGCTAATTATGTACAGTCGCATACATACATAACTTTATCTACATATATACTATAAACGCTCTAAAATAGTTCAGAAGCTAACATAACCTGTGTAACTGTGTAGTCATAAATTTTTGTAAAAGATTTCATGCTCGAATTTTCTGGCAACAAATTGTTCACGACATTCACTGCCGCGTCGAGAATTTCGGGTGGTGTAGATGATTCCTCGTAGGCTTGCACTTAAAATTTGCTGATAATTCTTCAAAATATGTTAACAGTACATTTTCCGAAAATGATGGTAATTTTCCATATTTCCATCCATTCCATTTTCATATTTCATTCACGACTTTTCTGGGAATTTGTAGGGATAACTTGCTTGTGACGTAAAATCAAACAACGTCCTTATGGTTCGAGCCTTTTAAACGCCCCACTTTTATGTAACGATGTATTGCCGAATAAAACCTAATGGTGGCATTTAGTTTCAATAATATTGCAAGTAGAAAAGCAAGCTTATTTGTATTTCGATGTCTTCTTTACTGATTTCACTAATATTTTCTCTAGATATATTTATATCATATCAGCCAAAAGGTGTCCACTGCTGGATATAGGCCACCCCAAAAGAGTGCCAGTGATCATTCAACGGCAACCAATGTGTTAGGTTAGGTATATTATGTAACGGGCGTGAAATGAGCGTTTGGAACTCTTTGCAGTGCCCCCGGTGTGGTGAAGCCTACCCGCCTGACGACAATTACACAAAATTATCTACTTAGCTTAGCTAGTTAAGACCATTTCACTAAGCTAACCGGTAGGGATAATAGTTATTAAAGCGTCTCTCGGATGCAGTAGGCCAAAGATGCATTTTCGCCTTATTACAATCATCAGGGATAATAAGTATCTTATGTCCCTCCCCGGGATTACGATCTCTATACCAATTTAGCTTCAGCGGTTCAAGCGTGACAAGGTTAAGAGTCAGACAGTTCAGATTCTTCATCAGAATAAATTCCGCAGTATGTACTACAAGCTGCAATTCATTTTTACAAATTCCTCAAAAAGGAAATTTTCTCATAAGCTATCTGAATTCCGTGACCAGAGAAACAAAACGTGTAAGACTGAAAGACGTTGGTCGTAGTAATAAAAATGAAATACTTGGCATGGCTGAAAGTTGTATTTTACCCGCGAGTGTGGAATTGAATCACGAGCAAGCGAAAGGATGCTATAGTTGAACCACGAGCGAAGCGAGTGGTTCTAAAATAGAATCCTGACCGTAGCGAGTGTTTCAACACACAAGAAGTAAAAAGCACCCGTGTGTAACACAAAACTTTTCTCCTCACTGTAGCGAGGGAAGTGCAACATGCAAAACAACTTTTTTTTAACAGTACGAGTAATAATAATGTTAAGTAATATCAAGTAGAATTTTGGTCAAGTGCGAGTCGGATTTTAGTACATTTTAAAACCTAGCGCCTGATGATTTGATGAAGGCAACAAGCAATTTTTTAAAAGTTCTTAAATATTTATTTTATTCTGTTTTTAGTATTTGTTGTTATAGCGGCAACAGAAATACATCATCTGTGATTTTTTGTATTATGAACGTTTCACGTATTATTATCTGTCAAAAGCTACTTAAACACGCTCCAAGGTCAAATTACTTTCCCCATTAGTGGATAAAATGCGTTTTTGCCCATTGGTTTTTAAGGATAAAAGACGGCTTTCCGAGGCATTGTGAGGAAAAGTACATTTTATTTAGCAGGCATTTTATTTTTTATGAATAAGGGGATTACCGTCTCCTACCTTAAATCCAAGAAGATTTTTTTGTTAAATGATGGTAGGGTAAATCGCCAATAACTGGCCACCCTCTAATAATAATAACTGGCCCCCCTCATTCTAAAAATGAAAATAGTTATTTTTTAGTAAGAGGTACGTATTCTGAATCAATTAAAAATAAGATCGTTAATATTATAAATTTTTATTATAATATTATTACTTATACTTTTGTTCATTACCTACCAGATTTGTTAATTTTAGCTTTTTTCAGCATTTTTGTCTGGTGGCAAAGTAGGCATCTAAGTACATATTCAACACTCATAGACATATCTGTCTGTACTTAACGCAATAAGCTCAGAATATAATCTAAATCAATTAATCGCGCATTTGTTTTCGAAGCGAATCTGTTCACCACAGGGGTAAGAATGGGGCTTAGAATTTACTACGTTATTAGTGTTATTATCTACAGGAATACTACTACTACTAAAATGAGACATTTGTAATCAGTATTAACTTTTAGCTTCACCGATTCGTAGCAGTTTTTAGTGACCGATTAGATTATAATGTCAACCTATTATGGGAAAGCGATAGATAACCATCTCATCAAAATAATGTCGAAATGATTCAAAAATAGAAATGTTTGTATGTACTTATAGGTGCCTACATAGTTCTTGTATTGGAATGAGCGGGGTTTACCGGCGTACCGGCGTGCGATTAATGAGTCCGCGCCTGGCGCAGCGCAGCGCACGTGCATGACTGCGGTGCGGTACTGCTGCGCCCGCCCGCGACAGCGCACGTCTGGCGTGTCGCCGGCTCGCGGACCTCGCGGTGGCCGACCAGCCACAACCGCTAATAACTTGCGCACCGTTTACTATATTACACGTAAACTAGCCCTTACAATGTTCTAGTATAAATTAGGGACTTTCTTTGTACATTGTGAGGCACTGTTAGGGGATAGGAGCGAGGGTGGTCTAGCCTAGCGAGCTTAGCTGTTTGAAGGGCGTTTTCTCTCCTTGGATCGACGTCTCGACTACTTAATTTTAAGGTGAAGCGGGACACGAGGCGGATGACGCCTGTACCAGACGAAGTAGGCGGCGTCGGGCGACCGCCCTCCGCGGGCCCCGGCCGAGCGCTGTGGAAAACGCATGGGCGCGGGGCGCCGTGGCACGGACCCAGTAACAAATATACTTCACGAACTGCTATTGCTTTTAGTGATTAGAACACGCTTCACTCACTAATGTCGATAAGATACGTGGAATAAAAACAAAAATCTAAATCTTCAACAGACTTTGATATGAAAAATGATGTCATGTGACAAACTTATCATGACGGCAATGCATGCGAAGGTGGACTGCTCGTCTGCGGTAATCTAAGTGGTTATCTATAAAACGTCTAGACCAAATTTGATGACCACCTCTCAGTAGTCGTAACGTGATAAAGTAGTAACAGCTTGATTATTCCTGTAAGTAATGCTACGGCTACCTAGCGTGAAGATCTGTGACGGTTTTTGAATAATGAATTTTTGAAGTGTAGGCACTTGCACAAACTTTGGCGCGAATATTTCAGCGAACTGTTTGGGTATACACTTCGCGACTGGTGGAACATTCGGCGAATCCCGATAATGTAGCAAATAGATTAAAATAAAAAACAGACAAGACTTTATAAAACGGAATTACATTGGTTCATCTGTTTGGGTGCTACGACGCCACTGAATGTGACACAGATACCTACACATTTTTTCCCCTTGTTATAGTCGGAGGTTAAACGTATACACTAGGCACCCTTTACGTGGGCGTTCTCTTCAAGTTTTATTAAAACTAATATTTGTTAACTATAACCTGCAGAAATTATGAGGTGTATTGAGATTTAAGTGATATACTCTTAATAATTATAATGAAAGTGATTTTAGGTCACTGTTTGTATTTGACACGTTTCGAAGAAAATTCCTTCCTACATTCCCTTATTAGGTATATAGGCTACGAGTCGGCACACATTTTCTTACCTATCGAAATCAGTGTTATTACTCCCAAATTTCACGATAAGTTTATTATTAATGAAATTCGCATTAAACTCGTCAACGAATTTAGTAATTAGATCTTATACATATGTTGATATTAAAATGAATAAGATCACCTGTTCAATGAAGTCGATACAACTTCATCGATACAAGCGCCTCACTAGGTTGTACCGCGCTCGCTCTCCCCTCGGGCCCCGAGTAGAACCACGCCCAGCGCGCGCATTCTCAAACAAAATCCGCACGAAATGGATGCACAGAGAATCGAGTCGGCGTCGTTCGTTTAGTCACACACGCCAAGTACCACATCAGCTAGCCAGGCAGCTCAGTTGAGAAGTGAGAAGTTGTCTTGATAGCCGGCATACTGTGCCCTGCCCTACACACGGCGGCGCACACGTGCTCTGCTCGCCTCATCCCTTCTCCTGCGAGCGAGGCCGCGCGCGCTCGCGAAGCGACGCCGCTGTTCGCTGATCACTCCGCCGTCACCGGTCGCCGGTCGCATTCCGCGCCGTTCCATTCCAATCGGTACCTTGCTTACTTCGGACCATACATATTATGTAATATAAAAATAAACAGATCGTTGAATAGCAAGCAACCACGTGTATGTACACACCGGCCGGCATACCCCCGGAAGTATCTACCGACGCTGCAATATCGCGGCCTGGATTCTCGCGCGGCCCGGTGCCTGGGCTAGCGATTTTATTTCGCTCCGGATCCCGCACTAATCCCAGGAATTTGTACAAGACGTGATCATTTAGACAGTGTGTTTTATAAAAATATCGGCATCATTCCAACTATAACATATTTATTGAAGTAATTGTGTATCGAATATAAGTGAAATGTCGAATTCCGTGGAGCAGCAGTTCAGCGAGCTTAATCTGTCACAAGAGGACCAAGACCAAATATTTGAACAAGACGATAGCCAAGACCTGAGGTTGGTATATCATCATGATTATATTTTTCATTACCTATGCTAGCATGTACAGTTTCTCTTTAGTCGGTCGTTACCAGCAACAGCATATTATACGAAACAAATCGAACTTGGGTAGGATAAAGAATGACGGTTAGAAATTGAGAGTTACACGTCAAAACGTCCGTTAATATCCCGAATTAGGTACATCAGTACACGGAACAAATATTCGAAAAGGGTACATCAAATAAATGTTTTATGTTTAATTGAGTTGCATAGGTTGCACTGGCATGTCAAAGAGCACGTATAAATATTAAGGTAGCGTCAGAACTTCATTCACGATTTTTTCATTGGTAGGTATCCCTAATTGGTAACGCTACGCTATCATTAGAGAGAATAAAATAATCTTTGCAGTGTTAGTCAAAAATATTTGAAGACTGATGATGACTGAGCTTTTTCAAACAGGTCCTGTGTTATAGCAAAATGCTGCCTTTTGTATTTTATATTCGACCAAGTGTTGTGAATTACCAACAGGATGCGATTCGCGGGCGCGCGCGCGGCCAGCCTCGGTACGGTACCTATTGGTGGATGGATACTCACCCTAACGCGACTTTTTTTAACCTCACCTCACCGTTCATTCACAAATATATCTTGGCGCCGCGATTCGTAGCAGGGATGCCGCGGATGCGGATTTTGTGGTCAGACACTAAAAAACGTAAATAAACAACGTCTATTTTATGATATCACGCAATCATCAATCACGTTGAGATTAAAAATTACAATATAGCGAACTAATCAAAAACGCGCCTGCTCTTGGTCACAGAAACGAATAGAAGTTTTTTGACTAATGACGAAAAACAAATTTAACGCGCGCCGTAAGCGCCGCTTGGACTCCTTTCTAGGCGTAAATTGCAGTTTGCACTACGTCCGCATCCGCAAAAACTCCGCATCGATTTTTGCGAATGCGGATGCTGATGTTGAAATTTGTGCGGTACTTCCGCGGTTGCGGATGCGAATATCTGCAACATCCCGGATTCGGAGTAACTATAAGAGGTCTAGTTTAGTTAGGCTTGACGGGTGGGGTGGGGTGAGGTGACCCCTCACTGCTCCGTTTGAATAATACACTGCATACCTATACACCTGCCTCCCTATTCTGTAACTTGTTTTAAGCTCACCTCAACGCTCACCCACAAATATATCTTGACACCGCGATGCGTAGTAACCAAGCGGAGGTATAGGTCTAGTTTCGTGACGGGTGAACGGCGGGGTGAGCCGCATTAACGCTTAGCGAAACAGCCCGAACGGACTTTCTGGTTGGTCATATGTAGGTAACAGGTATTTATTCCGCGTGTTGGCCTGTGTTGGTCTAAGGAATCAGTGGTGGATGATGTAGTATCGGCTGCGCCTTTCTGCCACAACTCGGCCCCGCTATTTTGTAACTTGTTTTAAGTTCACCTCAACGCTCATCCACAAATATAGGTGCGTTGAGGTGAGCTTAAAACAAGTTACAGAATAGGGGTGCAGTGGTCTAGTTTCGTTAGGGGTGACGGGTGAGGTGAGGTGCATGAACGCGTAAAGAATAAGCCCCGGAGTCCATATGCCATTTAACCATTTTTCTAAGAAACTTGATCTCTGTTTACTCGCCGACGGGATAAACTACTAGCAACATGAAACTAGTAACAAAGTTGATTGACCCATTGGTTGAAAACATTGCAATCCTTATTACTTCTCTGCTTTAAATCGTAGAATAGGCATGATGCCTCATGTTCAAATTGATAACGTAGTGATGCTAAATGGATAGTAAACCATCAAGTTATCGTAATAAAGTATAAATTATAAAATATAATTATAATCATAAAAAGATATCAACCTTGTCCAAGAGTAAATTTAAAGCTGCCAATAGAATCCTTACGCTTTTATAGAAACAACATTGTATGACAACTATTTACTTAAATGCAGTATGTCGCGACCAAAACAACAATTTACCTGATTTTCCATACAACGATTAGTACAAATGTCAGTTGTGACGTCATCCCTGTATGTCTATCAGTATGAAGCGTTTGGCGCTGCCTCCAGCGAGCTGTCTTTCTCAAATTTTTGTGTATTTACGTTCTTGAATTGTAGTTTCTCCCATACAAACATTTGTTCCTCTCCAAAAACTGGTTCGAATGACATCATGAAAAATCTTAGTCACCATCCCAATTGTGCTAGTGGCAGTTGTTCATTTCATTCACACGCATATCACCATCTTGCTCCCGGCATTATTCCAGGTAGTGCCCCTAAAGGAGCCCAACATTTGGCATAGGCACTAGTTTTACGAAAGCCACTGCCATCTGACCTTCCAACCCAGAGGGAAAACTAGACCTTATTGGGATTAGACCGGTTTCCTCACGATGTTTTCCTTCACCGAAAAGCTAACGGTAAACATTCCGTACATACGTTCCGAAGAACTCATTGGTACGATCCGGGATTCCAACCCACGACCGCCGCTTGACAGCCGCATGCTTGAACCACTAGGCTACACACGCTTACATTAGTACCCAGCACGATTATATTTATTTTTATATCATGCTGCATAAAAAAACACTTGCCTGCCTTTTTGTTATAGTTACCGGCCTGTGGCAGTGACAATTTCTTTGATACGATTGTAGGTATGGGTGGTCCTTTTGTTCAGTTGTGTAAATAATTAGTACCTACATGATGGCCGGGGTTCGGAAAGTAAGGGGTTGCCTGGCGAGGTGGTTGGCAGTGGCAGGGCGAGGCTTTCTCAAACATTGTGAGGAATTAATACAAATATATTGCCAAAAATGTTTAGTTAATAACTACCTGTAATTAACATGGTGATATTTTATTTGTAAGCATTATTTCTTCTACTTTCAAAGGCTGTAGGTATTTGCTATGCATATTTCGTTAGAGTAAATGAAATTACCTAGTTTTTTTTACCCCACTCCAATTTATGACTAGGTACTTTGCCTGATTCGTAAAGGACGCCTAGTATGGAAAAAAAAAACTCAGTGAACAGCATAGTGAAGGTAAACTTTATAGTAAAATGTGTAAGAAAAAAAGGGGCCATATTCTTATAAAAAAAATATATAAAAACACGAATAAAACAACTTTTCCAAAGAAACTTGCGTAACTTGGATAGCAAAAGCGGTAACTTTGAAAAAAATGCAGAGCTCTCCTTCAGGTAACTGCGTTTTGCGGGGTATTCCTGCAATATTTTTGTTCCATTCGGTAATTGATATGAAAAGAGAGATAGGTACCTAGTTTAGTAACTTTTTTGTCATAGAAGTATTAAGTGCTTTATCTAGTATCAGATTTCCCTTTCGCTATTTCTTCTCATAACATACCTATTTTCTCAATTAATATACTTATGTAAGTAGTTGATATTCTTTGTAACTTGTAAAAGTTCCCTTGTAGTATCGGTAATTTATCTGTAGTGTATTTATGAATACAAGTTTAAGTTGGCGAGTTGCTTTTGTAAAAACAATAGTCCTATCGTTTATCATTTTAAAAGCGTGTTCCATGATTGTTATCTTAGTCTGTTATAAATGCCCAGCAGCTTGAATATGGCATGGTCCCCCAAATGTCTTTGCTTACGGCGGCGCCGTTCATCTCGTCGCCTCGTTATCTAACATATGGCCGAGCCCGAGGGCGAATCGCCTCCCTCGACCATTGTTAGGGAAGGTGGTCATACCCGTGGACGGGGCGCTGTTCGTGGAGTCCGGTCAGTTCATGTTTGCAAGGTCGACAAGTAACTACATTCTGCTGTTCTGCGGATTTGACATGAGAGATTTCACTCTGATCTAATTTGATTTTCTTGCTTAATTTTTGTCACTCTGATACCTAGTGTGGACGCTTGGAGACCTTACATCTTTAAGAAATCATCCCCCTCCTAGCGATATTCCCGGTTGTGTCCTAGAGCCACATAATCCCAAGATTTGGCATAAGCACTAGTTTTACGAAAGCGACTGCTACCTGACCTTCCAACCCAGAGGGAAAACTAGACCTTATTGGGACAGGTTTCCTCACAAATATAGATTGTGTACCTTAGGTCACTCCGAAATCTTTGAGATACAAAAAAAGTATAAAAGTACGGACTGCAAGTAGGCATTCCGTGCATCCTCAGGACTATTACATGGCGTGTCATGAAGTCCGAGTTTTATTTTCGGAAAGAGGAAGAAATCGCAAGGAGCTAAATCGGAGCTATACGGAGGATGACACAATTCTTCAATCTCTGTACTTCTCAAAAAATCCATGACTGCATTGTCATGATGCAAAAAGAGCCCCCCCCTCAAACCAGTTTTAGGTCGTTTTTGTTTTAAATTATTAAATACAGTAGGTAAACACACTTCAATATATCACTGAGCATTCACAGTTTTTTGATCGTCTACTCTAAGGAAAAAAATGTGGCCACCATTTTTTTCCCAACACTTCGCCCGCGTTTCACCTTCGTTGGAGCTTCATCATCGGGAAACACCCAAATTGACGATTCGGTGGATCATATTGGTAAATCCAACTCTCGTCTCCAGTAATAATGTATAATAATGTAAAAAATTTACCGTCCCTGATCAAATTTTCTGAGCATATCTTTGCACCATGACACGCGAGCTTCTTTTTGTTCTGCAGTCAGCGAATGAGGCACCCATCGTGAACATAATTTCCTGACTCCAAGCCGGTTGTGTAAAATTTCATTAATAGCTGGCGATGCAATCTTCACGACCTCTTCTATTTGTTTATAAGTCACTTTTGGGTCTTCCTTAATAAAAATTTTCACAGCTAGGACGTTTTCTTCTGTAACTGAAGTCGAGGGCCGGCCACTTCTTTCATCATTTAAGGAGAAAATCCCTCGTTTAAATTGAGCAAACCATCTGAAAACTGTTGCACACGATGGTGCAGTCCCCAAACGCCGAAACTAATCGCTCTCTGCACTCAAACAAAGAACAACTTTTTTTAATATTTGATCAAATGGTTTTCTATGTTCGAAATGCAAATAATTTATCTTTAAAAAAAGGTTCTATCTAGTTGCGTTCTTTTTACAAGCTTTTATTTACTTTCACCTGTCCCGTTGTTTGTCTCTGTCTGTCTGTCTGTGATCAAATCTTGCAAGTTAAATTTGACCCAGTTCCCGGTGACAGATAGAACTGAAATTTTGGGTATAAGTATAGTTTGGATGACAATTCAATATTATGATACCATCGAGCTGATCTGATGATGGAGACGGAAGGTGACCATGGGAATTCAGTACTTAACCGCCGCAACCCCGTTGAGTTTGGGCTCGTTAGAATCGTCTCAATGAGTAGTTGATGATAGTATACAGAAAAGTACAGTCGGCAATAAAAGCTTGTACCAAAAATAAAAAAAATTACAGACACTTTTTTATAAATTCTGAGTCTCAAAACTTTCCTAGTGTCCCACGTATAACGCAACAGTAAAAATAAGCGAATGATAATAAAGATGCACAGGTCCCAAAGAGTGGGGACAAACGCGAATGGACTTTTTGATATATTTTGCGACCCCCACTCTCTTGCAAATGCTGGAGCTGCGACCCCCTTTCAAGAGGCTAATTAATTTATATTACACAGCAACTACATAAGTATGCAACTACATAAGCGTTTATGTATATGTATGTATGCATCTATAAACTCACGTCTGCTGTATTCTCAAAACGTGGACCGGGCCCGGACCGCGCATGTAATATAACTTACTACTTATTCGTTTTTCAATATTTCAAAGTTGAGGGAGCTACTTTCTGAAGAGCGTAAGCCATGAATCCATCATTATAGACTAATAATTATGAAGTTGCGAGGAAGTTATAACAAAAAACTTATAAAATTGGTTATGTTGAAGTTGAAACGATGTCTTCCAATTGGTCACCATGTTAGTAGCAATGCTCTCCGAAAATCTGATCAGATGCAATCCATGGAAGACGGTTGCTACGTTGTCATATATTTTCAATTATATTCTCCTTTCTACATAGGTGCTTCACTCGGTATTGTTTCTATTTATCTTCTATAATTAAAGAGAAACAAAACAAAGGTATAATTTAGTGCACAAAGGTAGATAGGGGCTTAGATTTTGGCAGGATTTTGGTAGGGAGCGCAAAATGTAGAATATGGCTTCCGTTCGATAGGAGCTACCTATATCCCTTACGCAAATCGCAAAATGACGTGGCAACATGGTCAATGCATGGCATGCGTGTAACGTGTGTTGTGTAATTTTATCTTGATGTTTGAACTGTCGTTACGTTACCCAGACTAGGGATTAGTATGTTTTGAGCTCGTCTGGTACGGACGCGGTTATTGGGCAGACTGTACAGGGCTGTTATTCACTACGCGTTAAAACGGCTCACCCCGCCGGTCACCTGTCACGAAACTAGACCTCTACCTACGCTTAGTTACTACGCATCGCGGTGTCAACATATATGTGTGGGTGAGCGTTGAGGTGAGCTTAAAACAAGTTAAAGAATAGGGGGGCAGGTTGTGTGGCGGCGCGCGGCTGCCGCTGCACCTGCCGGCAGGTGGCCGCACCGCACCGCACCGCGCCGCAGCCGCACGTGCCTGCCAACCAATTTTTCTTTGTTTCTCGTTTTATAGTGTATATACTGAATTCTGCCAATTAGGGGTGTATCTACGGTTTGCTAAGTGGCAGGGAATTAACAAAAATATAAAATAATGATATACATATGTGAAGATGAAATCTCTGAAATCATCATGGCTCTTCAGTTCACTCTGTATCGTGGCGATTGACAATGCATCTTGGGATCAAATAAGCTCATTGATCTATCATGTATTGTAATATAATACATGCTTGTTTGTTATGAATGTTATGATTCATACCTGTGACATTTTGTCGGGCAAGTGAGCCTAGTTGTGGTAGCACTGCCTGCGAAACAGTACAGCCGACTACAAAGAGACCGAAACAGTACAGCCGACCACAAAGAGACCGAAACAGTACAGCCGACCACAAAGAGACCGAAACAGTACAGCCGACCACAAAGAGACCGAAACAGTACAGCCGACCACAAAGAGACCGAAACAGTACAGCCGACCACAAAGAGACCGAAACAGTACAGCCGACCACAAAGAGACGGAAACAGTACAGCCGACCACAAAGAGACCGAAACAGTACAGCCGACCACAAAGAGACCGAAACAGTACAGCCGACCACAAAGAGACCGATACAGTACAGCCGACCACAAAGAGACCGATACAGTACAGCCGACCACAAAGAGACCGAAACAGTACAGCCGACCACAAAGAGACCGAAACAGTACAGCCGACCACAAATCTTTTTAGTCAACTGCACGAAACTATTGGTAGCAAGTAATGTTATTTTTTTTTCTTAATTCCATCGAATTTAAATTAAATTAAATTTTTAGTTCTATAAAGATTATAATTTATTTATTCATTCATTCAAAACGCGTGGTGATACTGGTGATATATCGAGATATACTCTTAAAAAAAGGGATCTATCTAGTATTTTCTTTCATTAATAACTTGTACTATAACCAAAGCGTAAATAGTGATGCAAGATGAATTGGCACTTCTCTTCACCGTCTGTCTAACAATGTTTGCCTTAAGTTTAATTTAATTGTGTCGGTTAGAAAAAATGTTTGTTAGGCAAGGTCCTTACTTTGTATATGTTACATAACTATCACCCTATTCTCAGTTTTGATAAAAGAAAGCATACTACGAGTTTGGTCGGTACCTACTCGCTGGCGGCTTTATTTGATCTATAGCACAATGCACTCGATAAAGACTGCGAACCACACATGCGCATATCGAATCGTTATTACAAATATTTTGGAATGCGTTCACCTATAACCAGTTTTTTACATTTGTTTTAAACCCACCTGGCGCTGCTAGTATTCTGTGGCAATGCTCCATTAGACGCCAGGCAAGACCGATACAGGCGATATATCCGCATTACAGCACGGCTAGCACGCGACGGCGCGCGAGCTCTCTCGATTTTTCTCGCACTATCCGTCTCTCTCTTATTAGAACACTTAGAAGAAGAGGTATAGTGCGATAAAAATCGAGAGTATGTCGCGGTCGTCGTGTGCTAGACGTGCTGCTTCGACGCCATCGATGCGGACATGGCGTTCTGAACTTTCGGGAATAGAGATTTGGTAGGTTGGCTTTTAAGTCAGTATTTATTATTATTATTATTGTTCTTACTCCATAAATTTGAACACTATCATCGCTTCATTGAATTAAGTAAATTGTGACTCGCACGTACAATTCGCCTTTGCGCGTAGGCAAGGTCATTTGCTCAAGTTGTTTGCCGGGAATATTAGGTGTGATAAATTTGCCTTTTAAAATTTATTTATAATACAAAAAATAAGAAATCAAATGCTTATCTTAGAATGCCAGACGGCTCTAAAAGAGCCGGCACATTGGCCGATGCAAGAGACCGACAAATGATGTCATTAAGGGCAGCATGCCTTGAAAAGCGGCCCGCGCTTTTCTGGCAGGATAGCGTAGTGCCCAGGGCGCTTCGCTTCCGGCTCCGGCAGGGTCATCGAAGTGGAGCGCAGACCGGGACCCCAAGACGCAGGCAAACGGAATAACAGAGAGTATTTGATTCTAGGAATGTCCCAGTGCTTGCACCCTGTGCGTGGAGCCAGTAACCAGCCTAAAATTTGCCTTTTCATTGCTGGTTTTATTGATTCATTTCAAAAGTTTGGCGCAAATACCTATTTGGTAATGCATATAAAACGGTCAGTAACTGAATTACATTATCTTGTGGCCAGTTGGCCCAGTTGTTGTTGTTGTTGTTGTTGTTGTCGTCATCGTTTCTGCCTGTTCTGTGTAATTCGGACGCGATACATGAAAATGGATGGTTATTATTTTATCACTAGGTAGAGATAAAATAAGGTCTACATAATTTTTTAGATCTACCATGCTTACGGGAGGCACCTAAGCGTCTCTATGTTTTGATGATTCCAGTCGAGAACTAACCAAGTTGAGCACTAATGTCGGACGCATTCAATGCGCGAACGCGTACAATGCCCTCGTCGGTTTACAAATTGTGCATGGTCTGTGACGTCATGGGCCGCCATCGATCTGCAATGCTGAATTTAATTTAAGCAAAACACAATATGCTTTTGTTTTATTGCGTTTTCGTTATGAAGTTCACCTTGAATATGGCTCGGCTTTTTAACCAAAGATTAGAAATATTGAATTTTGTTTTTTTGTTTGTCGAACAGACACTTAGTCAAATAAAAGAGGTTCGTCGCTGTTGACATCGAATTGAGAGCAAATGTTCGGCTGGTCTTGTGTTTGTGTATTACTCGTATAGTGTACGGGATTGACAATTGCTAGAATACGCCATTGTACATCTATGTGTATTATTCATATCTAACTATTTTCAGTGTCGGCTGTAACAAGACGTTGATAGTGTAGTAAGTAGGTAATACAGAATTGAGTGAATGGTTTGTTATTTTTTATCAGTGACTGCGGGTGGGTGGCGGGTGGCGGGCGGTCGTTTAGCATTGCAAGCAAGCCCGGTCGAGCCAGGCGCGCTGTCCGCGCCGCGCCGCACCGCACCACTCAGTCACACGGCAACATTCGCACTCGCGATACAGGTTTCCTGCGAATCTACTCAATTCATCACTAAAGCCGATTACATTCAATGTAGTATTCAACTATAATCACGATCGTGATTCTTAATGTAGTTCACTGTTCCGAAAAGGACCCTTACTCATTCTACTTCATAATCAGTTTGACCTGTTGAAATTGTGATATACCCGCCTAGAGTCAGCTTTCTAGTGCATCCACTTCGAGCGCGTGCTGTTTCACTACCGGCTCATGGCGTACAGAATGGCGAGAAACCGCAGGTATGGGTATGCTAATGCAATTTCTCTGATAGACTGCGATTGTTCTCTTGGCTGCCATCTTGTACTCATCATGTTCTAGTGTGAAGTGTGTACATATGATGAATAGGTGTGTGTTAAATTGTGAAAGAGTTAATTAAATGCACATGAAGCACGTGGTTCGTATTGGTAAAGTAAAATGGCGGCGGCGCGCACTGTGCACCGCCTGCCGGCGCGACGCCCGCTTCCTTCGTGATTCATTCGCACAAACCGGCCGACCGGCTATTGATAAAACGGTTGTTTTAGATAGCTAGAGAGCTGGAGGACCTTCTGACCGACCAACTTGTCCCACAACACATAACTACTACTTTACTACAATCCACTCTCAGTGGTGGTATTTAAGTATTTGTTATTTGCTCTATAATGCCCTAAGGTATGATACTGTTGGCTTGGTTGCAATATACTAAAACAGAATATCAATCATACTACACCTAGAAGCACGGTCAGGTAAAAAATTGCAATCATTACAGATAGCAAATTTTTCACCTCTGTCAAAAAACCGAAATCATCATCATATCAGCCGAAAGACGTCCACTGCTGGACATAGGCCTCCCCCAAAGAGTGCTAAAGTGACCGCTCCTGCGCCACCCGCATCTAGCGAAAACCGAAACCGAAATGGTTAGTGCAAACCCAGAAAATATTCTATTTAACTGAAATCGCAGCTGGGCTGTGTAGAGTTCAGTCAGCTGCAGTTGCTATTCGTTAATTAGTACCAATTTATTAATGCCATCGTAACTGAAATAGGATTCATTCGTTGGATCAACAGGTCTACAGTGTTTCCTCCATTCATGGATGGCTCCTACTTGCTACTACGATACGTTGCCTGAACTACCAACGACTTCTGTTGATCATTTATGGCGAATAATAATATATAGGTATGCCTTCCTAGTGACGTATGAGCCTAAATACTGGGCTGTGCCGTGCCGGTAATCGGGTCAAGGATATCTGAAAGTTGCCGTTAACTGGAAGTTGTCCATACTTACTACGCGGGTTTCCGGGATTTCATTTTGAAATGTATACTGCACTTTTGACTCCATAAAGAATTAGATATTTTGAATGAACTCTGCAAATAAAAAAACGCGTCTTTATTATTTTTGACCAAGTTCGTTATTTTGTATCCAATGTGACTTATGAATTAACGATATCAACGTATCGTTACCTGTGGAATTCGCGCGTCGGTAAATGTCCTCTGACAAATAAACTGCAAAGTTATTTGACAAATTGCAAGTCCTTGTCCATTACCTGAATTATATGCCAAGCGTGACGTTCAATCTAAATACATTTATTTTATTTTATTTCAAGCCAAATGTAAAATTATAAACACCGCGACCGGCATATTGATGTCACGTGGTTCCAGTTTCATGCGGTCCAAAGTAATGAAATGACACTAATATTGACCTAGTAATGATTAATTATTGAACTAATTATTATTGAATATACATGCAAGAACAGAACAGACATAATTATCTTTCTGACTTTGTAATGGATAGGTGACAAGTTTTATATTTTAGCCAGTTTTGACTAATGACATGTTTTCGCTTAGATTAGTGATCATTTATTTATTTCAATTAGTACGAGTTCATAATATTAGGACTCGCTTCAGCCCCCTTGACATTTTAGACGGAGATTGTGTGACCAAGATGCAAATCTTCCGATTATTGGTTATTTGAAGAACAATTATCATTATCGGAACACTTTAGTTGTTGCCATAATGAACAACTCACAAGTTGGCCATTTAATTCTTTGTGTTGCTTATCACTTGAGTTACTAGGTACTCACCTTTGACCTTTTTAGGGTTCCGGAGCCAAAATGGCAAAAACGGAACCCTTATAGTTTCGCCATGTCCGTCTGTCCGTCTGCGGTTTAGCTCAGTGACCCTTACTACTAAAACGCTGTAATTCGGCATGGGTATATAGTCAAACACGCCGGTAAAATAGTAGAATAAAATTAATAGTACATTGTGATACAAGTAAGGTATGTTGATAATTACATCAGAGCATGCATTATCACGCGAGCCGCAGGTGAGCGTGATAAGAGAGCCGAAGATGTCATTATCAGAGCTCACGCGTTTCATACGTTTTTTAACACATTTTGCGAGGAAAAAATCCTTTTCAAAAGATAAAAATTTTATAGGCCTGCCAAGTTATTTTCTTTACTTATTGATGGCAACCGGTTTTTACTCATGTTGTATACATCGCCAAGAATTTCCAGTGGCGTCCATTCTTTTTATCACTTTTCTAGTCACCACGAGTCAACATTTTTGTTAATAACCAAACACGCATTAACGTTTACAAATATCTGTGAAATAACCTATAATGGCGCGCAACAGTTTTTTTCGTGAAGTTTGCGCAGTGCGCGCTCTCATTAGTAGAAATCTCTAAACAGCCAATACGAAATAAAATAAATATTGTCGTTTTAAATTTTTATCTTTATTCATTCAGGTAAAATGTTATCAAAAGTGAATAGTTTTACTAAATTAAACGTTTCTATTGCATATCCAAAAGGAAATAGTCAATTGATTAACAAAAAGGATTTAATTGGTTTAGTCTAGTAAGAGTACATTTGTCGAGAATTTAAAAAAGCTGTACATTTTGTACAACCCGGATAATTTAAGAATGCACCGTGTGCACGCATACATCTTGCTGCAAGGTGCCAACGTGACTTAAGCTACAAGTTGGAACCCGACCGCAGACAGCAGCAGCAGACGACGTGACGCAGCGACACTACTGGTTTCCATGTATTTCTATGAAATGACGGCGACGTGTCGCTGTCTACGGAAGCGTAGACAGCGACACGTCGCCGTCATAGAAATTCATAGAAACCGATAGTGTCGTTGCGACACGTCGTCGTCTGCTGCTGCTGTCTGCGGTCGGGTTCCAACTTGTACCTTAAATCGGGATATAACCATAACACACAAGTGTCGTAATGTTATAAAACACGTCTGGTTAAATTCCAGAATTATGAGCCTAAAAGCGACACAATAATAGGTACGTTACGAGCAGTATGTGCGGATGTCATTTTTTTCTCGTTAAGCCCATGGTGTGGATAGCGGTTTCAAAAATATTCTAGTTCTAAAAACCATTTTATACCAGCAGTGGGACGTATATATATATACTAGCTGCTGCCCGCGCCTGGAACTTGCTTGTATATAGATATAGCGTAGCTCGATACAAACTTTCAACCTCCCATTTTACCCCTTAAGGGATTATTCCCGGGACATCCTATGTCCTTCCCCAAAACTCAACCTATCTCCATACCAAATTTCATCTTAATTGGTTAAGCGGTTTAACCGTGAAGGGCTAACAGACAGACAGTAATATTAGTATGGATAGCTGACTGTGTGTGCGTGTGTGGACTCTGTCAACTAGTACGCAACATATATCTATCTTATATTAATATAAGTAAGTATATATAGTTTGGGACGGGCTTAATGTACACTTGCCTTCCATAGTTCAGTAAGTATTTGAACCTATTGTTTTAAACCTAGTTGGTTAGACAATGGTTTGGGTAACAAGGGGTTAATTTAGAAATGCGGTTTCTCAAAGTTAATTAAGCAAACTCGATATACAAGAAATTTGGTGGCGCGGTTATAATATATTTTTACTTTTTAGATAGGGTCACCGTCATCCCCGCTATTCTGTAACTTGTTGTGTTCCCGTTCAACCACAAATATATCTTGACGCCGCGATTCTTAGTAGCTAAACGTAGGTAGAGGTCTAGTTTGATTAGGCGTGAAGGATTAGACAAGGCGCATTATTAGCTCGTCCCGAATAACAGCCTAGTACATTGATTACAAATAGAGATGGGCGCCGGGTAAATAACTTGGGTGGATATCGGGTAAATACCGGAAATTTACCCAATTTACCCGGTATTTACCTTTTCTACCCAAATTAGTGGGTATTTATTTTTTGATCTATTTCTCAATAATATATATTGGAAATATATTAGCTACGCTAATTTTTAGGAAGATTTATCTTAGTAGTTAACTATATTGCCTAATTTAATTTTTGAACACTACTATTTCTACACATATCTCTCAAAAACGAATATATTTAGTATAAAAGCGACCAAAGTTGGAAAAGGAACTCACTCATATAATAAAAATAAGGTAATTAAAACTAGTTTTCAAAATATTTATATAGTTTCAACACATTTGAGAGATCCGAGATGATTTTCCATTTTGTTTACAATAGGCACTGTAATGTGAAGCCACAATATAAACAGACGACTGAATTATTGTCGGATCCTGGGAAATACCTCCAAACGGCCATTTTTTGTGTCTTCCCATGACGTCCCACTGCTGGGCAAAAGCCTCTCCCCGTGATCTCCATGCGTCCCTACTACTAGGTGCCTCTTCCGCCCAGTTGCTGAAGAATACATCCAGGTCGTACCGACATCTCCGTCTAGGTCGGCCCCGTCTGCGTCGCCCGTCATGTGGCACCCACTTGGTAGCTACATTACCCACCTGTTTGGATTCATACGACAGACGTGGCTGGCCTGGTCCCACTTGAGCCTGGCAGTTTTCGCGCCCACATCAGCTATGCGTGTTTTGGAGCGCAGTGTAGTGTTTCGGACCTGATCCATCCTTTTGACACCTAGAATACTGTGCTCCATAGGGCGTTGGCAAACTTTCAATTTAGACTTCTGGTTCTTAGTGAGTGACCATGTTTGCGCACAGTAGGTTAGGACAGGCAAAATGCACATGTCGACGAGTTTCTTCCGCTTTAGTGACAGGGGAAGGTTGCCCTTCATTAGCTCCTTCATGGACCAGTGGCTCTTCCAAACGTTTTCGACGTTGGGCTTCCATGTCTTGTCTGTAGCTGAAAGAGATTAACTGGCCCAAGTAAATATACTCGTTGACATAATGCATCATGTGCCCGTCTACCTCTACCCTGCGTTTCGTGCTGTTGATCATGACCTAAGTCTTTGACCGATTCATTTTTAGTCCAATTTGAAGGCTTGCCAAGCTCAGATCTTTGAGCATGAGCTGAGATTCTGTTGCAGAAGAGGCGAAAAGATCAATGACCTCGGCGGAACGAAGGTTTGATAACCTCTTACCGCCACTGACTATTTCCCTCGCCTCCCAAGAAACAGACAGGCTCTTGAAGACTTCTTCAAACGAGCTCGTGAATAGAGGAACCATAACAAAAGTCCAAATTCAAAGCAATGACCATGTTTGCGCACCGTAGGTTAGGACAGGCAAAATACACATGTCGACGAGTTTCCGCTTTAGTGACGGAGGAAGGTGGCCCTTCGTTAGCTCCTTCATGGACGAGTAGCTCTTCCAAGCGTTTTCGACCCCGACGTTCGGCTTCCTTGTCTTGTCTGTAGCTAAAAGACACTAACTGGCCCAAGTAAATATACTCGTCGACATAATGTATCATGTGCCCGTCTACCTCGACCCTGCGTTTCGTGCTGTTGGTCATGACCTGAGTCTTTGACCGATTCATTTTTAGTCCAATTTGAAGGCTTGCCAAGCTCAGATCTTCGAGCATGAGCTGAAATTCTGTTGCAGAAGAGGCGAAAAGAGCAGTCCTCGGCGAAACGAAGGTTTGATAACCTCTTACCGCCAATGACTATTCCCCTCGCCTCCCAAGAAACTGACAGGCTCTTGAAGACTTCTTCAAGCGTGCTCGTGAATAGAGAAACCATAATAAAAGTCCAAATTCAAAGCAAAGGTCAGAGCAAAAATCACACTGGTACTTATTTAGCAAACTAAAAGTATCAACACAAAGATCTCAACCTTATGAGTGATAACTTGATAAGCTGCAACTGACCGTCTCCTATGACAATTATTGTACCCTTTCGCGGCGTTAACGCATCTACCTGCAATGCTGTGATCTGATTGGCTGCGTTGTGGCTAAGTAGTTTGCAGGTGTCTTATTTGTAATAAGGTAAATTAAAATGTTCACCGTGTCTTATAAAGATATACATAAAAAATCAAAATAAAATGTGTCCGTGTTTTTTTTGTATAGAAGATTTCATGATAATTATGGATTTCAGCTTTTATTACAACAAACTGCATCTAACAAAAACATCAAAAAAAAACATTTAGATAACTTTTTTTATACCCGCCTATTGGGGTAGATACGGGTAAATATCGGGTAGATTGGGTAGTTTCGGGAATTTTCCTCGTATTTACCCGCCGGCGCCCATCTCTAATTACGAAGAAAAAATAATAAGCAGCACTAAACGTCTGAACCGCGGTGCAAGCAAAACAAAGTACCTACACGTCTGCGTAACCATAGGGGTTATAAATAGATCGGAGGTCTTGAAATGAAAGCGACACATTAGAATCAGTCTTAGGAGTCACAATCTGAAAAATACTTAAATATCGAATACGTACCTTCTTGGAATCAGATATGGATGAAATGAATACCTATTTAGTAAAGCATAGAATTACTACATTTAACAAACAATACAATGCCAATACACACTGTCCAGACTCCAAACTATACATGACGTATGTTATGTACATTATTGCCATATATTAGGTATGCGGTTTATAGCGACACATACTTGAAATTGTGATCGATTCTAACGTTTATAATTGTTTTATGGATGTCAATAGAAACAGGCACCACGAGTCATGCCGTGTACGTACATACTTGAAAAACTAAAGTTGGGCGGGAACTTGATAGGTTATTGACATTGTTGTTTTAAGATAATTGAAAACATTAAAAAAATATTTGATTTCCTCGCATTTTTTTTTGCATTTGTCTAATGTCGGATTCAGCGTAAGATTCTTTAAGGTCTATGTGTTAAATCACACAAAAACCTTAAACAATAATTCTGATTGGTCGTTATATTGTTATGTAAAGCACCTACAGCCCGCGAGTGATATAAATGGCCTGTAGAAGTAGGTACAAAATGAAATAAGTATAGAATTCCATATAGGATTATTATTTATGCCAGATTGATATACCTGCTAAATGGTTAACTAAACGTAGGACCTTCGCATTTCATCTAGCTTTGCACTGTACACGAAACCCGGGCACGACCGCGAGCCCTAGTAGTAACACGTGTCCCGTAACTCCCAACATTAAAAAAAAATTGCAACGACTCATTCATTCCGTGTATCAGTAAACTGAAATGAACTTGCAATTTATATATGCCGGTCTGGATAATAATATCAAATATAAGCGTCGTGAGAATCCCAGCCATCTGACAACCCTATGTGGTTTGCACTAGAGCGTGGAAGCGTACCTTACGAATACTAATGTTATATTGCGGCGCGGGAGCAGGGGAGGGATGTTGGTTGCAGCGGCGGGTGCAACTCGCGTCGCGGCTCCCATAGCGCGGCACAATGAGAGTTGTGAATGGCGCGCGGTGGTGGGGATGGCGCGGGGTTCCTGCCCGGGTCTTGCGTAGCGAGTGACGTGCGACGTGATGGCATATATGCGATGATGTCATCTCCGCTCCGCCATTTTGTGGTGAGCTGCTTGCATATCGATGCTTTCCGGTGCCATTTATATTCAGAAATTAAATATTTATTCTGCAAATAGGTCACGAGGGCACTTATATGACAAACGGAAATTTTCAAAAAAAAAACCTATTCGTTTTCATATTTTATTCCTTATATTTCTGAATTATAGATTCCCAAATTAATAAAATTACTAAACAAATTTAATCTTATCTTGTCTTATCTTTTCTAATTAGTAATTATTTAAATTTTGAATTCATATTTATTCATGGTTATTTTATCGAATTCTCATTCAAATTATTCAAACAAAACAACTCTGTTTGGATCGCATTAGAATTCACGCTCATTAGCAGACTCGCTGTTGTGTAGATGAGCGCGCGGCAAATAAAAAACAGATTCCAATTCAATTCGTTTCGAAGAATGGACCCCCGGCACACATAATAATATTATTTGAGTTTCCTTTATTAATTACATAAATTTCACTTTGATTACCTAATTGTGAAACGTGGTGGTGTAGTTGTTTTCTTAATTCCTTTTTGGATCTATGAAATGATCAATGCATTTTTTATTTGCTTATTATTTTTGTCGGCCACAGTAAAATACTAAACTCGTAGGACAATGCGATTCACTCAACTCAGCTTAATACGGCACTAGCAACTCGCCTCAGTCGAACCAGTGTAGGTAAATCTGCCCTCCGATTACGATTCGGTCCTAATCTCGGGGTCAACTTACACCAGGGATGTGCTCGCACTGTTAAGCTAGTGTTTAGTGAGTAGGCAGGCCTGAGCGGTGCTCGTCGGCGGCATACGGGAATGGCACAGGAAGCTGGGAGTCACTGGGTAGGCTAATTGAATTAAGCCTCTTTTATTTTTAGTCAACAGTCTCTCGGCACCGCCGATACACAAGCCCTACGATGAATTGAAGTGAAGTACTTATGATACTAGGTCGGTAAAAGGTCTTTTTATGAACGAGAGTTCATTTGAAGCTCTCTGCTGGGTAAAAGGACGGAATAACAATATGAAATACTTAATTGGACCATTTTTTATTTTTAAATCGTCGGCGTTTAATATGGTCACGGCAAACGTGCCTTATATTTTGGTTCTTCTCTGGGGTGGGCTCTTCTTATTTTCTCGTCCCATTCGTTTTTCATTAGATTCTTATGTCGCCT
The DNA here is from genome assembly GCA_947049275.1 of Epinotia bilunana. Classification (NCBI taxonomy): domain Eukaryota; kingdom Metazoa; phylum Arthropoda; class Insecta; order Lepidoptera; family Tortricidae; genus Epinotia; species Epinotia bilunana. The sequence goes on along the minus strand of OX346252.1, from coordinate 36,201,656 downwards.
CATTCTGTTTTCTACACTCATGACATGAATTCTCAACTCAACCGAGAAGTGTCGAATAAAGAATGAGACGACATAAGAAAAAAATCGAATGTGACGAGTAAACGATACCATATTTCGGAGCCCAAGGATTGGTCTCACGCTGGTTCTCTGGTCAAAAAGCCGCAGCCTGCTGTGGGACGCAATCTGTACCCTTGCGCCGAATCACCTTTCCCGCACATGAAAATAGCATCCTTTACGAGCTAGTGTAGTGAATAACACGCCTCTGCTCTGGCGTGTACGAGTACAAGTGTGAATTTACTCAGTAGCTAGCTAAGAATAGTAGTTAGCTATTGTCACGGCAAGATTTAGTATAAATAATTGTCAATGTCTACAGATGTACATATACAAAGCTACATAGGGCTTCACGTTTTTTTGTCATAACCATGTATATAATATAGATATAGAGGTATAACAATTAGTAAAATTGACCAATGGGTCTGACTTATTCATTGTAAGTGCGCCGCTGTCTTCTTTGGTCACATTCGTTGTCAGTTCCTTTTGTACTCGTCGCATTTGTTATTCGTAAAGCGGTTGCTTATCAATTTTGTTCTCTAAGATACGTGAAAATTTGGTAATAATCTCTTATATTTTTGCGTAAGATAATTGAACTGAAAATGGGCTGACGGATGTAAATTATGTGACAGTTATATCGAAATCCACAATATGCATATTCCTATGGAGGCTAGTACAATATGAAACAAATATTTTAAATTATCCTAAAATATATATATATAAGTTTGGATGTTTTGTTACTCAATCACGCTTAAACGGCTCAACCGATTTGGATGAAATTTTGCACGAAGGTAGTTTATAACCTGGATTGAAATATAACGATAGTTTTAACTCGGATCTACACGCAGACGAAAGGGCGGAAGCTAGTAACAATAATAAATATATCATCAGCACTTCGGCGCCTAAAAACGTACGCAGAGGGAACTTAATGTAACACCATACTCCGCCTTGATATTTTTTTTTATCCCAATTATTGCAATCGCTTGTATAGAATGTTATTTTGCTTCCCGTTCTAAAATACTGACATACTTCATAACATTCATTCACACAATACTATACAATAATATGAAAATGCCACTCCTTTCTGATACGCGTATCAGTTAATTATTCGCTTAAAATATATAATCAATGTGGTTATTATTGCTGTCATGATGCTTGCTCAGACTTTATTGAAAGATTTATACCTAGTAAAAAATAATGGTCACAGAGAGATAGTTGAGATTGTCTTGTTGATTGCATTGTACTGAATAAGTAACAGTCTACATTGGTGGTTATATCGCTTCTCGCAGCCGATCATCCAAGGTACTCATCAGTGGGCTACCGCTGCATGTCCGTTTCGACAACATCGACGCGCTGCTTTCGCAGTACGGCAACGTGCAGCACTGCGACAAAGCCAACTCGCGCGATGCGACCACCCAGGCGGTGTTCATCACCTTCGAGACCTCGGAACAAGCGCAACAGTGAGTATGACCGCTTGATGCTACTAATTGGGATTTTCCGCTCTTCAACCATAATGCTTGGCTTTTCCTGCGTTTTTATCCTTTCCTTTTCTTCCTCTACTTGGACTTTGCATGATTGTACATTTTCATACTGCTCTTTGTGGCTGGTGAATTTAATAAAATATTTAACTAGGTACTTACTGTAATCCGAAGGACTGCCGCGACGGACCTAGATTCTGTTAGTAGTTATTTGTCCTTAAGTTTTACTCTATTCATTAATATTACATTGTAATAGGTGCTTTGAAAGGCCACGGTTTTATTACTAACAAGACATGTACGTACGTTTGTGAAGGTTTAGTTACATTTGCAGCGGCCTGTATCGCATCGCCTTCCGCACCCGATACTGCTCGCAGCGATTAGGAATTTCATATAAATTCATACTAACCAATACTGTCCCCAAGAGTCATTAGCACATTAAATCGGTCGGTTTCGGTCGCGGCTGGGAAGGAACGCATGTGGTTTGGACGCATATTTTGAATTTCTTGCATGGATTCTCGTAGTGCATCGGGAAATCTGGAGTGATCAATGTTTCTACGAAATGCTGCTGTTGAGCGTCTTTCATAAAGAGTTGTTCCGACCTACGGAGTAGACAAGCGAGACGATCTTCCTCTTTAATGTCTCTTTTTATGGTCTACTCTGCTGGTAGGATCAATCTCTTGAAACAAGAAGTGTAGAAGCATTTCTCTCTTTCTCTCTGAGGGCATGAAGCATTGGCAGCAATATATATATAGTTTTCAAAACTGCTTAACCTATAACGGTGATTGGAAAATTTTGCTTAATTATTCTGCTTGGGGACTATGATGATTCAAACACTATATTATGTAGTTCATGATTAGTTTTTATTAAATGTTATTTAAAAATTGCCATATGGTTTCTTTGTGTTTTTCATTTAACGCGACGAGGCGAGACAATATGATGGGACCAATTAATTATCTTGTGCATAAATATGGATACGGCTCCATTGTTGCAGCCAACAATTATAGCCGAGGGGAAACTCCGCCTCACTGTTGTTCAGACTTTCGTGTGCATGTAGTAGTATTCATGTAGCCTGTATTTACTGTTAAATGTGTTGTTTCAGGGCCATCAATGGTCTAAACGGCTATGAGCTGGAGGGTAGTCGCATGAAGGTGGAAGCGGCGGAGCCGAACGCGCGCGGTGGACGGCGCGGGCGACCGGGCGGCGGCCGCGGCGGCGGCGGCGCCAGCGGCGGTGGCTCGCGCCCCACGGACTTCCCGCTGCGGCTGCTCGTGCAGAGCGACATGGTCGGCGCCATCATCGGCCGCCAGGGCAGCACCATCCGCCTCATCACGCAGCAGAGCCGCGCGCGCGTCGACGTGCACCGCAAGGACAACGTTGGCTCGCTCGAGAAGGCTATCACTATCTACGGCAACCCTGAAAACTGCACTAACGCTTGCAAGAGAATACTCGAGGTTATGCAGCAGGAGGCCAATAATACGAACAAAGGGTAAGTTGATATTAGTCATAACACTACATCACACTTTAACAAACTTTTTTTCTATTGGTATTGAGGATAACAAAAGCCGTAAATATAACTAAGACATGTTAATGCTTACATAAAATAAGGTCAGTCATCCATTATATTTACATTATGTAACGATTAAAAATAACAAAAATAAGTAAATGTACGAGAATGTACAATACACACAAATGCTCGATACGCTAGAAGTTCTAAATACATACCGGTTGTAAAATGTTCCAGTAATCTATTTTAATTTACTACTTAAACGTATATTGTTTTAATTTATCTTTGAAATATTGCTCTATGTAAAATATTAACATCGTCTTTAATACTTTACAGGGAAATTTCGCTGAAAATCCTAGCGCATAATAATTTGATTGGGCGCATCATAGGCAAAGGTGGCACCACAATCAAGAGAATCATGCAGGAAACCGACACCAAGATCACAGTGTCCTCCATCAACGACATCAACAGCTTCAATCTTGAACGCATCATCACTGTGAAGGGAACCATTGAAAACATGGCCAAGGCGGAGTCACAAATTTCAGCTAAATTGCGCCAGAGCTATGAAAATGATTTGCAGGTAATTAATTGATAAATGATCAACATTTAATTTATAGTCTGACCAGCTGTTCCATGTCTGTCGAATTAGGCGGCAATGTAAAAAAAACCTTGGTTATCAACATACTCGTAATGTAACTTCAGATTGTTATGATACGTTCCTCAGATGCATGCCACACTATTTGTTTTTACCCGCCTGCCGAAGGAGAGGAGGGTTATGTTTTTCGAGCGTATGTATGTATGTATGTGACCTTATTCTTTGGCACGCCCTGCAGCCTAAACCGTTTGACGGATTTCGACATATGAGGTGTCGTTGGATTCCTCTTAATCATGGCAGGGACAAAGGCTATAAAATTTGAAAAAAGCTGTTTTTAAAAAAAATAATAATTTCATCCTTCGTTAAGGCCAGATTGGGCAATTGCTAAATGTTTTGTTCTGTCAGGTGCTGGCGCCGCAAAGCATAATGTTCCCGGGCCTACACCCGATGGCGATGATGTCGACCGGCCGCGGAGGGTTCTGCGGCGCCACCCCGCCCTTCCCGCCGCCCATCTACGCGCCCATGGCTGGCCAGGGCGGCGCCCAGCAGGGGGCTGGTGACTCGCAGGTAACATCTCGACAACGATTATCATTTTGACATGTATTTTCATATCGGCGCTTCGGTCTGTACCGACTCAACCTGAGCGAAACTTACAAGTATTATTAGACAGACATCGCTTCGCCTCGCATAAGTAAATGAGTTCCCTTACCAACTGGAAGCAAAGCGAGGTGCGACTTTTGTGCGGCGACCAGACGTATTTTAACAATGTTAAGTAAGTATAAGCCGCGATGTAATCATAAAATTCTTGAAACTTCTTTAAACTTTAACGGTTTGTTTCCCAATTCTTACGAAGTTATTGTACGTTATCGTAATACCTTATAATTATTGTGTAATATATTGGCGGAACAGGAGACCACCTATTTGTACATCCCGAACAACGCGGTGGGCGCCATAATCGGCACCAAGGGCTCCCACATCCGCAACATCATCCGGTTCAGCAACGCGTCGGTGAAGATCGCGCCGCTGGAGCAGGACAAGCAGGGCGAGAGCCAGAACAACGCGCAGGCCGAGCGCAAGGTCACCATCGTCGGCAGCCCCGAGGCCCAGTGGAAGGTGAGTCTAGCACAAGTTGCGGCCCCTGTCCCACTCGCACTGATGCTGATTAGAAACAGGGTACAATTCTCTCGCGTCGCGTCGCGTTGCGGTGTCAGTTGTGCTAGCCCCGCTGACTGCGGCACCGCATCCCGGCACCAACTGTAACCACAGGGCACCAACTTAACGTACAGCCGATGTATATTTTTGCCTTAGTTAGGGTCCGTTTACACTGATTGCTGATTAGTGTTTTTCCATACATTTGCTGCAAGTGCGTGTAGCTTTTGTATGGACGCGCAATAATCACTAATCAATCTGTAAACCGGCCCTTATGGACTGTTTACTCTTGCATTAGTGATTAGTGCGAGTTCATAAATCTGCTGCAAGTGCGAGTACCTTTTGTGTGGACTCGCTCTAATCACTAATCAACATACGTCGCACTCTAGCGGGCATTTTGCGGGCATGTCATTTGGTACGGTTTACAAAAAAACAACTTACGAGTATATGTACTTAGTATTTGTAAAGGCAATGGCCATTTAAAAAAAACAAATATATAGCTGACAACTGTCGTTCGTAGTTGTATTTATTGGTGCTGTGCCGTCTATTTTATACATAGATTTGCTTTATTTGTTAATTTTCACATCAAAGAAAGGTCGCACATATTGCTTAACATTTAAAGTTAAAATATGCCCCAAAAATATCCTTACTAATATTATAAATGCGAAAGTTTGTGTGTTTGTTTGTCCTTCTTTCACGTCGCAACGGAGCGTCGTATTGATGTGATTTTTTGTATGGAGATAGTTTAGAAGCTGGAGAGTGACATAGTCTATGTTAAATTTTCCTATAACCACGCGGGCGAAGCCTCGGGCATTAGCTAGTAATGTATATTTTCGTTAGCAGCGTTATTGCTTAAATCAAAATTAACACTTCATACTATTGAATCTTATTTTTATTTAAAACTGAATGAATATATAACTAACGGACAGCCCTTAGTTGCTAAGGTATACATACAAATACTAGGTACCAAATACTAAGTACAAATACTTTATTCTGACAACTCGAAATTTGATTTGTGAACCGTACCAAATGACATGCCCGCAAAATGCCCGCTGTAGTGCGACGTATGCATTTCATTGTGTACATTCCCTAACTTGATCAAAACACTATTTTGCTAATGTCCAATAACGTAATGTGTTTTTCAACACAATTGCTCGCAACATACCTCTTATTGTGTCGCTTTTAGGCTTATAATCCTGGATATTAAACACGCGTGTTTTATAACATTACGATACTTGTGTGTTATGGTTATATCCCGATTAAGTCACGTTGGCACCTTGCAGCAAGATGTATGCATGCACACGGTGTATTCTTAAATTAAACGGGTTGTACAGAATGTACAGCTTTTAATGGATGTATGGAGAAACGAGCTTACTGCGGACTCTTAATCCAATGCTTACCTTATTTGGTTTTTGGTCACTCGCGCTCTGTTGTATATTGCACATCATTATTACTTCACTCGGGTAAAATCGGTTCAAGTGCACTGGAGGAGTTGTTCCGATGTAGAAGTAATAAAGTGGCGTTTATTGCGTTCCAGGCTCAATACCTGATCTTCGAGAAGATGCGGGAGGAGGGTTTTATGTCGGGCTCTGACGACGTGCGGTTGACGGTGGAGATCGTGGTGGCGTCCTCGCAGGTGGGCCGCATCATCGGCAAGGGCGGCCAGAACGTGCGCGAGCTACAGCGCGTGACCGGCTCGCTCATCAAGCTGCCCGAGCAGCCGCAGCAGCAGGGCCAGCCGCCGCAGGACCACGACACCACTGTGCACATCGTCGGCCCCTTCTACAGCGTCCAGGTACACACACACACCTGTCCCTGTCTGTATTCCCTAACTATCTCACACCTTTTTGAACATTACCATATCTATTAGGTGGTGCTCGGGAATTTTGTTGTTCGGTCACAATTCTTACGGGTGATACCATCCAAAATTGATATCAAACATATCCTAATTTTAAGTACGGTTTAACATTAACCTGTTAATTTTAGCTATATTAACTATGATTTATTTAGCAATACGCCTCGCTTACGATGTTAATTATTTAGCGCGCATCGCTCGTCGCTGGTTAACTTCGCTAAATCGTCCTTATATATAGTATATGTTTGATGCTAGTATATAAGAGTGCACTGCGAAATGATGTATTACTAATTAGCGCCGTGTGATACTTGGAAGTGAAGTCCCACATGTAGTCACAAAGTCCACGTTTGAATGATGAATATATTATGTATATATTAAAAGTGTTAAAGATTTTGTCTGTGAAAAGTGTTTTAAGATAAGTATAGAGTTTAAATATTGAAATGCAATGCGAACTCTTTTCATTTATTAACTTGGCGTATGGCATACTAAGGTTTTTACATTTTGTAGCAACCGATTGAAGCCGGGTGAGCCACGTAAAGGAGTGTGCTCGATACTTCAAAGTCAGCCATTGAAAGCTCTGCATTATGGCCATGACTTTAAAGATAAATGGCTTTTGGCTACTAGATAGGTGAGTGTTACTTTAGTATTGTATTGACTTATAGAACACTTGGCGAATGTTATCAATTAAAAACACTGATTTACAATAAAATAAACGTATTACGTTTATATTGCTTAATTTAGTGGTTAGCCTTATTTTTATTGTTACCGTGGCAGTGGACTTGTGACTACATGTGACGTAACCTTCGTACGTAGCAGCCGTGTTGCAAACTACGGTTTGTAATTGTATTACCTACATCGTGCTGTATTTGCGGGCCTTTTATTAACCCTTAACCCTTTGGTGGTTATTTTATTCATTAACAAAATGATCGTTAGCAGACTAATACTACTACTCTACTAGACAAGAATCTCTAAATACCTGTAACTACTATGCGAGTTGCCCACACGCCACCTTGTAGAGCCACTTGCTCGTCTATTTCACATGATTGATCTTGCTGGTTTCTATATTTTTTTTTACTTTGGACCTTGTTTATGTATATAGAACGATGTGAAGGATAAGAAGAAGAATAAAGAATATTAAGTTAAGAAAATATATTACGTGGATTTTGAAAACAATAGTCAGAACAATACTCAGTAGCCAGCAATTCTAAAATTGACCAGTAGCGAGTTGCATTGTAGGTACCTACTCAATCTCTATTGACTTCTTGGACCTATTGACCCTTGGACCTATTGACCCTTGGACATGTTGACTCTTTGGAAATATAGTAGTGGAAGGGTTTGGACAGATTGCTACAATGCGACGAGCACTACAATTATGTGTCGGTCTCAGAGAAGGGACCTTATTGTTGTTGGCGGTAATGCCTAATAATGGCATGCGCGTGAATAATTTATAGCAAGCTGTTAATGATGGCGTAAGCACTAAAAATAAAAAAATTAATAACGACGTATAATAAATAATTAATATCAATAAATAAGACTTTTGTTTAAGGACAGTATAGAAGATTCTCTCGAGTATACTTGTATCGCGTTAGTGGTCCGCTGGACGACTACAAACTGGGTAGTTTTAGTAATTTAAAAAGAGATCTGCCATCGGACAATTCTTCCCTTGCTTGCCGTTACAATTGAATACAAAGGAGTACAAAGTGTCAACATTTTTGTCGTTTGTCGTCGACCGTATGTCAATCGGTTTACGTGGAACTGTCAATAGCAGTTTCTTAATTTAATCTATGTTAAGAGCGAATAATCGGTAGTTATAAATCTTTTCTTCGTATGTAGGTTTATTGGGACGTCAGAAAGGTCAGCAGCAGCAGAGCGCCCAGCGAATTAGTTTAATTAGGGTGTGTAGCCAATAATCTCATGCTTCCGAGGGGCGTTCAAATATATTCTCAGTGTAAGTATAAGTAAATTCATCAAAAAAAACAGTGAATTACCTACCGAGAATGTAATGATCGCTCTCTCGTGGTTGTGAGCGGTAACATAGTAATATAAGTGTCAGTTATGAACGTGTTATGACCTTGTCGTGGTTGTTTGTCCGTAGTCGGCGCAGCGCCGCATCCGCGCGATGGTGGCTCAGGCGAGCGCGCCGGGCCGCCACCGCCGCGCCGCGCCGCCGCCGCCCGCGCCGCAGTAAGCCGTCATCCAATCCGCGCGCCCACACCACCATCTCACCCTCACCGCCTCACCGCCTCGAACCCTCGCTCCACCGTCAGCCGCGGCCGGCCTTCGCCCCACCTGGCTCACAGGGCTGCCTCGCCAAAGAGTTTTCATGTATGATATGACGTGGTAGCCCTAACAGTACTTCGTAGTTAGACAGATTCGCATAAGTAACTATGATGAAGTTACAGATTTTTAGGTTCTACAAGAGTTGTCAGACTGTTGCGCAGGCAGGCTGTTGTGTTGACAACATATTGTGTCCAAATGTTGTTGTTGATATTATTGTAGTGAATTGTAATTAATAACTATTGATAAATCCATATTTTTACCCCGGGATTATATATGTTGATGATGATTAATATTTGAATATATATACTATTCATATACACTATTTTCTTAACGATATAGTGCCACTTAAGTATATGAATCTAATACCGCGCATATAGTTTATTGTTATAGTTTTCATACCATGTTAACCTGCTTGCTACATACAGTATAAAGAGTAGTCATATATCATATACCGCAATAGTGAATGATTATGTTCTCTATACATATACACATGTTGTTGACAATAGCTATATTATCACTCCATTATTATACAAACGAGAAGTAAATATTTTGTTTTGTTATAAAGTAATAGATTAATCTGTTAAAATCACTACACTGTTAATATTATTTAAAGGGTGTGTGGGATAAACCGACTAGAAACGGATATAAACATGATATGGCGTTACCGAGGAGGCTCAAGGAATGAACAGACAGATGCTCTTGCGAGTATATTGTAATGATTTAAAACGGTACAGTTTGAATTTCTGAATGTATGCTGATAAGAATGTTGTACATGACTACAGAAAGGAAGTGTGCGTTGGTGTGAGTAAGGAAAGTAAAGTAAAGTAATCCAAAGAGGCCGCCGGCCGCGCCCGGGCCGGCGGCGCAGCCAGCCTTGACTAGACCAGACGCGCGGGGCGGCCCGGCCGCGCCCGCCGCCCCGACTAACTGCCACGGTGATGATAAATCCACCTATGATGGATATAAATATTTTTGATATAATAGTAATTGTTGGGAAGTAAGAAATAAACGTACGAGTTTTAATTTGTAAGTGATTTGTTGATCGTTTTCTTTGTAATTTTGTCTTTGTTAGCTTTATGATGTTTTCTTGTATGAAACTGTGGTAAAAAGATATTGGAAATTTAGAAGACACCGTAGCGTTGAATGGTGTCAGTGGAAGCGTATTGTTTGAATCTATCGTGATATGTTTTATTATTGAAATGTACGATTTGTGTTACTATTGTGCCAAGTGAGATATTTTAACTATGAGATATTAAGATTAAGTGAATAATATCAAAATTAATGAAAGCTAAGATATTTATATTTATAATTGTGATAATAATATATGGAAGTTTTGGCAAAAAGAATGTAAACATTCTTAATTTCATTTAGGTTGCTATTTTCTCGATGTCCCAAATGCATTAAAATAATTTTCAATTCATTTTGCCTAAAATACACAAAAGGGGCACTGTTGCTGAAAGTTTCCTCTTCTAACGCAATGAGACCGCGGTGACAGTATAGTAAATATCCTATTGGACGTAATTAATTTTGCTACAAAGAATTTGTAATGCTTCCACATATTATTGATAATAATCTCACATTTGGCATGGGTCCTTATAGCGTTCCAGTATTATTAGGGATTGATGGTGTTATCCACAAGTGTGTACTGATTTTCTACTTCGTGGATCTGCATGCACTGGCTGTACACTCGCGGCGTGCCGCCGGGGACGGCAGCCGAGACCGGTGGTCCCCCTTCGTGGTTCGGCATGCACTGGCTGTATATTCGCGGCGTGCCGCCGGGGACGGCAGCCGAGACCGGTGGTCCCCCTTCGTGGTTCGGCATGCACTGGCTGTATATTCGCGGCGTGCCGCCGGGGACGGCAGCCGAGACCGGTGGTCCCCCTTCGTGGTTCGGCATGCACTGGCTGTATATTCGCGGCGTGCCGCCGGGGACGGCAGCCGAGACCGGTGGTCCCCCTTCGTGGTCCGGCATGCACTGGCTGTATATTCGCGGCGTGCCGCCGGGGACGGCAGCCGAGACCGGTGGTCCCCCTTCGTGGTCCGGCATGCACTGGCTGTATATTCGCGGCGTGCCGCCGGGGACGGCAGCCGAGACCGGTGGTCCCCCTTCGTGGTCCGGCATGCACTGGCTGTATATTCGCGGCGTGCGGAGACCGGTGGTCCCCCTTCGTGGTTCGACATGCACTGGCTGTACACTCGCGGCGTGCCGCCGGGGACGGCAGCCGAGACCGGTGGTCCCACTTCTTATCATAGTTAACAGCGCAGATGGATCAAATGTAAAGTTATGCTGAAACGTTAAAAGGTCGTAACATTATACTTACACATCAGACATGTAATAATAAAACACACCCTTGTACCTTATATTGTCTGCAGGGAACTGCACCCGGGTCAAGAGCGCGCGCCGCGCGAGGCTCGACTCGGGCGTGGTTCCCTATAGTGCTATGGTATGTAATGTATTCGCTTCCGTTTGAAATACTTATATACGGTCGTCAACTTTACTGTTAGTTCCTGACCAATAATCAGGTAACTCTGAACACAGAACACCTCGAGCTCCGCGATCAAACCGGAGACTAATCGCAACTGACATTATGTGAACCTTCGACTACATAGCATATATAGCTATAGCTACTTAAATGTTATCAATTCATTTGATAGAATTTACAGTCTAGGAAATAACGAAAGACTGACAAATCAATACAAAGTAGTGCTTGTTGGCACGCTAGTAACATCAGGACTTAGCCCAGTTGACAATAGGAAGCTCTGCCAGCCGGGTCGGCAGTAGCTTGCAATGTACGAACCGGACGCATTCCGCGGAGGGCAGCGCAGTAGTGAGCATCTGGAAATGGTCGATTACTTTCAAATCTCTGTAAATACGTTGTTTAAAGAAATGTATTTGATTTGTACCTTTATTGGACAAGCTATTTGCGCGCTGTTGTACATTATAATCATCAATTGGTATGTTAGACTTATCCGACGACGATGCGCCCAGACCGACTACCCGGTTGCGTGGATGCGCGGGAGCAGTACTGCGCGTCGCAGAAGGTTAACAAAAAACCGAATGTCGCCAAGTCATCGACTGACTGCAATTTACCTGTGCTTGGATTCCGGCACTAAACATTCACGAAGTTCCTTTTCGGGTATTTATTCTGAGGAATATGACAGCATTAATTATACATTCCAATACATGACATCAGAGTTGTTAACGGTGCTGACACGTTTTTTAGAATTAATATCTTGGTATAATCTTTGTTAGTCTCATTATTTTTTCATCTTATTGTATTTTGACGAAAAACGATTGAGACGAGCCGAGAAGATGCCCACCTGTTTTAGGGCCAAAGATAGATCATTGACCATTTGCTTTGTCCGTAGTAACTTGGTCCTTTGTGTTTTTGTGTGATGTCGTGCAAACTTCTGCTCGGAAAAAGTTTGGATACGTTCATTCTGCCGTCTTGTAAAATAATAAATGTTAATCGGTGACCTAAAGCACCTTATAAGGACTTATAATCTAAATTGATTACAAAATTCAAAATGCACGTTTATTAGTCATGGTGTTAGCAGTTTATTGTATACTTCAATGTAACACATCCCATTTGTAGGGAAATAGTATGCATTTTTAATGTTTGCTGTTCATTATGTGTTGAATCAATTAAATGTTCATGTCGGTGTAACATCTGACATCATCATCATAATAATAAATACAGAAGTATTGTTCCATATTATTGTAATTATACTGGAGTAAAGTAATCGGTTGGTCATGTCGCGCGGCGAGCGGGGCAGTCGAGCACGGGCGAGCAGCGCGCGGCCCTCCTCCGCCGGGACGCATCGCCATTCCTCCCCCCCCCCCCACGGGAGTGTACGGTTACTTTCGCCACAGGAAGAGTGTACATATACAGGCATGTTGTTTATTCCTTCCAAATGTAAAAAGAGGGTACATTATGATTTGTAATGAATGTGTTAGGCTGCAGAAATAGTTTTAGTTGATTAATTGTATCGTTGTGAAGTAGTGTTAAGTTGTTCGAGACGCGGCGGCGCGCGGCGCGCGGCCCGAGACTGAACTACACCCTGCCGCACGCGCCGGCGCACCCATTACCTACTTTACAAACATGGCATTCTCGCTATTGATATACCAATTCATTTCTTGTTTGATGGTTCTACTGTTATTTACATATTTCTTTCTCATGTGTGTGTAACCACTGTTTTGTGCATTTGGTGTGTGATCGACATAATTACCAATTTCATTTATGTGCATGATTGTATTTTATAAATAGTCTGTAAATGGAATGCTCCAATTTTATTATGAACGTTAGAGGAAGTCGAGCACACATTGCATTTTGGTACCTAATTTAGTTAACGTATTATTTACTGTATTTGTTGTAACAAAGTTGGCGGGGAAGTGGAGCACTAAATCTATTGTTCGCATGTTACACTCCCTTCAGTCTTACTATATATTGATGTTCCATCGAGTCTATAGCTAATAGTGTTTGTATGTATGTGAATGTACGTACATAGCTGGAAGGGCGGCCTGCCGGCGCTCGCGCCTCGGCCGCTCTGTTTAGATAGAGGAGCTGTTATGGTTGCTTCTTACATAAACGTATTAAGGTCCAATATACATTTTATCAGTTGTAAACGTTTAAACTAAACCACACATTTCACCAAAATTTTCTTTGATTATTGTTATTTTTAAAACCATTTTTAATTGGTATAAGTTCTGAAACTAATAACTACCTCAATATTACTAAATGAATATGATAATTATCTTTGTGCATGTTTTTGGGAACTGACTTTAAAACGAAAATTCAATATAGATAAGATTGCTATTTTAAACATAGTAACAGAAAATTGTCAAAATTAGGTTTCTTATCGTAATAAAAGTAATGAAAATTTTCACCGTTTTTGCTTTCCTCGAATCCTTGCGATGCGATAGGTCATAGTCCCAACGAGCTTGCTTTTGTATGGTTAATAACCAATCGTATGCTTATCGGGTACGCATCTGTGATTCCGCTCGAAGTATTGTTCTAAATGCATTCGTTTGCCCCTCTACCCAGTAGGATCTATCATCTCGATCCACCAGTCGATTTCCCGTCCGACCCACCTTCACACTGAGATTTCACACCAGTGTTAAGAGGAAAAACAACTGCCGTTTTTCCATAGAAACTTAGTCCCCTGTTCCGGTGTGTCGTCTCATAGGGAACGCCGACCAATACAACGTCATCACAGCCTGGTTTGTCTGCCTGGAGCTGCGTTGTGTGCGCGTGCACGTCTACGCAGACGCATCCGGTGTGTCATGTCGTATGAGGATTCATACATTACAACGCAGTGGTGTACCTACGTGCTGCACACTCACACGTGCTGCGCACGCAGGCGGTCTGCTGGCCCGGCCTTTAACAATGATGTGTAGGCTCAGTGTGAAGTTAGGTCGGACGCGGTCGATTTAACCCTAAAGGTGTGGTGTGTCGTCGTGCCCGCAGCGCCAAGAACGCCTAAAGGCGTTATGACAGCCGCTGTCAAAGCAACATTTAGTCTTTTACATAAGGGTTTGTTAACTGTGATGTAGGCGTGACAATGTCTATTTTGGTCTTTTGTCTTGGCGGCGTAAGGGTTTCGCACGCTGAAGTTCACTGTCACGATCCACCATTGTGATCTATTCATTATTCAATCATTTGTCATGTAGTCATGTTACATTCAAAATTCGCATTATAAGTAGGTAGTAATTGACCAATTTGCATGTAAGGTATAACTGTTAGTGCTAATATTAATGGTAATAAATAAATAAATTGATCAGGGTGGATCCTCTTATACTTGCATCTCTTAACACGTTGGCTGCCCACCATACTTCACTCGAAGTCAAATCAAATCAAAACATTTATTCGTGGCAAACACAACAGAGGTAATAAAATAAAAAGCACATTTTTCTTTGCCACGAAATGGACCCAGCTCAGCATGTTGCTAGCTTTGCAGCCAGCGCTGGACTTCCGCAGGGTCCATTTGGTGAGAGCACGGAAAGTAACTAACAAAAATTAAAGTAAATATATACTTAACTAAAATACAAACATAAAAGTACACAAAAAAGGAATAAACGGTTTTTTTAATAATATTAAATAGTAATGGTTTGTTGGCCTGCAAAAAGTTGCATCCCAACAAACCACTACGTGCGTATGGGCCTTAATGGTAAAAGTGTTGCTCCCACGCCCAACACCCTGAAAAACAACGAGGTTTTGATCCCACCGGCGATGCTCATGGCAGCCAACATGTTAATATGCTCCACCAGTGGATCGAACACAATTCAGGCAGTTAGTTCAGATTCACTACTGCTATGTGAATGACAAAAAAAATCTACATATTTAAGGGCCTTAATTTAATCTATGCTTTAACTTTTCTTGATAGTGTAACGAAAGTTACTCATATAAAATGTATGTATGGGTAATTGTCTTTACACAATGAAAAAAAAGTTAAAGCGTAGATTAGATTATGGCTCTTAATTATTTACCATTTTTGAAATCCACCCAGTTAGGTTAGGTTACAACCCCAATTCAGGCATGTGCGACAAGAAGTCGAGGAACCTACGTTGAGAAGCTTGTAACAGCTTTAGTCAATACAATCAGTGAGAGCCATGTGGCAACCATGAATGTGGTCGAGAGCCAGTCGTGGTAAAATCCTCTATGAAGCGATCACTCATTGGCATCACTTAAATCAACACTTGTTGGGCAGCTAACCTAGTGAGCACCGCCCAAAATGCTAAGGCACTGGTCCCACTGCCGGCTAGTAAGCTAGAAAAGTTGGGCGAGTAGCATTACATCGCGGATCTGTAAAGGTCGATTGATCACACTGTGCCTGGTCAGCACGCAATGAACCGTTACTCGCCCAGCTTTTCTAGCTTACTAGCCGGCGGTGGGACCAGTGCCTAATTCGGTTAGATTGACTATACATACTGGGTAGTCCCATAGTAAAAGTTGTTCAGAATCATGGATCGATTCACATTTTGCTATTTTGTATCACCAATTAAATAACACCCTTAAATAATTATATATAAAATATTAACGACTTGAAAATAATAGTAAAAACTGAAATGGTAATCACACTACATACCGGTGTGTTCCTTAGACAATTGTAGTACCCGACGAATTGAGGGTAGTTTCGAATTTGAAATTATTCTCCTTTAATGAGCTCTAGCATGGGTATGCCGTGTCAGCTTCACTGGAGGAAGAACTTAGGAAGATTCTAGATCATTAAAATAAAAACCTTAACTATCAAAATTTTCCTTCATGCGTGAGGAATAAACTTCATTGAAGCACCCTACCTCCTTAGTAGCTAACTACTCACAATTTTCTCCAATACTAACATCCGTCCGTGGCCAGGCGGTGAAGAATCCTCGTTACCCGCGACCATGGACCTGTGATACTCAGGACAAGCTATGGTAATCATAATACCACGTGCGAGCGAGCTGGTAGCATATAAATCTCGATAAGTGTGGCAGCCTTAATTATATATAAAATAAGCTTGATTGTTAGACAGTAGATCCATCATTCACACTAACGTCACTAAGGCTCATATTTGCTTGTAATTTCATACAACATTGAAAGGCCGAGAGACCTTACGAAATTAAATACGGGGAGTCTGAAACGTCAAACTTTCTCGATCTGTCAACATGAAATACGAATTGTAGGCGATATTTTTCAAACTGATTTTTTTAATCGATTCCAAGATGCCTGGTTTTCTTGAAAAGGTTGTTTATGGCAAGTCATCAGCCATTTTAAGATCAGTTCTTAATTTAGCTGCATAGGACCCTTTCCGTCCCTCTGTGTTAAAGGCCGGGCCAGAGTATCATAGGTCCATGCCCGCGACCTTTTGTTAGCCGAGCAGAATCCTGCACCTTCATATCGTTTGATTACAAGCATACAAACTATTCATTTTGTCACTACCATACCATGGAACATTTCGTACGTCTAGAAATTCAAGTATTCCTCTTAAGGAGTCCATGGTTCGTACGCAAAGAGAATGTTACCACTAGTAGGTACCCAAAAGTGAAACAAAAGTTCATTATAAAAAAAAACTTTATTTTATGCTATGAGACAAAATGTAACTACTTAGCTGTATAACTTGAATTTGAGAATGAGTTTAATACTAAGGCTGCGTATCTATGTTGTACTAAAATGTGTTAGGTACTATACATATACAGCGTGTGATATCCATTAGAATATAAATTAATTAACGATTGGCAGTAAGAGCTGTGAACCGATTTATCGAAAAAAAAAACAATTACCTTTTCTTATTTATTTATTTTTCTCGAGCAGTAATGTACCTACTGCTATCGTTTATTTGACGTTTCAGAGAAGCAGAGCTAGTTGCATTGCTTGCCGAATTAATTTGTATGAAAAAACTAACTAGATATACCAATTTACCTTTATTAAGGGTTATACTTTCAGCCCTTAAAATATATGTTTTTATGAAAGTCACACTGTATATAACATGTGACACCTAGCTGTCAAGCAACCTGAATGAGAGACTCGACGAAACAGGGTGCCCCTAGGTAGGTAAGACCAATGATAGAATAGGCAGCTGAATGTGGGACTCGACAAAACAGGCGGTTCTAGGTAGGTAAGACCAATGATAGAATAGGCAGCTGAATGTGGGACTCGACGAAACAGGGTGCTCCTAGGTAGGTAAGACCAATGATAGAATAGGCAGCTGAATGTGGGACTCGACGAAACAGGCGGTTCTAGGTAGGTAAGACCAATGATAGAATAGGCAGCTGAATGTGGGACTCGACGAAACAGGCGGTTCTAGGTAGGTAAGACCAATGATAGAATAGGCAGCTGAATGAGGGACTCGACGAAACAGGGTGCTCCTAGGTAGGTAAGACCAATGATAGAATAGGCAGCTGAATGTGGGACTCGACGAAACAGGGTGCTCCTAGGTAGGTAAGACCAATGATAGAATAGGCAGCTGAATGTGGGACTCGACGAAACAGGGTGCTCCTAGGTAGGTAAGACCAATGATAGAATAGGCAGCTGAATGTGGGACTCGACGAAACAGGGTGCTCCTAGGTAGGTAAGACCAATGATATAATAGGCAGCTGAATGTGGGACTCGACGAAACAGGGTGCTCCTAGGTAGGTAAGACCAATGATAGAATAGGCAGCTGAATGTGGGACTCGACGAAACAGGGTGCTCCTAGGTAGGTAAGACCAATGATAGAATAGGCAGCTGAATGTGGGACTCGACGAAACAGGGTGCTCCTAGGTAGGTAAGACCAATGATAGAATAGGCAGCTGAATGTGGGACTCGACGAAACAGGGTGCTCCTAGGTAGGTAAGACCAATGATAGAATAGGCAGCTGAATGTGGGACTCGACGAAACAGGGTGCTCCTAGGTAGGTAAGACCAATGATAGAATAGGCAGCTGAATGTGGGACTCGACGAAACAGGGTGCTCCTAGGTAGGTAAGACCAATGATAGAATAGGCAGCTGAATGTGGGACTCGACGAAACAGGGTGCTCCTAGGTAGGTAAGACCAATGATAGAATAGGCAGCTGAATGTGGGACTCGACGAAACAGGCGGTTCTAGGTAGGTAAGACCAATGATAGAATAGGCAGCTGAATGAGGGACTCGACGAAACAGGGTGCTCCTAGGTAGGTAAGACCAATGATAGAATAGGCAGCTGAATGTGGGACTCGACGAAACAGGCGGTTCTAGGTAGGTAAGACCAATGATAGAATAGGCAGCTGAATGAGGGACTCGACGAAACAGGGTGCTCCTAGGTAGGTAAGACCAATGGATTAGATAAGATTAGTTTATTTCATTTTGAAAATGTATGTCATTTATTAAATTAAAAAGGCATGGATTCACAAAAAGATCGTCAGTGTATAAGAATAATAAATAATATAGTCAATCAAAATCTAAATGAAAATAAATATACTAATACTTAATGTTAAAATGGTACAATGTCAATGTCCGCAATTAACTCTTAAGCGACTGCCCTTAATTTGGGTTTTTCAGACTTTTATTTTTTAATATTATTTTAAACCAAATAGTAGTATTTAAACATAGTTATTTTTAAATGCAAAATTACGTCCTAAACCTAGGAGATGGACAGCGTGCCCTAATTCTGAACGATTTGCTTGAACCTATTATAAACCCGTGAACGACTTAATTATGCTAGTTCAAGTTTTGGACACAGTTGTCATGTCCAAAACTTGAACAAACCAAATCAAGAAAACATTAGAATCAATTAATTATATTAGGAATAAAAATGATTTGGATATAGTTTGACTTATTGAGTAACGTACTTTCGATATCAGTTCTCGAAATCTCATAGACTTATGGAATAGGTAATAATAACCTGATTGCACCCTGCCACGGCCATCATAAATAAATTGTTTGTAGTTAGATGCAAAGTCGATTATTATATACCTACCTACCTGTTAAAATGTATTAAAAGTCAAACTGTTTTTGAAACTCGTTTTAACACAAGTAGTTAACCTACCTACTTACCTAAAATGTCTACTTCTAGGTACTAACAAAATTATGAATTCTAGGAAGATATGAAATCCATTTAAAATATGACATTATAATACATGATTCAATTAAATGATTGATGATTGATATGGATTGAGATGGTTGATAATTACTATAAAAATTATTGGAATGAAGACGTCTTTACGTCGCTGGCAATAAAATGACTATCCCTGTTAACTAGCTCTGTCCTATAACAGCCGCTATTGTCTAGGGAGATCGACAGAGCGCATTATTGGGATTTGTAAAACAAAAGGCATTGTTCTCTGGAAGGGGTATCGGCAACGGTGTGCTATTTTCCAAAAATATCCTCAACGTCGTTTTGAAACGGAACGCTGGCCATACTTCCGGAGATGCACGAGTTGTTACTTTAGTTTTGGGTATTTTCCTACTTGAACTAGAAACAGTCGCGGAAGTAGTTGAATTTGTGGTGTTCCCAGCTGTATCTGTCCCGTTTACAGTTGTACTTGTATTTTTTATACTTTCTGTTGCATTAGAAATATTTTTAGTTTTATTTGTATTCTGTTTTTCGTTGGCATCGTCTGCTCTGCGAAGATTATCTGAAAAAAAAAATATTGCTAAGATTACAGCGAGGCTATCACAGGAAGAGGACGGCCCGCGAGCTGTGTCGCGGCGACACAGACTATCCGTCTCTTTCTAAGCGTTCTAATTAGCCGTCTGTGGCCATCCTGTGATTATAACCGCGCAGGCTAGTTAAAATAATACTTCTAGCTAGCAAGCGCTTTAATTGCCTATAACGGGATAAAAATTGTGCTAGCAGTTACAAATACCTATAGGCACTTGAAGAGAACAATCATCATACTTCACTGCTAGCATGTTTTGATACCTGTTGTAGGTATAGTTTCGAGTAGGTACGTCAATTCGACCAGCAAACGATTTAAAGTAGCAGTCCTATAAAGTTCAGTACAGAGGTTCGTTGCTTCCAAGAAATTCGAGATTCTTTGGGCAGGAATTCTGTTTGTTCTGGTTGCACTGTCTGGCACCTAAGCTAGGTTATGGCGCATCAGTGGCCAGCAAGAGAAAGCAGATTAGAAAATGAAGACGGAACCTGTGTTCTGTGTCTTGGTGCATATCCATTTACTTCCGCAAGAAATAGTGGCTATGCCAATACATGGGATTAGATTGCAAGGTTCTTACTTAAGGTTAAAGTAGAAGGACGTGGTTTTGTATTTTTAACACTTTTTTTCGTAAAACTACCTACGTACGAAACTACGGGCAGAGTACCAACAGGAATTTTAGACACACAATGCCTATTGAGTGTGGGGCACACTTGAAGAAGGCAATGAATCGACTTACTTTTGTAACTTCTCCGCGGTTGTGTATTGAAACGGCGACGATTAGTATCGGGATCGAGACGCGCGATTGTTTTCTTTATTGACTGTTTCCGTGGAGTTGCTGCGGCAGTTTTTAATGTAACTATTCTTTCAGGATTACCTGTTGAAATAATATGATAATGAAAACATTACGAACAGAGCGAGCACAGAGACCTACTTTTGAATACAAAAATATGTTAAGGGCTTTCATATGAGTTACCAGCGGGGCTAAGATGTTTGGTGGTGTAAGATGTAGGGTAAAAGGCATCAATGATCAGCCAGGACGCAGTGGTCAGCCTTTTTGAGCATAAGTAACACAATCTTTTGATTTCGCTAGTAATAAGTTGTCAATTAAATTTATTGATATCTCATTTATCAAAAATAGATGTTCATATGAAAAAAAATCTCATCAGTGAGTAATAGTACATTGTGATACAAGTGAGGTATGTCGATAATTACATCAGAGGCGGAATTATCACGCGAGCCGTAGGTGAGCGTGATGAGAGAGCCGAGGATTTAATTATCCAAGCTCACGCGTTTCATACGACGTTTTACAACACATTTTGCGAGGAAAAAATCCAGTTTATAAGATGAAAATTTTATAAGTAGGCCTGCCAAGTTATTTTCTTTACTTATTGATGAAAACAGGTTTTTACTCACATGTATATGCCAAGAATTTCCAGTGGCGTCCATTCTTTTTATCACTTTTCACATTTTTGTTAATAACGCATTAACAATGTTTACAAATATCTGTGAAATATCCTATAATGGCGCACAACAGTTTTTTTTCGTAAAGTTTGCGCAGTGCGCGCGCATTAGTAGAAATCTCTAAACAGCCAATACAAAATAAAATAAATATTTTCGTTTTAAAATGTTATCTTTAGGTATTAACATCAATCATGTAAAATGTTATCAAAGTTAATAGTTTTTCTAAATGAAACGTTTCTATATCATATCCAATAAGAAATAGTCAATTAATTAACAAAAAGGATTTAATGTATTTAGTCGAGTAAGAATCCATTTGCCGAGAATTAAAAAAAAAGCTGTACATTATGTACAACCCGGTTAATTTAAGAATGCACCGTGTGCATGCATACATCTTGCTGCTAGGTGCCAACGTGACTTAATCGGGATATAACCATAACACAGGATTATGAGCCTAAAAGCGACACAATAAGAGGTACGTTACTAGCAATTGTGGTGAAAAAAAAATGCAACCTCTGCTGACACGAGGGATTGTGCGGTGTGCGCTATTTTGGTCAGACTTTCTCGAGGTTCTTTACGAACAGGAAATATGGTTAGCAGCCATACAGGAAATATGTTTTTAAGTAATAAAATAAAAACAATTATTAAGTTATTTGTAGTTTTTAGGAGGCCGACTAAGCTGGGACTGGGGACTACCTTATTGCACAAAATCCAGAGTTCAGCCACACCCGGCCGGACACTGCTGGGTTATTTGAGTTTTCGTATGAAATGTTACCGTTGAATTTATTATTTTGCAGTGTCCAGCCGTTATTGATGTTATCATAATATCGTCTAATACAAATCATACCTAAACCCAATAGTCAGCTTCTTTAGTTATTTCTTGATGCGGCTGAATACTGGGACAATTGAGATCTGTTAAAGGTTGCATACCACTTTTTGGAAAAGTAACGAACAGACTAATGTGGTTGCTAGGATACAAAACGGAAAAATAACTTGTCAAAGATTTTCACTGTCATAACAATACATTAAAATATAAACTGTGCGATAAACTTTAAAAGGTTATGGGTACAGCAATGGAATTTTTTTCGCCACGACATTCGATCGGAAGCCTTGAAGGCAAATCGAACTGGTCAACCTGGAAGTACAAAATCCTAATCATGCTACGCGGTACCGCAGATGCCATGGATGTGCTTGAAGGAAGGTTGAATAAACCAGAAGGTAATCAAGGAGCAGGTGACGCAGCTGTTCTCTTAGTGTACAACCAGGCTCTAGCCAGATATACAAAAGCGAACTGCAGTGCTCTTCTCATCTTAACGATGAATATGACAGATGAAACACTACAGAAAGTAATGAGATTTGAGACAGCGTATGAAGTCTGGAAAGAGTTACATCGTCTGTTTGACGGTCAGACCGAGGACAGGTCGTACCACCTTTGCATGGAGTTCTTTAACTTTAAACGAAACCCATCCGATGATGTTTCTTCACATATGTCGAAACTGAAGAACATATGGAATAATTTAAATGTTGCAATTTCCATGGCAGATTATGGAACAGGCCAGCTCCCAGATCTGTTGCTGATATGTAAAATATTGGAAACACTCGACGAAAGATTTTTTGCGTTCAAATCCAGCTGGTTACTTCTGAACAAGACCGAAAGAACTGTTGACAATCTGACAACCCAGCTGTGTTGCTATGAGAAGGCTTTAGAGAACAGAGAAGGGACTACTAGTCAAGAGATACTTGCAATCCCAGAAGTCCAAGAGTCGAAGAAGAAGAAAGATGCGAAGTTGAAGTGCAACTATTGTTCACAAATGGGACATAGAGTAAGGAACTGCAAGAAATGGATAAAGGATGGGAGACCACCAAAGCCAAGCAGCTCAGCACCAGCCTCAAAGCATGTACAAAGCATAACACTAATGGCTGTTCATGCGTGTTCAAAGACAGCAGATCAAGACGGAGAGAGTTGGTTTGTTGATAATGGAGCAACAACGCATATTACTACTAGGCGAGACGCACTCCAAGAGTTTGAGCCTTTTGATTCTGATGACCAAACTGTGAAGACGGCAGATGGGACAATGATTCCTGCTTTAGGAAAAGGCATTGTCATGGTAGAATCGATGGTAGGCAAGAAAACGGAAACCATACGACTTAAAGATGTCTGGCTAGTACCCTCACTGACAAAAAATCTATTCTCGACGCTGTCAGCACAAGACAACTCGCGGAACAGCTTGTTTACTTCTACCGCGACAAGTTGTCAGCTTGACATTGATGGAGAAACCAAAATTGTTGGCAAAAGAGAACTCAAAGGAGGGCTATATAAACTACAGTTCAAGACAGTCCCTTCCTCAAAAATGTCCAACACTATTGAAGTGAACGCACTCACAGGCACAAATATGCTGCAAGTGTATCATGAACGTTATGCCCATCAAGATAAGAGGCACGTAAAGGCAGTTGTCAAACGAGAGTTCGGGATAACCTTACCTGATGACAACGTTAAATGTGAGGCATGTATATTCGGAAAAGCTCACAGATTGCCATTTGGAAGGAGAGAAAGAGCAACGACTCCTGGTGAGTTGATACATTCAGACGTTTGCGGACCATTTGAACATCCCAGCGTACAGAAATATAAATATTTCGTACTCTTCAAAGACGATTTTTCCTTGTATCGGCTAGTTTACTTCATGCGTCACAAATCTGAAGTCAAGGACAAATTGAAACTGATGCTTAATGAGACAAAAATAGCAGGCCATACAGTAAAATGCCTCTTAAGTGATAACGGAGGAGAGTTCGACAATGGAGATGTCAGAAAAATACTGAACACAAACGGGATTCAACAGCGTTTCACCATGCCGTACACACCGGAGCAAAACGGATGTAGCGAGCGCGAGAATCGCACCTTAGTTGAAGCCGCAAGAACCTGGCTACACTCCAGAGGTGAACTTCCTCAGAAACTCTGGGCTGAACTAATTAATACTGCAGCGTATGTTCTGAACAGAACCGGACCAACCAGAGTGAAGGATAAAGTTCCCTACGAGCTGTGGTTCGGAAAGAAGCCTAAAATATGTCACTTACGCGTAATAGGTAGCCTCTGCTATGCTCATGTACCCAAACAATGCAGAAAGAAACTGAGCAAGAAGGCCATCAAGGGTGTTCTTATCGGATACGAAAACAATGACGGTTACCGTATTTGGGACGGAATGAAAACTAATCGCTCTAGAGACATCACTTTTGCAAGCGAAGTCGAATTTAAAGTGTCGATAAGGACAGACAACAACTATCAAATTCCTGAACGAGCTCTTGATCGAGAGGGAGTAAGAAATGACGGAAATAGCGACAATATTCCGGAGCAAGAGCATATCAATGCAGAAAATCATGATCATGTTCTAGAGGGAGATAGACATAGTATAAGAGAAGACCAAGATCAAGAGGGTGAAACTCACGAGCGCGAGAGCTATGACGAAGGAGCTACGATTCACACTCCAGGCTTTGAATCGAGGGAAAGCTCTAATAATGATGATAATGAAGAGTTTGCCGACGCTGATTCTGATCAAGGGCAATTGGAAATATTAGAGCCCCTATTAGAACCTATGGTTTTAGGTGAGCCCGTGGTTGAAGGGGAGCCTCGTTATAATCTGAGAGACAGATCAGCCATTAAACGTCCTAAGAAGTTCGACGATCATGTGTGTTTCGTAGGCACGGAAAGATTTCCTGAAACCTATAATGAAGCCCTGTCAAGAGAAGACAAAGCTGAGTGGCAAAAGGCCATGGCAAATGAGCTTAAGTCTCTCGAAGAAAACCAAGTTTGGACTTTATGTGGTTTGCCTCCAAACAGAAAAGCGCTTCCATGTAAATGGGTTTTCACAATCAAACGCCAACCAGATGGCACAGTTGACAAATATAAGGCGAGGCTTGTAGCAAAAGGATTCAAGCAACAAAAGGGGATCGACTATGAACAGACCTTTAGTCCGGTGGCCCGGATGGCTACGATAAGAGCCTTGTTAAGTGTCAGTGCCAAAGAAAAGCTACATCTGATGCAATTTGACGTGTCGACTGCATTCCTGAATGGCAAGATCGAGGAAGAGATCTATATGAAACAGCCTGACGGATTCAACGATGGCACATCAAAAGTCTGTCTATTAAGGAGAAGCTTGTACGGACTAAAACAGGCACCACGTTGTTGGAATTCTTGCTTTGAGGAGATCCTGTTAGCGAAAGGTTTCGTACAGAGTACTGCTGACAGCTGCCTATACACAAGGAATGTGATGAACAAGAAAATCCTTATAACACTTTATGTGGACGATGGGCTTGTGGCATCAACAGATGAAACTTTAGCACACCAATTCCTGGAGGAGTTAGGTAGAACTGTAAAAATCACGACGAAACCAGCATCGTACTACCTAGGGATGGAAATCCAGAGAGCTAAAGACGGTTCTGTGTGTATTAAGCAAGAAGCTTACACAAGAAAAATCTTAAACCGCTTTGGAATGTCCGAGTGCAATCCAGTGTCAACACCTATAGAGAAGAATTCAACTACTGAATCAGGGAAAGTTGTAATCGGACACACTGCGAAGAAATTCCCTTACCGAGAGGCAGTAGGTGCACTAACGTACCTGATGACGGGCACACGCCCTGATATAGCGTACGCTGTTGGGGTCGTATCTAGAAAGCTAGAAAACCCCACCGAAGATGACTGGCTGAGGGTCAAAAGGGTATTTAGATACCTAAAAGGAACGATATCCTATGGCATTAGATACAATGCAAACTGTACCAGAGCCATCATCGAAGGCTATAGTGATGCGGATCACGCTGGTGACGACTTGACTGGACGCTCTACGACAGGAATCACTTGTCTTTTTGCTGAAGGAGTTGTTTCTTGGCTAAGCCAGCGTCAACCGTCAGTCGCAATCTCAACAACTGAAGCAGAAATAGTAGCAGCAAGCGAAAGCGCGCGTGAGCTAGTCTGGCTCCAAAGAATCTTTTGCCAGCTAACGAGTTTGGAAGGCATACCAACCTTAAAAGTGGACAATGAGGCAGCCATACGCCTTGCCAATAATCCCGAGTTTCATAAACGGACAAAGCACATCCGAGTGAGACACTTTTTTGTTCGTGAAACCGTGCAAGAGGGTCTTGTTGATATTCAGAAAACGAGCTCTGCTGAACAGTTGGCTGACCTACTTACCAAGGCAGTCCCGAAGCCTAGGCTCGTCAAGCTTACAGCCGACTTGGGGCTACAAAACTTTTCCTGCTAGTGAGGGAAAGTGTTAAAGGTTGCATACCACTTTTTGGAAAAGTAACGAACAGACTAATGTGGTTGCTAGGATACAAAACGGAAAAATAACTTGTCAAAGATTTTCACTGTCATAACAATACATTAAAATATAAACTGTGCGATAAACTTTAAAAAGATCGTAGAACTGAAACCCAATAACTTATGTAGCGGCTGACCACTGGGTTAAAGGCTGATATTAGTGTCTCAGGAGGCTGGCTACTGTGAAAATGCCCTTTTTTACTCTTCTTTGAATATGCTATATATTGTGATGTTATCATTTTAAAGTCGGCTACTAAATGAAAGATTAATAAATTATCCACAGGTGAGAAATAATAATAATAATAATAAAATAATAAAATTCTTTATTGCAACTATAAACACAGGTACATAATAGTTGAAGTTGAAGCCCCGGCTTTCAAAGTAGGTTTCCCTGTGTCTCAAAAGCCGGTTCCTTCCTTGATACAGGCATTATAAATAGTTACAACATTCATTTGTACATTATGTTATCTGTAATTTACTTATGTATGACATACTCAGAATGAATTAAATAATTAGGTATGTAACTATACACAAATCGACCTAGTCCCAAACTAAGCAAAGCTTGTAGGTATGTACTATGGGTACCAGACGACGATATACATACTTATATAGATAAATAAAAACGTATATCCATACAAAACATCCATGAAACAGGAACAAATATTCATATAGTAGAGAGAGTAGGAGATAGTAGGCAGGGTCACTACTAACTACGCTAAAGAGGTCGTCAAGACTTTGAAATTAGAAATTATGTTAAGGGGCTCCCATACGCCAATGACCTTCGATCTGAATCCCTTAGTTTTCTAATGTTTTTTGTAGCTTATTATATTATTAACAACAACGGTTTTAAGTAATATTCTTTTCGAGATATTTGGCATCAAAGTTGAACAATTTTAGGCCAATAAACTGGTTTTCTGGCCATAACTTTTGTGTTAATTGGTTTAAAATGAAAACCCTAGACCAGTTTTTAGAGACCTCACAGATGAACCCAAATATGTAGCTTTCGTATATGTTAAGATCTTTCATCTCAATAGAGATACGAAGTAAGTGTTTTTAGACAATGTTTAAAAAAATCATACAAAATTAAGTATTAATTTGTTTCAAAATCCGGTAGATGGAGATAAAAGATTGAAGAACGGATAGCTGTTTGATTTATAATTTATCTGTAGTGCAAAAGTAGGAGATACGATTCAAAACTTGTCAAAAATCGATGAAAACCTCGGGTAGCCCCTTAAGTGGCTGACCACTGGGTGCCTTTTAGAGCTGGGTCGTTTCGACATTTACCGTAACCGTTTTTGTTTATCACAAAACTGTTTTGAAAAACTGTTTAAAAATAACTAGTTTCTCCGTGCGTCGCCGCCGTCGCCGGTCGCCAAACGAAGTGAAACGAAAAAACGAATGAAACTGTTTACAGTGTTCGAGTTGCGTTTTCACGTTTTGCATTGCAACCTTTGCGTGCGACTGTCGCCTTCTACTCGTAGCTCCTTGTCATCGTTTTTATAAAAACAGTTTGTGGTTCTAGCCACAAACTTTTTTCCGTTATTGTACGAGAAACCGTTTTTGAAAACGCTTACGGGAAGAAACGCCCAGCTCTAGTGCCTTTACCCTATCACGTATCGTTGTGCAGGCACTCAGGCATCAGGCGCTCCGGGCTGGTAGTACTGATTTACTGTCAGAGTATCAGTAATGTGTTCTCGACTTCGTTCGAACGTCGCCTCTTTATGGCAATGCACGTTTCAATTATCCCTACGCATTTAGCCTGGAATACCGTGTTTCGTTCACCCAGTGGTTTAGATATGTGTATGTTAAAACCTTCTGAGAACACACTACATCCCGTGTTTGTTTTTAACTCATCCGAGTAAATTCTAAGGTCTGTGTGGTTTAGCCCATCTCTCGAGTCTCTCGTTAATGATATGCCATCGTCTTTCGTGAAACCCGTGGTTCTTGGTATCTTGTCGATTACTGGCTCCATCATAGGGGCATTACGGGGGTTTAGTGTGAGGTTTGTTTAGTTTCGTCCATAGGGTTAAGGCTCTTTAGGCGTATTGCCGTCGCAGCCGCTTCCTTTTGTATAGGTAATGTGTATGATTCTTACTGGACTAAACAAATTAAATCCTTTTTGTTAATTAATTGACTACTTATTTCTTTTTGGATATGACATAGAAACGATTAATTTAGTAAAACTAAGTATTCACTTTTGAGAACATTTTACATGAATTAATAAAGATACAATTTTAAAACAATATTTATTTTAATTTGTATTGGCTGTTTAGAGATTTCATCTAAGTCTGGCTTAACACATGCGCGCGCACTGTGCAAATTTCAGGCAAAAAACGGTTGTGCGCCATTACAGGTTATTTCACAAATATTTTGCGTGTTTGGTTATTATCAAAAATTTTGACTCGTGGTAACTAGAAAAGTGATAAATAGAATGGACGCCACTGTTCTTATCGAATTCTTAGCGATGTACAATATGCGAGTAAAAACCTGTTGCCATCATTAAGTAAAGAAAATAACATGACAGGCCTATAAAATTTTCATCTTATGAAAAGTATTTTTTCCTCGCAAAATGGGTTGAAAAACGTCGTATGAAACGCGTGAGCTTTGATAATTACATCCTCGGCTCTCTTATCACCGTCACCTGCGGCTCGCGTGAACACTTCCGCCTCTGATGTAATTATCAACATACCTCACTTGTATCACAATGTACTATTATGAAGAATGAAAAATTAAATATCTTTTCCCTCTTTTATATGTATATTGTACCTAATAACTTTGGTACATGTACTAACTAACAGTTTTCACTGTTATGTGTACCTACTTAGTCCTTTTTTTAGGGATCCGTACCTCAAAAGGAAAAACCAGAACCCCTATAGGATCACTTCGTTGTCCGTCTATCTGTCTGTCAAGACCCTTTATCTCGGGAACGCGTGGGAGGTATCGAATTCAAATTAAAACCATATACTCAAGTCTACGGTCCTTTATAGCTGTGAAAAAAATAAACTTCTATGTTAGCGAAAATAAAAGATATGCCGCATTAAACCGCATTATGCCGTTTATGCCGCAAAAAACGTATATTTCGATACTCTCAAGGGAATCAAAAGTTATTAGGGTACTTTTTGTTGACCTAGAACTATTAAATATGGCAACTAATATCATATTATACTACTAGTACAGGGAAAAATCTGAAAACCATACATTTCTAATTAAGTACGGAACCGTACTGGTTTGTTTTTTTCCCACCATCCTGCATTGCCGTTGCTTTGTTCAGTCTACTGTCTAGGTATTTGCTCTATCTTCGCCAAATAAAGTTGTCATTTCGTAGATACCCAGTTTTCGTTTATGTGTAAAGAGATTTGTGTCAGTATTCTTTGGGTTTACCGATAGGTCATTCTCCTTGTACCATTTTTCTATTATTTTCAGTTTCAGTTTGGTCGAGCTCACAGTGGTGTTTATGATTAAGCCGCTGCTCAGTATAACTAGGTATGTTGTCCGCATATCCTATGGTTAGAAAGCGTTTTGTTGTCAAGACGTTTACTACCAGGTTTCACAGCAGTGGTGAGAGACCGCCTCCTTGTGGGCATCCTCTTATGACTAGCGCCTGGTGACTGGTTTTCTCATAGTCTTATGATTCTCTTCTTTATCATGTTCATAATCCATTCTATGATCAGTTGTTTGCTTATGTGTCTGTAGTGCTTGTTTTATGCTGCTAAACTTGGTCGTTTCGAAAGCGCCCTCTATATCAATGAAGGTGCCTAAGACAGGAGTTCTTTCTATACGTATCGCGGCGAATCTTGATTCCTATGACAGCTGTCATCTCCGCTTATAACGTAAAATTATACTGAGATGACAACTGTCATAGGGATCAAGATTCACCGCGATACGTATAGCGAGCAAGTCTTGTTATGGGGCAACATTTTTACGGCAATGTGTGGCCGGCAAGTATGTTCATCTTGCTCTAGCGTACAAAGTAAGCGTAAGACAGCAATAGATGCTGGCCAGACATTGCAGGAAAATGTGGCCCGTTTAGAAGCCCCATTAGTCAGTACAGCGTGGAGGGCTGAGTCTGTCGACTACGAGTAGCCCTGGCTATAGGCTAGTTGGAATTAATGTATCTTTATGTTTTTAAGGGCCGTTTCCTTTCAATCCCTGTCGCAGAGTCTATCCAGAGTCTTCAACATGAATGAAGTTAGGCTTATAGGTCTAAATGATTTTGGGTCCGAGAAAATACTCTGTCCTGGTTTCGGTAAGACTTTTACCTCTCCATTTTGTTGCTATGTATATGTAGGCAATGCATAGTAGGTTCGATAAATGCTCGATCAGCTTATGTCCTTCCCACTTTAGTAATGAAGGGTAGATACCATTCATATGCATTGGTAATAAATAAGATATGCGTGCAGCCAACTGTACATATGTATAATTTAATACAGATTATACGAGTACCCACCGCTAGCTGCTTCTATCAGATTTTCATCATATTCTTTTCTTCTGTAGTGTCCTAAAATGAAGAACAATGAAAATGATGTATTTTTTAATCCTTGCATATAAATTACTTAAGAGTAACATTCGCATTAGAATCGAAGTAAAAAGAAGAGAAGTTAAAGGGAAAATTCTAAATATGCATATTGTTCCCACCTCTTGTCTGATCAGGATTATCATAATGATATTCACTTCTTCTGTAGGGCCCTAAAAATAAACAACAGTGCGTTATATACCCAGGGCCACCAAATAATATCTCAGATAGGCACAAGTAGTGACCTTTGCGATCTGAGCCTTTCTTTACGGTAGTAAGGCGGTATGTGGCATTTGGTGTGTATAACATTTTATGTCAACCCCAGGGAATAAAACAGCATTTATGTGGGCTCCGGGAAAAAATTGGCATTTTACGCCTTCGAGTGATGTAAATTTAATAGCATTATTTTATTTTGGCAGACGCTATTCTGCATAGAAAGTCACAAATCGATCCACAAGTCCCACGTCTGAATTGCAGGTGAAACAATATAATATAGTATATAGAATAGGTAGTCATACACAGTTAAAAAATTGTTTGTCTGTAAAGTCAGTTTACGAACGATAATTTTACGTGATAACGTCATAAGAAAACATTGATAAAAAATTGCATACTTTTAGAAATTGAGTTGAATTATTATCCCTGAATTATCATTATTTTGCTGTAAGTCACAAAAATCCATAAAAACGACACCAATATTGATATTCAGCCATTTCAACCCCATCGCGCCCCAACAGGGGAGATGGTATTGCACGTTGGATTTTAAAATCGTTGTTTTTTTTCGTAATCAGCGACCCGAAAAACCATAGAAACGATACCCATGTTGATTTTCAGACTTTGTCACCACATTTACCCCTTTTAGGGGTTGAATTTTCAAAAAACTTCAAACACGTATTTACTCATTAATCGTTAGGAATACTCCTGTGAAGTTTCGAATAAAATAGTCGATCTAATCTTGTTTCCCTATACAAACTTTGGACCCCCATTTTCTTCACAATTCACCCTCTAAGGCGGTGGACCCTTAGAGGGTAAATTTTGAAAAATCCTTTCTTAGTGCCCCCTCTATACCTTATAAGGAACCTACTTGCCAAATTTGGAATCTCTAGAACCAGCGCTTTGGGCTGTGCGTTGATAGTTCGGAACGGGACAATGACGTCACAACTTTTTGTGCGTACAGCCGGCGTTCATCGATTTATAAGACGCTATAACGTCCAAAGACAAATGGCATATCTCCTGCTGTTATCATTAACGGCCTAAGTGCATGTAAGAGCCCGTTCACACAGGGTCTCCGTTTTACTGTTCCGTTTTATCGTATACGTTTTTTTTCATTGATGGCGCATGGAGTTGTATGAGCGACTTCACATATGATACAGTATTCAGTATACAGTAAATAGTTGCAGTTGTATCCGTTAAAACGGGTACCGTAAATATGGAGACTGTGTGAACGGGCTGTAAGTTACGGCTACCAACCTGCTGATGACCTGTACGGCTACCATGAGTTTGACATTGTCATTTTTCGTTAACGAGAATCGAGTTTTCTATCTGTGCATCTCTATTGCACTTTGACAGTACAAGCGGGATGCACAGATAGAAAACTCGATACTCGTTAACGTAAGCCGTCATTGTCAAACTCATGGTAAGCGTACAGAACCGGAAGACAAATTCAATACAAACTGTGTCCGATTTGATTATTATTTTATTATTGTACGGTCTGCATCATAAACATGTATACATTCTTGATGGGACTAGGTCTTCTAGGACCTTATTGGTTAGATATAAGATCGAAAAGTATAGGTAGATATACTGTTAAATGTGACGCATACCCCACATGCATCTACCCCATGCCAGGTACTACCTATTACTTATACCCCACAAACCCCACATGCATCTACCTCACGCCCACGCCAGGTACTACCTATTACTTATACCCCACATGCATCTACCTCACGCCCACGCCAGGTACTACCTATTACTTATACCCCACATACCCCACATGCATCTACCTCACGCCCACGCCAGGTACTACCTATTACTTATACCCCACATGCATCTACCTCACGCCCACGCCAGGTACTACCTATTACTTATACCCCACATGCATCTACCTCACGCCCACGCCAGGTACTACCTATTACTTATACCCCACATACCCCACATGCATCTACCTCACGCCCACGCCAGGTACTCCCTATTACTTATACCCCACATGCATCTACCTCACGCCCACGCCAGGTATTACCTATTACTTATACCCTACATACCCCACATGCATCCACCTCACGCCCACGCCAGGTACTAACTATTACTTATACCCCACATGCATCTACCTCACGCCCACGCCAGGTACTACCTATTACTTATACCCCACATACCCCACATGCATCCACCTCACGCCCACGCCAGGTACTAACTATTACTTATACCCCACATACCCCACATGCATCTACCTCACGCCCACGCCAGGTACTACCTATTACTTATACCCCACATACCCCACATGCATCCACCTCACGCCCACGCCAGGTACTAACTATTACTTATACCCCACATACCCCACATGCATCTACCTCACGCCCACGCCAGGTACTACCTATTACTTATACCCCACATACCCCACATGCATCCACCTCACGCCCACGCCAGGTACTAACTATTACTTATACCCCACATACCCCACATGCATCCACCTCACGCCCACGCCAGGTACTAACTATTACTTATACCTCACATACCCCACATGCATCTACCCCACGCCATTACTTATTCTGTGCTCATGCTGCATGTGTTGTCGGTGAAAATTGAGATCTTCACTTCTTCTAGTGTATTTCTATCGATAGGTAGTTATATGTATTCTTATATCTAGCCTAGGCATAATCCAACAAACCATAATAGTATGAGTAGTCAGGGAAGTTACGTCGATATGGTCCTGCAAAACAAAATACAAACAAATATGAGTAACTGTCTAGTGAATAAATACCTACTTAACCCTAAAATTTAAATTATATTTGACCTAGGTATAGTAAGTCAATAATTAGGTACATATGTATTTGGCATGCGTTACTGGTACGTCCATAACATTTACAAAAACCGGTCAAGTGCGAGTCTGACTCGCGCACCCATGGTTCCGTGCAAACATGGTTAATAAAGGATTATTGATGATGTTAAAAATAAAACCTTAATATATTTTCCTTATTATATCTGTCTTGATCATATGTATTAATTTCAATATTTTCGCTTGGTAAACTTGTAAAAGAATAGAGGAATGGTATTTTGTGTGATATAGATAGTAACACAACAAACTAAATTATCCTGGAACGCTATAAGGCTATTTAGACTTATAAAGCTGCGATTACAGCATCGGTATTTGCAACTGCGCTTTTATAGCATAATTAAATGATGTTTGAACTTAAGCACATTTATTATATTCATATAACTTCATCACGTAAACGTTTACAAGAACATATTTCCTGGCCATTAAGGGCATATATGTCATCTCATAAAAGCAAACACCAAGAGTGATTGCACTTAGGAGTAAACACTCCGATTAATTAAACTTAGGTATAAGCGCTTACAAGAGAATATCTGCGAACAAAAATAAAATAAAATAAATAGAACATGGCGAGTCCTTTCGTTTTGACACATGCCGTTATAAAACCCTGTCTCCCTAGCACAACAACGCCATTCGAAATATTAACTGCGAAAATGGCAGCTGCCTTGTATAAATTACTTAATAAATTGCGTGATAAAAAATTAACCATTAACGTGATAGGGTTCACAGAAAATTAATGTTTCCCTACGTATATACTAAGCTAATTCAACTAAGGACACTGGAAGACATTATTAGAATTATATTAAAATGTTGTTTCCATTTATAAATAAGTTTCTGTTAAAAAATTATTTTTTGGTGCAAGTCATACGATTCTAACGAGCCCAAACTCGATGGGGTTATGTGGTTTTATTACGGAGTTCCTATGGCCACTTTCCAGCTCCATCATCAGATCAGCTCCACGTTATCATAATATTGCATTGTCACGCGATTTATACATGCATGCAAAATTTT
This sequence comes from Epinotia bilunana, assembly GCA_947049275.1. NCBI lineage: Eukaryota > Metazoa > Arthropoda > Insecta > Lepidoptera > Tortricidae > Epinotia > Epinotia bilunana. The sequence goes on along the minus strand of OX346252.1, from coordinate 36,166,316 downwards.
AGCTTAATCGGAAACCGAGAAGTGGATCAAATTTAACTTGCAAGATTTGATTACAGACAGACAACGGGACAGGTGAAAGTAAAATAAAACCTTGTAATAAAAGTTTGTAAAAATACGAAATCGAAGTGTTTCATATGTAGGTATATAAAATATAAACAATTCGATTACGTTCCACGACTGTTCAGAAATGAAATTATATAAGTAAAAGCATTGCTGACAGCGTATTAAATTTTTACTGTAAGTAGGTTTTACAGGAGTGTTTAGATTAACGTAATTCTATTATAGGAGTATTATTAGCGCATGTGGTATTTAAACTGGCCATTACAAATTTGGGATATAATACGAGGCAAACAATCCCTAGTTCCGGCCGAGGTACCAGTGCTTTTCAAAAAAAAGCCTCGGTAATTTGAAAAGTATAAGAAAAATCAAGTAAAATTCTAAAATTACACTCTGCGGGCAATCTCTTCCTTCCTGGCATTTGTAGTAATGTCCTATTATGCTCGTAAAGTTCAACACCTAACAAAGATGACCTTTACGAGCATAAGAAGTGAACATTTTCTTACGGCGTGGTAATAATGGATACAGATACGAATACTGGGGTTGTGCTGTCTGGGGCATCGTGTCGTAGAACCCACGGGAGAGAATAGTAGTTCCAGGCACCGGCCACCCCCACGGGTACACCGGGCCAGGACCGCGCGGACGTGGCTGGATAGCCCTTTCCGTATGAGTTTCTGTGGAACATATGGAATGATGTAAAGAACCAGCTTAGACAAGTACAAAACAATATCATTCATGCTTTATTTGTATTCTCGTTACACTCACTCACGAATAGGGTTTGGTTGTATTGGTCTCGCGGCGAGCTGGACGTTGCTGTAGGGAAGCTGTGAGCGGGAGTCGCCGCGCAGGTCGGTTGCTCAACGATGCCGGTTGCTGTCGTAGCTGGCTCCGAGCGTTCTCGTAGCAATTTAAGGTACTCTGCGAAGTAATCGGTTGTCATTGAATCGTATCAATAGGCCGTTGAGACCTTTAAGCGTCAGGTACGTACCTGATTTCAGGATATCGACCAAAACTAGAGCTTGATTTAATTTGTCGTCGTCCGACTCGGGGACTGCGTTGAGCGCATCGTCGAGTAACCCTGGTCGGGGAGCCGTCACTAAACAAAGTATAAGTCCAGTAACAAATATATACATCGTATCTAAAACATTTCTACTTTTATAGTGTGCGCCTAACACTGAAATAGGTAAAACTAGTCAATAATAACTTGCTTGAAATTTATGCGCAGGAATGTAACGGAAACAGTTAAGAAATAAATGTAACCGACAAGTAATAAAAGTAGCTACGTAACTTACTTAACAACACATTGTACCATAAATTTATAGGAAAACCTACTCTAATATTAAGCCAACTATACGCCAGAATTATTTAATCCGCCGACTTATATTTTGATTTGTCTTTTTTGGGACATGACTCGAATTTACTACTGTTTGTCGGCGTGATTGATTTATATACCCATGCCGGTTTACAATGTTCTAGTAGAAGACGGACGGACGGACGGCCAGACGGAGGACATGGTGAAACTATATAAGAGTTCCTTGTTGACTACGGAGGAACCCTAAAAAAGGAAACCGACCACGTACGGTGTGTGTCCTCGAGTCTATGTTCAGCGCCGCAGCATAATTTATCATAACTCCTCAAACACTAACTACTAAGTATTGCATATAATTATAATATTTGCGGACAATCTAATTTTATCTTACACAAACTAAACAACAAAAAGCTTGTATTGTATTAGGGTGGTACTCTTATATATACTCTTGTATAACTAACGTACTCTACTAAACTTTGAGACGACACACAAAAAACACATACTTCACACTGATATTATAAATATGAAAATTCGTTGGTGTTGTCAGAGAGACATAATAAGGAGAATCTGAAGGAAATTGTATTTATACAACATAAATTAAAAACTTCAATAGCGCGATGCAGAACATCACCAATTTCCGTGCATATTCTAGCCTTCGTAAGTCATCCTCCAGTTCTTTGTCGGCGTCTAAACTCCGTCAAACCATATGAAACGTATAAACAAGTTTGATGGAGTTGACCCTCAGATCAACAGCGCCATCTTTTGTTAACAAGTGGATGCCGCGTGGCGGCGATGACAACCAGTATAATTTTGGTGGCAAATTCTAGCAAAAACTACTGAACCGATTTTGATGGAACTTTCTAATATTGTAGTTAGGACATAGCGCGGCCTATTTTTTGGATACCTATAATTTCTTTAGAGGGTGATATAAGGTTTGAAAGTTTATATGGGAATTAATTAATTTTTCAAGATAGAGACTTGAAACTTCGTAAAAAGGTTATTTAATAAAACACAAGAAAATAAATTTCAGCGTCTTTGAAAGTTCATACCCTAAGGGGGTCAAAAATGGGTTGCAAATTTGTATGGAAAGTATATATTTTTTCGAGCTAGGGACTTGAAACTTCGTATAATGGTTCCATACTAAAACACAAGAAAAACTGTTTCCGCGTTTTTGAAAATTCATATTCCAAAAGGGATTAAAACTTGCTTGAAAGTTTGTATGTAGAAATCCAGAGAGAAGAACTCCATAATAGATGGCGCTACCGGTCTTATCCGATACTATTAAACTAGCAATATATAATATAAGCTCACGACGCGTGTGGCAATACAAGTTAGCAGATTGGGATGGATTGCGTGAATTTTACGCATCTTACCCATGGAGACAGCTCTGTTTCACCTCAGATGATCCTAACTCCTGTGCAGCCGAAGTCGCTGAGACAATCCTAGCGGGTATGGAATTCTTTATTCCCAACTCGCTAGTAGCTGCAGGAGCAAAAAAACGACCTTGGTTTAACCGGCCCTGTAAAGAAGCTAGGGACCCAAGCAAGCTGTATACGGGGCTTGGACCAAGGCCGAAACCAATAAGGACCGTAACGTATTTATAGTGAAACGCAAATTGAACGTTGTCTCGAGTTCCAGTAAAAGAGCACTTGCCAGAGCAAATTCAGATTTCGTCGGCAGAATTGGTTAGAAGCTGGCAGGCTACCCCTCCGGAAGTCGCGCCTTCTGGTCGCTCGCCAAAGCTGCCGAGGGTAACTTTGCACTTAACTGGCGCAAGTCGAGTGGACCAGATGGCATACCTGTGCTTAAGCGGTGTGCTCCCGAGTTATGTCCCGTACCGTACTACCAACTTAGGCTACAGAGGTACTTACCTTCACCAAATTTTGACGACCTAGGTAAGTACCTACCTATTAATTAGAACATGAGAAACATCAGGGTCTAACATATATATATATATATATAATAACACAACTAAGCAACTCTAAACATTATTCTAAACCGTCTCTAGCCTAACCGTTGCAGGTGCAAAAGTGCCCATAATGCTAGTAGCATGTCCACGTTGGATAGCCATGACAACATTGACTACCCTTGCACCAAGAACGATTTGGAGCCGGGATCCTGCCCCTTTTGCCTGAGCGGACGGCCTATCTCGCGCACTGTTTCGCGTTTCCACTGCCAAGGGGACGAAATGTAGCCCGGGCTCAGGAGAGCATACTTTCCCCGCTTTATTCCTGCTTGATATTTGGGAGTAGCTCCGGCCGCTCGTGTAGTGCGATTGATATGGATAGCGGCGAATGTGAAATGAAATGAAATTCATTTTTCTTACAAAAATGAATTTCATTTCATTTCCAGTACCTGTACTTATACAGGTACTGCAGATGTCAGGTTACACATGTGGTATAGCTAGCTATGTGGTGTTTGGGCGCATCTTTTCACACGGCATCAAAGTCAAGTCGTCTGGCTGCTGGCTGTCAGTATTCCTAAGACCTCGCAGGTGGGTCAAGCACGGATGGAATGCGTTCTGACCAGTGGGCATAGTATGGTTGCCATTTTATCACTTATCGTTGTGGTAAAGACGCCCATCACGCTCTGACAAGTATGCTTGTGCGAGAGTGACGGATGCCTTATCCACAACGATAAGTGATAAAATGGCAAACGCCCGCTGATTAGAGCTCTCGTTGTCGTTGAAGGGATGAAAAAGCGAATGCCTACCGGTTTTTATAAAATAAACGGCGGCCGAATTGATTTTCTACCTAAAGTAGACCTTCACGACCCAGTAAAAGCACTATTTAAGTAGATGTACTTTATTAAGTCTTAGAAATTCCCTTTACCTACCCACATTCAATTACAAAATGGTCATCACACACGGTGTTTCTGCTGTAGAGTAAAAAATCGTCCACAATCGTTGGCAGAGCGTGTCATATGCATATATATGCACTTTCCCGCGTCGGGTACAGGTGACTGGACATATTTAATGTAATAGGATATTATGACTCTCCAGTCATAATATCCAGACATAGTTTTTTCGACTTATTCAGTACTCTCGCGGTCTACAATTATCTTGCGCGTTTTGGCCTTCAAGGTAATATTTATCTGCTTGAACTCTTTTAAAAGCTCCGAAGCTACTTCCGCTTCAAGCGGATTTTTGATTGATGGTGTAACTGATTTACTCTTGAAATGCTTTGAAGTCGTTTTATGAAATATACCTGGAATAAAACGAAAATCTTCGTTTTAAAATAATACACATGAAATAAATTTATTATAACACAATTTCTAAATAGTCATTCCTACTCCAGATGTTCTTGGGCTGCTTAAAGTAAAAATATCTACTTAATATCGCACTGCACGACGTGCGCGTCAGGTGGTTCCTACCAGAATAAAGCACATACCTACGTAATATCGCACTGCACGACGTGCGCGTCAGGTGGTTCCTACCTGTATAAAGCACATAAGTACCTACGTAATATCACACTGCACGACGTGCGCGTCAGGTGGTTCCTACCTGTATAAAGCACATAAGTACCTACGTAATATCACACTGCACGACGTGCGCGTCAGGTGGTTCCTACCTGTATAAAGCACATACCTACGTAATATCACACTGCACGACGTGCGCGTCAGGTGGTTCCTACCTGTATAAAGCACATACCTACGTAATATCGCACTGCACGACGTGCGCGTCAGGTGGTTCCTACCTGTATAAAGCACATACCTACGTAATATCGCACTGCACGACGTGCGCGTAAGGTGGTTCCTACCTGTATAAAACACAGGCAGGTCAGGACCTTTTCATTGTGTATAACTTCCCCGAAGGACCGACTTATGAGTCATAGCTAAATACCTCTATTTATAGTTGAGATGATTTAAGTCGACCGAATTGCATCAAAGTCACCATTCAAAAATCAAGTCCATTGTAAAAGATTCAAATTCCAATGACAGTGTTTATAATAAGTTGGTCACCTTAAATAATCTCAACTATACCTAGGCGACAAGGCAAGAGTGCGGAAGGGAGAGATGCGAATGTGTCCCCTCCCTCAGCCGCCAGAGGTCGTACGTCATGCGCGTGCCTGACGCGGCTATAACCGTGAAAATCTTCCGACTAAGACAATCTCTGGCCGCACTTTAACAATTTTGAATGATAGATAAACTCGAACTAAATCTTCGGGCGTTCGCGGCACGACACTGTATAATGCCTGTAAATTTCATAACGGGCGTATATTTAAACCAGCCATAGTTTTCGACCGTACAAATGATATGAGAAAGGTATTTTGTTAAAAAGCTTAATTCATTAAATTAATTTATTTATTTCAGGCATAAAGCCCGTAATAATTAATAAAGCATTTTTTTAGGGTACGGCCGAGCAGCAATGTATATTTAAGTCCAAACTGATTTGACTTAACCATATTTTTGCCTTAATGGGTGTCGTAAACAAATGACATGACGTGCAGTGAATACATTGCGCGCTCAATTATTGTATGATAATGAAGCTGTAGTTAACGAAATGTATGTAAATGTGTTGTTTAGGACCGACACTAATCATCATCAAAATACTCGCCCGTATCAAATTTACACGCTGTATGTAATTTCGCAGTCTAAGAAGTCAAATAGGTAGGTATATGTATATTCTTACGCCTCTTAGTAGTTCTTTGCGTGGTTGTTGATATTGGACGATACTTAGTGGTGCGTAGACTGCTTACAGGATTCGTAGTGGGAAACGTCGTGGCCTTACTGGATGTCGGCGTGGAAGGCCCAGACTTGGTAGTCTTAGTAACTCTTCTATGGCCTTCAGTGGGTATGGCCGTTGTGTGAACCGCAGTAGTAATACTTGCAGAAGCCAGTGTAATCAGCCGCTTCTTTAGAGCTAGTAATAATAGTAAGTAGGTAGTTGACCAAGCAATTAATAACACCTAACTGTATTAATCACACCAAATGTTTACGCATTGTAAGCTAATAATTCGGATACAATACTTGCGACTCACATATTGACTGCATCATAATCATAACATAACAATGTTTTGAGTAGCCAATACCTATTGAATTGACATTTTAGCCTCGCATTGGTACAAACGCCAACACAGTTAAGGCTGTGCATTAGAAATTATAGCGTGCTTTGAAACGCCGCGCCGTTCGGACTAGATTAAGAAACAATAAGGTCTGATTTTCAGATGATTCTTGACTAATATATGATTGTTTATCTGATTTTATCGATACACGATTGCTTAAAATTTCCCTGATAGAAAAAAAATCCAAAGTTGGGTCTGTATTTTCCTTTTTTTACTCAGCCTACTCAAACGATACATTATTTTACGACACAATTAAGTTAATACTATAGTATTTTATCTCATCTAAAATCTAACTATGAAATTTAAATAAAACGTCTCTAAGTTAGGTATTTATCGATATTTGTCCAAAAAAGCCATTCCCGAAGAGTGTTACATCTCTTTTCCTCGTGCACGGAAGGCATCAGCGTGTCCGTCTAGGGGGCGTGTTCGACTCAAATCAAGGCATCGCCTTAACTGACCATCCTGAATTTATATAGAACCTTATTACTATGCAAATAAAGTGCACGGATGGTCAGTTAGCTGTGTAGTCGATAGTAAAAACATAACAAATATGAATGGACACAGTTTGTATCGCAGGATACATCGCCAATGGGAAGTGTCACGGTAGATTTTATACGGGCGACAATACGGACTTACGTCGTGGCTCTTGATGGAATCGGCGAGGATGTACATCTGAAAACGTTCACCGTAACTAGGTATGACACATCAATAAAATTGCCTACTAGATACATTATTCATTAATATATGTAGCAGTATGTTCGGTGATGGTAACATTAGTATTAGATTAGACCAAGGGCCATGGCAGGGTAAGGGAACATCTTGTGCCTTAATAGCTTTTCCGCTTGATTTTTTTTCTGATGATAGGTCACAACGTTAGTAAGTGCTATACTAAATTTCAGGATTCTCCTCTTCTAATTTTTAAAGAAAAATAAATAAATAAGAAAAAATAATTTTCATGAATATCTCCGCGTTAATGGAACGAATAATGTCGTGCTTCATACATATAATACACTTAGCTAAGACACATAATGTGTCACTATAAGCCTCATGACATTCCATATTTAAAAAAATAGATGTTGACATTTTTCAAAAAAAAAATTACTTATAAGATAGACACCTCAATTTTTTTTACTTATAATAGCAATTTTAATTAACTATAACATATTTAATTCAAGCTTATACCATTGGTACATCGTAACAAAAGAAAGGCTCGACTCAATCGTCCTCGTCACTATTTTCATTCATTACAATACTTAAGCCATTTTTAAACAGATTGCTCAGTTTCTCGGCTGGTTTTGGTATTTTATTTAAAAGCCTACCATGTGATAAATAATACACGATTCCAAGAAGGTTTAATTTAATTTAGTTTCATTACCTCAAGGGGACATACCAACTTTTTTAAATAATTTTGTTACGATGCACCAATGCTAGAAGCTTGAATTAAATATACGTTATATTTAATTAAAATTGCTATCATAAGTAAAAAAAATGGAGGTGTCTCTATCTTATAAGTAATAAATATATTTTTTTTTAAATGTCAACATTTATTTTTATTTTATTATATGGAAATCATGCGGCTTATAGTGACACATTATGTGACATAACCAGCGGAAAAGCTATCAAGGCACAAGATGTTCCCTCTGCCATGGCCTTTGAATCTTAATGTCCATATTAAAATATTATTGATTCAACCAACTAACTGTAGAAATAATAATCAGGAAAAAACCGCCTCCAATGCCCTCCTAATCGCCGATTTAAAGGCCGTTTCCGCGACGGCCGAAGCATATTGTAAAATTGCGTTGTTGGGAAGCCATGGGTACTCGCAGTGCCAAAGTGTGGCCACCACCTCCACGGAGCAACTTTTGTGTCCCACGGCGGAGATGCAATGGACGGCGTTGACTCGCCCGTAGTATACGCCGGCTCTTTATACTCCTTATGAGATCCTGTGGAAAGAACGCTTTTTATTAGATAGAGCTGGCAGACCCCGCAAACTAAATTAGTTGCAGGTGGGGCAATGCCAACGACGGCAGTCGTAGATATAAAGTAGAAGCTCCATATCGTCAGTTTATTTGTTTGTGTGTCCCCTGTACTTACTTAAAACCAAAGTTGGTGTGTTTTCTTTTCTTGTGAAAATAGACGTTTGATATTCCAGGCCAGTTGCGGCGCAGGTGGACTGCTCGACGAGCGCGGTGCCGTTCGCAGCCAGTCCCGGACGGTCTCGCAATAGCTTCAGGTACTCTGGAAAAGTATTTTGTAATTAATAATTTAATTAATGATTGTTGTATTAAACTTATCATTATACTTCACACCTGATTTCAGTATGTCTAATAGAAGAAAAGCTTGATTTAAATCATCGTCGTCTGAGTTCACGATAACTTCATTATTACGAGCGGCATCATCGGGTATTTTTTGTTCGGACAGTAGAATGAAATTAAAAACAAGACCAATAAACATGTAAACCATAACTGAAATGTTTCTTTGTTCTACCAATTTGCCTTAACAATAAAAGTTGACTATAAAATATAACGTTACCTACCATGCTCACCGATTCCATGATTTTCAATTTTATTTGCGTAAACCGATTTTATTTAGTGGTGAAATAATATTATACTATATATAGCATTCTTCTGAATTTAAAGCGCCGCCTATACATAAATCAAAGCTAAAGAGGGTCGAAAGTCTGTACATGGAAGATATTCGGAAAAAAGTTGGCTGCTGGGGATATTTAGAATCGATAACAGAACACGTGCCAACAGTTTTTAGAATTTTTGTCCGTTTATCTGTTCGTCTTTTACTAATCTGTCCAGAGAATCCCCAGGCAGATTATAGGCTATAAAATTATAAAGAATGGGGTTGAACTTTGTATGGGAACTCCTTGAATCTGAGCTAAAGGCTATCTGTGGACTGAATCCCCAGCAAAGCTGCATGCCTTATTTTCAGTCCCTAAAGTTACTAGTTTCCATGTCTATACATTTTCGAGTGTTGTATTTTTGTCAAAAGTAATTCGACATCTTTTCAGTTGAGAGAGCAAAAGCAAACTTGCAACCTTCGCCCAAGGAAACCAGCGTTGGTAGTTAGTAAAACTAAGACAGCTTTGATGCAAAAGAGCGTACTTATAATGGCACCAAAATTGTTTAATAAGTTGCCAGAAGCGTGGCAGATGGCAACAATACACAAGTTTAAAACCTTATTATTTAATTTCTTACTGTCTAAGTGTTATTATAGTGTAGCGGATTATTTGAATGATCTTTGACATAATATTCTGAATTTAATATATTGTACATGTAATCTAGTATTAGAGATAGACTTTTCATTGTAAGATTACTTAGATTAGATTGTAATTAAGAACCATTTGTTTCGTACGCCAGAAGGCACGTCATAGCTGTTCCTTTAAATATTATGTTACCACCTTATGTACCTGTGATGAACGAATAAATGTATTGATTGATTGATTGATTGATTGATTGAAAATTGGCAAGCACATACTTGACTAAAAAGTAAAAAGAACCCCATTCAAACTATGAGCAAAATAAAGATAAAACGTGATAAAACACGGGATGTAAGATAGTGTAAGGCGGTTAAAGACTATATATTACCCAAAACTGGTTGATACCTCCACCGATAGTAACTGTTAGACATTAGAGACCTAATTATGTTAGAATTTCAGTCATTGACGAAGTCGCTGTTGATATTGAAAAACCAGCAACCTTGATCTCTGCCTTGCTATATTTGCTATGAAATCAGAGGTCATCTAAAGTTGTTTGATGGTTGAGTTGAATACTTATCTCGAATTATCAAAGTTCACCAACGTCAAGGGATGTGGGTATATAATTTGGACAAAACGACATTTCGCGGAGAATTGAGTAGGTATATCATAATCATAATCATTTAATTCGGATACTTGTCCATATTTGTTAGTAGCGTAGGTACAGAAAAACTTAATTCAATTCTTAAACTTAATTCTTATTATTCGTTTTTCTTTCTTCTTATTATATAGGTAAATTTTTTTTATGTAGAAAACTCCCGTGACTTTCTGAAATATTATTGGGAGCGCATAAGGAGCGCTCCCTAAAGGCATATTTTGGCCCTTTCATTCCTACGAAAACCTCAGCCTTTTCTTCGCTTCTTCTTTCGCTTGCCTCCTTGTTTACCTTCGGGATTTCGGCCCTCAAATTTCGCTTGCAAGACACTGAAAGGTCTTCAGGGGTCATTACTCGCACTAAGACCGCTCTCAGAAGGGTTGCTTTGGGCCTTCCATTCCAACGAAAAGGCCTTGCTTTTCTCGTCGCTCACCTACGGAACTTTGGCCTGGGATTTCGTTTGCAAGACACCTGGGGATAATAGTAAGTGTACGTAGGGGCTCGCCCTCAGGTTTCGCTTGCAAGACACCGGGCGATAATGAGTGTCCGTCCATGGGGGCGCATTTACAGCGCTTTCTGAAGGAATGCTTCCGAGTCTTTTGTTCCAACGAAAAGCCGTTGGCCTCGCTTGCCTCGCCACTCACCTATAGGATAGTAAGTGTCCATGAAGGCTCGCTTGCCTCCTGGTACTTTGCCCACAGGTTTTTCTTGCAAGACACCTGGGGATTGTAAGTGTGCGTGGGGGCTTGCCTTCGGGTCTTCGCTCTCTGAAGGATTGCTTTAGGCCTTTAATGCCAATGAAAAGTTCGGCCTTTGGCCTCGCTTGCCTCGCCGCTCACCTTTGCTCAGACTTTGGCCTCAGGTCACGCTTGCAAGACACCTGAGGATAGTGAGTGTCCGTTGGGCTCGCACTAGGGCCTTAGGACCTGGGGCTCGCATAGGGAGCACTCTCTAAAAGTATACTTTGGGCATCTATGTAATATTATTGACGACCAAGTTTATGAGGGTCTTTATTTAGATTCGAAGAGATTTGAACTTGTTACACACGCAGTCTATGGAAATTTAATCATTATTTTCAAATTTGTCAGTAGTATGGTTAAACACAAGAATACCATGTAAACCATAATTTATACGCGTACGAAGTCGCGTGCAGAAGCTATAGTAGTTAATATAAACAATCAAAAGTATGCACACATATGCCTTTGTGGCACGGACGTGGACCGACTGGGTCACCACGGACTATGTTGTCAAAAAAGTGCAGGCTGCTTTTCAAGACATGCGACACTTAATTACATAATCCGCCGGTCTCTTTTCTTGAGCCGCCTGTCATTGTCAGATATGATAACAAAAGACCTGATGCAGTGTCTCTGGTTCCGTGGAGTATGGGACGGATGCTTGTATGGAACGCTGCCTGTGTAGACACAAGACTAAAGCGGGTGCAGCGGCGAAAAATGCCGAAAATCTGAAACTCATTAAATATAGAGGCCACGGCAGAGAGTACAACTTTGTATCATTTGGCGTCGAGACCCTCGGTCCGTGGGGTCCCAGTGCGCAAAAGTTATCTGCAGGAATCGCGATACGTCTGGTTGACGTAACTGGCGACCGAAGAGCTTTCGGCTTTCTCGCGCAACGCATCAGCATTGCAATTCAGCGAGGAAATACCGCCAATGCATGTTTCTCTGTAGCTGACTGTAACAATGCATTGAGGGCCGTTTTTAGATTTAACTTAGTTTTAATTTGGTTAATGTATATACAATTATTATTATATTATTACGTTAGACATTAGATATCTAATTATGTTTGAACTTCAGTCGCTAACGACGTTGCTATCAAAAGATCCCTTAATGTTTCCTATAACTACCCCTCATTGAGGCGGTTAGCGATCACCTAATTCCGCACTACGTAACTACCTATTTAAATAATTGCATGTGCCTTACCGTCTGTTTGGACTTTATAAAAATGATATCTTTCATTGGAGAAACCTTCTAGTACCCGCGTACCCGGCGCAATGACCCTACATCTACAAATGTATTGTGACGTTAGGTATTTCTTATATACCTAGATACAGGGTGCCTAGGGGCCGGACCACTGACGACAGCTGGCGGAGCACACGGGTACGCCCCGAGACGCCTTTCGGGGGTGTTACCCCTTGATGATGATTTCCATTTCTATCATTGGATAGGATTTAAGCAAGGCTAGCTGTGATTGACGAACCTGTTTAAATCTGGGTACATGGCATTGCGTCAAACGTCATCCGGCTAGAGGCGTTTTATTTACAATAGTTGATTGTTAACCGAGGGTTGAAAGCCCAATCCATTCCGGCCACTTCCGACGAGATATTTTGCTTTCCCCGAGTTAAACACTCAAATTTTAATTTCGAATACGAGAAAACGAAATGAAAGCCAAACATGCTCAATCATTTTCTAAATCAGTTAGATCCGCAGAACCCATTTTAAAAGCGTTTGTTTGTGGACGATTTGGGCGGGAAGTATTGACTGATTTTAATAATGTTTGTGTGTGGACCATTTCCTGGACGAGTTTTTGAAGCGGATATATAAAAAAAAATATGTGATTTTAAACATAACAGTATTAATAGTTAACCGAGGGTTGAAAGCCACCCATTCAGAGACTATTGAACAGCAATTTATTTTTATTTATATAGATAAAGAATGAAAACCATCATAATTATCAACAAGCTTCAAAATTAACACAATTTAATGGAAGTGTGGCACTTGGCAGTATAGATTTTTGCCATTTTTTTTTTTTTATATGAGTTTAGGACGCTGTTCTGAAGCGGTTACATTGAACTACCAACACTTAAAAAATATTCAAAATAGCAATAATAGTCATACAATAATTAATCTTTTCTCAAACATGCTCGGAAATGAAGACATGAAGTTTCTTGTTGAAGGCTCCCTACATTTCTTCTTGGTCTTACGCCAAGAAGTAATGTATGAAAACCCTAAGTAAAACCATTACTGTCCGCTACTATAACTTTTTAAATTTGCTTACTAATATTAAACTGACAAAGGAAAAATCACATACTACCAGCCACCACTAGACTGTAAGCATACTTGCGACATAAAAAAAAACTATGGTACTATACTTATGTGCGGTTAAACCTGGTGCTCGAACGGCTTGTTCAAATGGCATGTTTAAATAATAAAAAAGGCGGCACATTACCTATTATTTAACTGATTATCTTGTATTTATTTTAATTTAAATATTTCCTCACATCGTTTGAGAAAAGCACTATACAATCCTCGGCCGGAACAGGGATTGCTGGACTCGTTGTATCCGGTCTCGTTTAAGATTCGGCCGTCTACTCCAAACTCGTCCAGCAATCCCTTACTTCACGGCCTCTGCAGTAATGTACTAATAATCAATATTTAAAAAAATAACGCATGATTGTCAACACGTTTCAAAATCAGTACAATTTTCTGAAACTGTGGATGTACAGGTTTCTTGCCATTGCTCTTTTATTTTTCAGCCCTAGGGGCGACACGCCTCACTTTCAATCCGCTGTTTAGATAAACAATAAATAACCTACTTTCAGAGTACGAGAAATGAAAATGTACTTTCTCAAAAATAGTATGAAATGTTTCCATAATATCTGCGGATACTATCTTCACAGATGTGGGAAAAGGGACTCATACTGGACAATTTTTAGAAGTGTCCAGGAAAACGCGAAATAATAATAATGGAAGTGTGGCACTTGGCAGTATAGATTTTTGCCATTTTTATTTTTTTTAATGAGTTTAGGACGCTGTTCTGAAGCGGTTACATTGAACTACCAACACTTAAAAAATATTCAAAATAGCAATAATAGTCATACAATAATTAATCTTTTCTCAAACATGCTCGGAAATGAAGACATGAAGTTTCTTGTTGAAGGCTCCCTACATTTCTTCTTGGTCTTACGCCAAGAAGTAATGTATGAAAACCCTAAGTAAAACCATTACTGTCCGCTACTATAACTTTTTAAATTTGCTTACTAATATTAAACTGACAAAGGAAAAATCACATACTACCAGCCACCACTAGACTGTAAGCATTCTTGCGACATAAAAAAAAACTATGGTACTATACTTATGTGCGGTTAAACCTGGTGCTCGAACGGCTTGTTCAAATGGCATGTTTAAATAATAAAAAAGGCGGCACATTACCTATTATTTAACTGATTATCTTGTATTTATTTTAATTTAAATATTTCCTCACATCGTTTGAGAAAAGCACTATACAATCCTCGGCCGGAACAGGGATTGCTGGACTCGTTGTATCCGGTCTCGTTTAAGATTCGGCCGTCTACTCCAAACTCGTCCAGCAATCCCTTACTTCACGGCCTCTGCAGTAATGTACTAATAATCAATATTTAAAAAAATAACGCATGATTGTCAACACGTTTCAAAATCAGTACAATTTTCTGAAACTGTGGATGTACAGGTTTCTTGCCATTGCTCTTTTATTTTTCAGCCCTAGGGGCGACACGCCTCACTTTCAATCCGCTGTTTAGATAAACAATAAATAACCTACTTTCAGAGTACGAGAAATGAAAATGTACTTTATCAAAAATAGTATGAAATGTTTCCATAATATCTGCGGATAATATCTTCACAGATGTGGGAAAAGGGACTCATCCTGGTCAATTTTTAGAAGTGTCCATGAAAACGCGAAAGTGTCCAGTAAGTAAGTATGAAATCCCATTATTACATAGGTATCATAAATATTTAAATATATAACTTTTTTTTTCAAAGATAAGCTAAGGAGGTTATTGGCAGCTAAGGGCCTTTAATAAAAAGGAGGTACCATAGAGGTTGACGTGTCCGAATTGCACTTATATTGCACGATGTAAAATGGTGGAAAACTTAGTTCATTCGTATTTTTTACTATTATGATACTAATTAGGTATTAAGAATTCGA
This sequence comes from Epinotia bilunana, assembly GCA_947049275.1. Lineage (NCBI taxonomy): Eukaryota > Metazoa > Arthropoda > Insecta > Lepidoptera > Tortricidae > Epinotia > Epinotia bilunana. Next base: position 36,151,107 of record OX346252.1, on the reverse strand, counting down.
TACTAACAGAAGAAAAAGAAGAATAAAATAAAATATTCATAATAAACATAAAATTAATAGGAAATTTATGTATGTATTTTATTGGGGTTGTGGCATAATATCAGTATCTTAAATAACATAAAACAATTACTTAAAAGAAAAGTCGCTCTCGTATTATGGCGGCATTCACTTCCTTCCTTCCTTCTTCGTCTAATCCGGAAGTCTTACACCGGACATTGTTTCTGCCGGAGGTCATCGGCGACTCAATTTGACCACCATGAAAAGACACGGCGGGTGGAAAACGGACCGAACTGCCCAAGGGTATGTAGAGGACTCCGTAGGAAATAAAACAGAAATTATTGGAAAAATCAACACCAACATAAAATTAAATCAACCATCCACGTGAAACCAGTCGACCTCTCGCCTAGAACCACTAATTACCGACCATCGGCCATCAACGTCCTATGTTCATAGTGTTTTTATATTATTCGTTTAGATTCAAAATTTCATCAGCTTAAATGTCTACCTATATTTAGCCTACCCCAATGATCAGTCTAACCCTTTGCAGCACTTTCAAACAAAGAAATCGTTAAGCAAATATCACCCCTGAATATTAACCGGTAATAACCGCCCCCTGGCGGATCAAAAAATCAACATTAGTAACGCCCGACTTGTGAAGGGTTGACTAGGGTATTGACGGGAGTTATCTATGGTTTGTATTAGTAATTAGGTGATAATATAGCTTATGCTATAAGCAATTGTCCCAATATGACTAACGTAACCTTTAACATTTCTTAATAGTTAATCCTTAGATGTTGGTTACTCAGTCACGCTTAAACGGCTCATCCGATTTGGATGAAATTTTGCAGGAAGATAGTTTATAGTCTGGATTAAAATATAGGGTAGTTTTTATCCAGGGTCCACGCAGACGAAGTCGCGGGCGGAAGCTAGTCTTGTTATATGTACCTATATAATTATCCAGCAATAAACTTCTAACTTTTATTTAATCATATTGTTTTATTTTTGAGAAAAGCACTATACACGCTTCGACCATCATAATTACCATCCTGACCTCGTATTATAGCCGGGTCACTGGTGACTGGTGTCTGCAGTGATGTACTATTATTTATACATAGGTATAGCCCGACAAGTCCCTATTTGACCCTGAGGTAGTGTCGCTGTAAACCGGATAATGTATGGCAATAATGTACATACGTCATGTATAGTCGGGACTGTGTGTATTGCATTGTGCTATTTGTTGAATGTAAAAATTCTATACTTTATAATAAATACCTATTTACGTAATGGACTACGTATTGGACAATTAAGTAAGTACTTTTCAGATTGTGACTCCGAAGACTCCGACTCTGATGTGTCGCTTTCAAGACCCCCGACCTCAATTATAAAACGTTCGGTCTGGGATTCGACTAAAGGACCTTTTACAATATTAGTCTTCAATTTTTATTACAATAATTGGATAAGAAAATAAATTACTAGGTAAATCCAACCATACTAACCAGTTCAATCAATAATACGTAGGTATTATTGATTGAACTGGTTACCGCACCATAAAAAGTCAGTACCGGTCATGTCAACAACCTTCAAGACATTGTTTATTGAAATATTAGACAATCCCGGCATCCTGTTTTGGGTTTAAATATTCAATTATATTCAAAATAAGCTTTCTGACATCGCTATGGATTGCTTTCGGCATATTTAATGTATTTTATTTTACAATTGCGAAATATCTCGTCTTCCTTGCCTGTTTGTTTACATCGGTACCCACAGACTATTAAGGTGCAACGATTCTGGCGAATTCCATACAATTTTCGTTCGGACTAGACGTGTAATCTATTGATGTCAGGAACTTGAAATTGTAATATTTAGATAATATATGACCCTCTTCTCCCGCAGTTTGAATAAGTACACGTAAAAACCAGTAATATTAAATATACAGCCATTTAAAATTCATCAAATTTTACTCCGAGCCTTGTATGTGTGCGTGAGTTTTACACTGTCCGTGTAAAGATAATGGCTGCGGCACATGACAGCTCGTTGCCCAAAACCTTCAATAGATGTCTTTGATATCAAATCAAGATTAGTTAGACAGCGGAGTTAATAGTAGTAATTATACTCACCATACGGTGACACCATCGTGTAAACATTTTAATTTTCTGCTGAAAGAGACAGCATTCATTTTATCTTGCTACGCTGCTCATTTTGGTAATGACTGGTTTTTATCTCACTCCGTCACACTGCTATACATAGGTATATCATAGGTATATCATCCGTGGCTGGGATAGCCCAGCCACGGATGAAACTGGATATATAACAACGGGGTTTTTCAGTTGAATGAGATGTATATATTATATTATATGGCTATCTCTGTCTTATTCCAAGTGACTGAGTGGGGACCGTGTCAGTAGCAAAAAAGTTGTAAACATATTTACACGCGCTCCTTTCGTTTGCTTATTAGTACTAGTAAGATAATGATGATTATGATGAACAAAAAAAATGGAGACCCTACTCTTACTTAAGTATCTGGGTCTTAAAACTACTTCTATCGAAGTCTATTAAATGATTATAAGCGGTTGAAGAAATTGTTTGCATCGATTTACTTAATTATTGTGGTGCCAATTGCTTTACTACTGAATCACGTGATTAAAAAAAAAACTGATCGCGAAGCGTTTCTATTGGTTAGTGAAGAACAACATTAGTCAATCACGGAGATTTATTTTCCCTCCAAATCTCAGCAGAAAGGAGCTGATTGGCCGACTGAGAGCACAAATATATAAGTACATAAGTAGGGGAGAAGAGATTATTTATTTTGTTAAGAAACTTAAGAATATACCTATTTGTGCTGGGAGTGTGTTGTGCGCTTTGATGAGCCCGCCAAATAAAACTTCATACAAAAAACATGAGTCGACAGGAGGAGGAAGAAGAAGCCAGCGCCGAATAAAAAATGCGCTACTACGGCGCTATGGCACAACTTCGTAAGTATGAGGTGTACAGACTTAGATTACACAAGAAAAATGCCTGTGAGCGACAGATGAGTGATCACATATCATACTGAAATGCATTATTCATACAATAATTAATCTTCCACGGATTGCTGTAATATAATATATAACAATTATATTTTCAGTAAAAATGATGTATGGCGAAAAGCACTACAACAAAGAGTTCAAAATCCACCGGCGGCGCATGACGCATTTGGGCTTTCAGGAGTTGAACAAAAGTTCAACTAGCATTCGGTATGTTATTATTATTATTAATGTACGTGATTATGTTCTAAAGTAAGTACTTGTTTTTACGTTACTTCTGTTTGAGATAGCTGAAGCCATTTAAGCTTTTAATAAATACCTAAATAATATTTTACCACTTTGCGGGCACATATTTTCGAACTCGAGTCTGCATAACATTGTACTGTTAACCAAATTCAACATATATGAGTATACATATTTCAGTTCCAAGATTTGACTTGAACAAACATATATCTATACTAATATTATAAAGAGGGAAAGTGTGAGATTGTAGCTTTGTAAAATGTCAGTATTTATGTAATGGGTAAAGTCCGAAGCCGGACATCCGATTTCAAAAATTATTTCACCTGCGTGTTACTACATGGTATGGACTTTTTGGATGGAGGCAAAATTTTATACCGCGCGTTTGCCTGCGTTCTTTGCAATACGCGAGCGAAGCCGCGCGGATCCTATGTCCCGTAGACGGGGCAGAGGCCGTCCACAGTGACTCCGTGCTGATCGGTCTTGAGCTTCTCTCTTCATTTCACTCCAAAACTTCCCGATCTTCTTCGCCTCGTCTAGCACAGTACGCTGCCAGGTTTGCTTTGCTTTGCGGGCAGCTAGTGTGAAAACATTACACTCCTTTTCTTTAAACAGTCGTGTAAAAATAAGCCAGAGGGCCTATTATTATGCTTTTTTACAAAACTTGGTGTACCTAATTAGCGTGAATTATTGAACAAAAATTTACTCAATGTCAGTTTTGTGACGATAGTTGAACATGCAGATAACGTGAAAATTAACTTGTTTCACATTTAACACACACATTTCACATGCATGTAATTTATATTATATATAATATATATATATATATATATATATATATATATTTATTTTGATATATACTGGATCGTCACAAATGGACACTGAGTAAACATTTGATTGATTTGTTAGCACAAAACTGACACAGTACATTTTTGATTGACAATTCACACGAATTGTGCACGCTTTTTTTAAATGCCCTGATGATTGCCATGATGCACTTATCGTGGAGAATAGGACATCCGTCAGTCATATTACGTTACTATACATTTTGCAAGTGCCCCCTCGGCAAGTAGAGAATTGCCCTGGCCAAGTTCTGTTTTCAAGCGTATACTAGTAATGAAAAATGTTCTATAACTATATTTAGTTTCATCATTTTGCAGTTGGTACCCATAATGGGCTACGTGATGTAATTTAGGACCCTTGGTTGGTGATATAATAAGCAATAATTAGTGAAACACATGCACATTAATTTATTATTTTAACCTACTTGCGCCTAAACACCTAATAACAATCACATATTTGTGTATAAGTGCATCATTGTTTATATCTGTATCCACTAGGTTAGTTACCTTTTGCAGATGTCCACCGAAAACATCCCTATGTTTTCGGTGGACATCTGCAAAAGGTAACGATGCTTCTTTTCGAGCTATTGGTTTTACACGTCCCTACGTGTAAAACCAATAGCTCGAAAAGAAGCATCGTTCACATCTACCACGTGCAGTAGTCAAATCCCACAAGAACCAACAAATGATCCCGTGTCCTCTGTTTATGGGAACTGGCCGAGTCCAGACCCTGCTGTTGAGGATCATGTGCTTCAGGTAGAAGCAGTCCCCCACGAAGGCTTAGAAAATCTCTCGGGCCGTCGCATTGTCGATATAAATCATGTTCTGCGGTGGGCTTTCGAATTAGAGAGACACAAAACTAGTTGCCAAGGATCCACAATCGAATTAATTAGTGAAAAAAGGAATGGTTTAAGTAGTGTCCTTTCTTTCCAATGAAAGCTCTGCGGAACAGTATTCAAGCGATCGACCGAAGAATCTGAACAGGTGAACAAAGCTTTCGTGTGGGGGACGGTGACTGCCGGCAGCCATTACGCTGCAGCAGCACATATTACCAGCTGTATGGACGTTCCAACTATGTCAAGCGCCACATTCAGGGCTATGGAGAAACATCTGGGGAATGTGTGGCAAGAACACCTCACAGAAGAGATCATTAAAGCCGGAGAAGAGGAAAAAGCAATTGCCCTCCAGAAAGGGCAGATAAACGAGAACGGTGTGGCATATACGACAGTATATGCTGACGGAGGATGGCTCAAGCGCTCATACGGCCATAACTACAATTCGTCGTCTGGAATGGCAAGAAAACTCTTTTTTTCTATATTGTATTAAAGTATATTTGTATAAACAAGGGACCAAAATCATTTTTATCACACTTAATCCCTACCCTACGTATTAAATTATTACTGAATATTACTATGGGGGCTAAATCGATTTCTGTAAGATGGTCCTCTAATATTTATATATTTATTGTATCTTATCATAAATAAACTAGTATTGATCCTGATGCATATCTTCTTATATAAAAAAATAAGTGTCCACAAATATAGTTTTTTCTGAACAGCATATATTAATTATATGATGCAAGAGCCGTCACAAAGCAGAATAAACATTTGGGGATTGTTTGCACTTATTAATGTATATTACAAAAATATAACACCTTTAATCCGAAAAGAAAAGAGTACCTACCTATTTTTTCGTGCAAAAGCTTCAATGACGTCATGACAATTTCGTGAAATAAGATTTTTATTAGCAATTAAAAAGTTTACCGCCTTGAGTATATATTTTTACATCAATTAACCTCGTTGTTTTTCCATGAGATAATTTAATTGCATCTTTACAGGCTTGCATCATTGGCAAGGAAACAAAATAATGTTTGTTTCTAGGTAGTAGAAATAAGTATTGCTATCACTGTCAATACTACGAAAAAAAGAAATTGGACCCAAAGGAACATGTATGCTTTAAAAATTTAAGTGGACCTTCAACCGGTGAGTTTATCGTATTAAAACGGATGAAACCGTCTCTCCAGTAATATTAATTAGTAAATAAAATAGTCCTATAGTAGATGTCGCACCACACACACACACACTAAGGATTCCGTTTTTGTAATTTCAGGTGCAGATCTCTAAAATATACTAGCGAATATGATTTCAGGGAATTAATGATTTCAATGTTCTATAATCTACATTTATCGAACTGAGCTCTTCCACTTATCGTCAAAACAAAGCCTTTCAAGTCGAACACTTCATTACTTTTGTTTTTTTTTAAGAAAAATGATTAATAATGAATAATGATAAGCAGAGTTCGGATTTCTGGCGTCATTACAAGCAATACTAAGGACATGATATGATGAGTCCTAGTCATATCAGTCAGTAGAAACAAATTGACATTAATTTTGTTATTTCACTATGACACGATTTGTATACTATTTGTATGGGGTGTTACAAAATTAAAACTTAAAAATATGAATAATGTAGGACAACATTCTGTATCAAAATTAGTCTAGAATGAAAAAAATCATGTATGATGAAATTGATGAATTATGAAATGTGTTTCTTACACTGTAGTACAATAAATTCCACTTGATGGTACATCAATTGACCCAACCGTTACCAAATTTTTATTCGTTTATAAATAATTGAATACAATACTAGTTAGTTAATATTAACTATATTTGACCATTAAAGTAGCCGAGTTCTTGACATATATATAAATTATTGTTTTAGGCTTCTTCTTCTTCGTGTCGAGGTTCCTCAAATATGAGGTGCAGGTGCCCAATGGGCAGCGGTGTGGACAGCTCTGGCAGTCGCGTCTCTCAGGTCGTGTTCCGAGCAGGAGTGTGGGCATGTGGGGCACGCCATTAGGTACACCATGGTTTGCGTTGCTGTACCGCAAACACATTGGGTTGATTGGCCACGATGCAGTCCCCATCTGGCCATGTCTTCCTTACACCGGCCAACATGCGTTCTGAGCTTATTTAGCGCCCTCCAGATGGGCCATGGCTCCTTGTGGCCGGGTGGCAGTCGTTCCGAAGCTAGCACGTAGACGTCGGGCGGAGGGCATCGTGTCCGAAGAAGACATATATAAAAAAAATTGTTTTACGCGATTCTAATACAATACTTATTACAATTTATTTCATTTTCGATAGCTATGGAAGCAGATATTGTGGTAGAGAGTTTCAAAAGAAGTGAAGAGATGCACGGTCTTCAATATCTTTCTTTTATTGGCGATGGTGATTCGTCCGTTTTTGCGAAGCTGAGGAAAAATGTTCCGTACGGGACGAAAATAAATAAAATCGAGTGCAAAAATCACGTGGTTAAATATTATACGAGTGCATTGTACAAGGTAATATTTTACATATCACGTATCTTACATGTAAATATAGTTAGAAATATATTGCCTAGGGTATATTATATTAAAAAGCCATCTTTTCTATAAAATTACTTTAAAAAACATTCATACTCAAAAGGGAATTGATTCCGAGGGTCAATTTGAGACTTGTATTACGCGTGTTGATTTCATTTCAGCGCGTTGTGAAACGATGTATTTCACGAGCACATATGAAATAAAATCACCATCGAATGACATAGTACATTTATACTTTTTTTAGATTTTGACTAATACGAAGCTGCCTCTTCAAGGCCGAAATATGCTGAAGCCAAGACTGACCAAGCTGACCATAGTTACCCGCAAGATCATCATACACACCAACAAAGATCCCAATATGATGAGAAATGATTTGAGCAATGTGCCATATCATGTCTTCGGCCATCACACAAACTGCAAAGCTTACTGCAAATGGAAGGAACCAGTAACGGAACTTGCACCCGCAGAAGACAGTGATCTTGTGGGTGCTATGAAGGAAAACTCGCCTGCAATTTGGGCGCTTATCTGTGCTGCTAATGACAACGTAATAGGAAAATCTCACAGGCTGTCAAACGAAACCACCAATGTGGCTGAAAATTTCATGAGCATAGTAAACAAATTTAACAGCGGGAAGAGATTATGTCTGGGAAAAGGTGGTTCTTATCAAAGAAGAGTCGTTGTTGCTGGTAAATAAACGGATACAATACTAACCGGTACAATATAAATATATTGACAACATAGGATGTAAACTTGATTAATATTATTCTTCTTTTTCAGGATTATTACAGACTTCGGGCTATAAATGGCACGAAAACGCATGGACGAAGGCTTCGCAAATAACCATAGGCCAACATTTCAAAAAGTACATTCAGCAAAAGGAAAACACCAGGAGACGATAAAAATCGTATACACGGTCGCGCTTATTCACGGCTAAACCATCAGCCCAACCGGACATTATGGGCCCAACGCGTGTGATGCAGTGGATCTTACTCTTCAAGAAATTAGAAGTCAAGGAGAAGAAAAACTAAAAGGATTTCAGTTGATCGCAGAACAAATTTCGGAAATAGAAGAGCGAACTAAAGACCAACACGAAAATGATATTTACAACGTCGTGAGAAGTGACAGATTGACTGCTAGCCAATTTGGAATGGTAATTTGAGTTTTTGTGTTCGATCAACACTATTACAACATTTACATGATGTAAGTCAAATTAAAAAGCTCATAGGCATCTTCAGTTCCAATGTTTGAAATATTGTATTACAATTGTAACTTTAGGAAGATGCGGGACAACCACTACTAGGATATCAGCCTTATCTTCTCTCATTGATTACATAAGTGATATTCGGTTGCTTTAAATCATTGCCAAATAAATTCGTTCTGCAAAAAAACCGCAAAATGACCAGGTTTATAAAGTAACTAGTCTGGCTTTAACATCTCTGTTTCATTGTTTTTTTTTAATCAGTATTTTGAATTATGTTATTCTTTAGAATTAAAGGAAGTGTATATAACAAAATCTTGAGTATCGGAAAATAGTGACCAAGTTAATATAAATTATGAAAAGAATAACAAAATATTTTAGGCCTGCCTTAATTCGTACAAAGTTATTTAGAAGTGCTCTGGTAATTTAGGGTTTCAAAAGAGTGTTCTTATGTTTTACTTGTAATGTATATGTGTATATTAATACTATACTGCTTATTACCAACCAGGTATGCAAAAGACGATCAAAACACCCTGTCATAACCACGTGAAACAGATTCTGTACAAAAGCGCTGTTTTGACATCGGGCATGAAATATGGGCAGCATAACGAGGCAGTTGCCAGGTCTCTTTTCGAGACACTAACAAACAAAAAAGTAGAAAAAGCTGGTATTTTCATCGATAAAGAATACGGATTCCTAGGAGCCAGCCCTGATGGTGAACATGACTTCAATATTACTTATTACTATTATAAGTTTCAATGAAGATCTTATTTGCAATTTGTTTAGGTAACTAGTTATCACCCAACTGCCGAAGGAGAGTAGGGTTATTTTTATTAAATAAAACGATCCGTCGTCACAAAACGGACAGATAAAAAAGGATAGATAATTGCGTTTTCTTTTAAATTCTAGAATCAATAGTTGATGATATAAATGATTCTGAGTAAGAAAAACACAGTTACCTAAAAATACTTGGTAAAAAGATAGTTAAATGCACGACTTACAAGTGTAAATAGTCATTTAGGCAAACAGCAGGCACAATCCCAACGCTACTTTTGGTCTCAGAGGTTGTGAAGTTTTATACAGGGTGTTTCCTGTAACAGGAGCAATACATTAAAACGAAGATTCCTTAGATAATGAGTACTCATAATAACAATAACTTAATTTTCCAGTTCTTAAATTTCGGGAAAATAGCAATTAAAGTTAAATTTAACAATCAATGGATGCCGACCATCGCGATATGATCGCTCAACGGTGGTTTAGTGTCGTGTTGCCGGGGATGCTACTTCAGAAATAATCTTAGGTGCACTAGGAACTACTTTCATTTGTAAGATACACAAAATGGCACCCGACTTTTGGTTATTTCTTTCAAATTTGTCCTCAAAATTGTGAAAATCTATCAGTGATAACTTTTTGTTCAATTCATTACGATAATTTAAAAAGAAAAGTTTTGATTTTGACAATTAAATTGTCAATGTCGGTAAAAAATGGAACGAATTAATTACGATGCCCGAGAATTGTGACATGATTTTGTTGTACGGAGAAGCGAGAGGCAATTCTGTTCGAGCTCTTAATTTATACCGCGAAAGTTATCCTAACCGGATGCATCCTGCGAACGGCCGCGTCATTGTGAACGCTCTGCAGCGTGTGCGGGACAATAAGCCCATAGTCGGCGGAGTGCAGCCGGCACAAGGGCCTGCTGCAGCATTCAACGTCAGACTGGCACTGGGACGGCGGCTTCTTCAGCACTTCCGTGAACGTCCAACTACCAGCACAAGGAGAGCGGGTCTGGTATTTGGTGTCAACAACAGTATTGTGTACAAAGAACTAAAAAAGAAAAAGAAGCATCCATGCAAATTTTTAAAAGTACAGGCTTTGTTGCAGCGAGACTACATAGTGCGGCAATTTTATTGTGAGTGGTTTATGGCTCAGTGCCATGGGAACAGACGCGATATAACATTCGCACAAAATGTTATTTGGACTGACGAATCAACGTTCACTAACAATCGACTATGAAAACCAAAAAATACTCATTATTGGAGTACGGAAAACCCCCGTCTAATAAGACAGACAGAAATGCTAAAAGATCGAATTACTCAGGCATTTAACACCATACGGCAACGTGATCTAAATGTAGTACAACGAAATACATTGTTAAGGTACAACGGCAACGCATGGATACGAGCACATGGTCAGCATATTGAGAACATTTTCAATTAATCCTGGTTTAAATCCACTCTAAATCTAATAAGGTTATTTTTTTATTTTGCCGTAACATACGATTCGAACTTGCTCGGATGTATTCGTTTAATCAATTGCAAATCTAGTAACCGTAACCTAGCAACTATGGTTATAATAAGTAGTACACTACGATTACTGTTAGTTGACCTGACAGATGGATTGCCTTCATTTAATTTTCAACTTTAATCTTATACAAATAAAATAGTTATTACTAAATCGGTAGATGTGGGTAACAGTATTCTGAAAAATGCTTTATCTATATGAAATTAAAGTTGAAAATTAAATGAAGGCAATCCATCTGTCAGGTCTTAACTAACAGTAATCGTACTGTACCTACTTGGCTAACCGGTTCACATCGGGTCCGTCTTTTTGTAACGTTTCTATGGCTACAGGCTATTAATTATAAAGTAACCATAGCAACTTCACAAATGATTGGTAAATAAAGTTCGGAAGTAATCGTGGTTTCCGGTACTTTCCTACGATCATAACCGAAGTCCGTTTTTCACAACGCTCACGTGACTAGACTCAATATTTGCGTGTTATGGTTACATTGTCAATGTCAAGTTGTTGAGTCAAAAGTTTTTTCCAATAAGTATTACAAAAAGATTACAAATGGTGTGTATTGTGTTTACGTTATTGTGTGACATTACTTAATTACTAGAAAGCCAAAAAGGAAACCTAAGCCGAGTACTTGACTAACAGCCGCCATTGTAAATAATGTGCAAATAATATGCAATAACCAGAGCGGCGGCCTGTACAGCACGTGCCCAAAGTGTGTTTAATTCTCTATTATCGACAAAACATATTCGCCTTCAAGAACCCTACTCCTGGCTTCAAAACAACTGATTGGCGTACATCATGAAACATGCCTTCAAACTGCGGGTTTACTAATAGAACATACAATAGGATTACTAATAGAACATAAGTACCTACAAATCAGTAAAAAAGTAAGCTATGTATTGTTTGGACTAAATAAACATGTTAATTCTATTCTTGTTTATAATTATTTTAGGTAGTTAACGTATTTAATGTTTTTTTCTAAACAGGTACGTAAAAGTCTGTTGTGTCTATTTGTTTAGTCGCATTTTTATCAGTTATCTATCGAGTATTTGTGCCTAAATATCACTTAGCGTAATCTTTGAAGAACTCTGGCATCCTTTTTGTTGACATATGTGACTTACGTTTCTCACCGAAGTATTCCGACTAAACACGATAGTGAATACTTATTATACTCTTAGAGTGAATTAATGGTTGCCCAGCGTGGCGGGTGTACATTGCTGGTTCGATTAATTGTGTAAGAAAATAACAGTTTTTTTTTTCATTTTAATTAATTAAAACCACGTGGACTTCATAACTGATTACTTATAGGTGTTATAGGTGTACGCGGGCTTGGTTTCCGCAACTCGACGTCATAATAGCGCCTATTTTGCGTATGGGTTATTGGCACTACTGTTATTCGTGCCAACCCAGTTCCACCAGGAAGCCTAGCAGACCCTTTATGTTGCCGACGGCCTCCGGTAGTGACCCCGGTGTTCCGAGGTGCTTTGCCCGGTATTCTGCCACCCCTGGGCACGTCAGAATGACGTGGGCGGCTGTCTCTTCCTCTTCCATGCACGCTCTGCAGAGAGGACTGTCTGTAATACCTAGAGTGAAAAGGTGTTTGTTTAATAGTGCATGACCAGTTATGGCTCCTGTCAGGAGACGGAGTGCCGGCCTCTTTAGCTGCTTTAGCTTCCTTGCCAATCCGGGGTTGATTGTCGGGAGGGCCTCTCTGGTTTGCCTGCAGGTACCTAGGTTATTCCAGAATTTTTGATGTTCTGCCTTGGTGTTTAGTCGTAGTGTGCTCCGCAGCCATGCAGGGGGTAGAGGGATCGTAGGTTCCGGTCCTACGGCTTTTGATTCTGAGCCTTCTCTAGCCAGTGCATCCGCTGCGTCGTTCCCACGTGAATTGCTGTGCCCTTTGATCCATTGTAGGGTTATGTCGCTATTGGTACATACCTCTGATAGGATTTGGTGGCACTCGTGTATCAGCCCAGACGTTGTCGCGTGACCTTGTAGGGCTTGCAGTACAGATCGACTGTCGGAGAGTATGCGGATGGGGTATCCCCTTACCTCTCTGGAGGCGATAGCATGAGCGGCCATTATTATGCCCATACACTCAGCCTGGAAGACTGTGTTTTGGGTCCCTAATGGTGTTGAGATTCGTATGTTTAGGTCCTCCGAGAATGCTCCTGCTCCGGTGCTTATTACTTAAGGGGTCTTCATTTTAATTTATTGCTCCTGTTACAGGCAACACACTGTATATATTGTTTGTCAAGTGTTATTATTTTGGCAAAATAAATAGGTATATATTTTATACATCAGATTATTTTTCATTATACTTTAATTATTATAATTATTCTTACATATGGGAAATGCAATTTAGTGATTGCAATAGAATACCCCCAGATATTTATAGATTTCCAGCATATATTGCTTGACTGCCGGAGGAGAGAAGGGTTATGTTTTTCGACCGTATGTATGTCGGTATGATGTATGTATGTATGTATGTATATATGTAAGTATGTATGTCTTATTCTTTGGCACGCCCAGCAGCTTAAACCGCTTGACGGATTTCGACATATGGTGTCGTTTGATTCCTCGTAATCGTGGGTGGCATAGGCTATAATAATTGAAAAAAGGGTTATACGGTTTTTAGAAAAATCTTTTGATTTCACTTTTATTTTAGGAATAATAAAAAACGAAAATGCTCTTCTTGAAATCAAATGCTTTCCATCGCTAAAAAGTAGCCAACCATAGAAGAAGCGGCTAGAACCCGGGGGAATAGCTTCTGCCTAAAATTCGAAAATAACATTTTGGCTATGAACACTAATAGTAGATTGTATGACAAGGGTCTAAAGTAAGCCATATCACCACGAGATGGATATTTTCCCGAACGAAGTGAGGGGAAATAGTTCGAGGGGTAATATGGCTTTTAGACCAGAGTTATACACTCTACTTTTCACTTCGACTGCGAGAAAATAGTAAAAACAAAGATTATCCATCTACAATCAACAATTATACCAAGGCAAAGATATTGTTCAATTTGGCGCCATTCTTTTTAATAAACTACTTTGACACAGATACAATATATTCACACCACGAATAAACGCCTCTGTTCGTCTAATAGCCGCGTCTAAACGGCCGAGCGCGGCGGACAGCATACGCGGGGCATACGATAAGGCGAGATAGCAGTCTATCCCGCTCAATCTTCATAGCTTATGTCATGTATGCAGTCAACCATGCTTGAACGTTTGGACGCGACTATAGTCGGTCAGAGCGTTTATTTTTTTAATTATTGTGAATTAGGGAGTAAAAAACACCTAATGTTTGAAATGAATTCCGTTTCCTGATCGGCCGATTTGAATGTCTAGTTGTATTCTGGTTAGTTGATAGCAAATACTAATGTTTTTTAAAGACTTTTGATTGGTGGATGTTATACGTTGAACTGTTTTGAATGGTCAAATTAAAATGTTATATAAATCATAAATATGTATACATATTTTCCCTAGGGGCTAAATGTACTACTTTAGCCCCGCTTGCTAAGCCTAATATGACGCACTTTTTGAGCATGAGGAGTGAAAACACAATTATTATTATCAGGTATTTATAATGGTATCACGTTTAGTTTTAATCTGGTTAAGAGTAGTGCCGGAGATACTATTATTGCTTATTTAATTCGTTATTTATTGACAGAGGTACATCTGTTTGGTTTTTGATTATTCAATTCAGACTCGACTCTATTTCTAGGGCCATAAGAACGTTTTAGATATTTATATTAATCCTTAGTTATGGCTGATATTAATGCTGATGACTATGCATTGCAAGGTAACAATTATATAATGTGTACCTTGAGGCCACGATCAGTTTAATTATCACTCGAAAAGTCGTGTATTTTAAAGGCTTGCGAATGAAAACGTAGCAGTGAAAAATGTTTGCATGCCTACATGCACGCTGATTACATGGAACTGTTTTTTCATGTATCAGACCTATTTGTACCTACCGTATTCCAGTGATTAATAGATGTGTTGAAAACAAAAACTAATTTATTTAAAGCTCTGCATATTTTTATTCATCGTATGATTTTAGGTGCAGGGTCAATTACGCGTCACTAATATGGCAAAATGTTATTTTATCGGATTCATCGAGGTCGGGGCAAACTTAACCATAGTCGAAGTGAACCGAAATGATGACTTTATTATGATGATGATGCCAAAACTAGTCACTTTTTGATGGACTGCATACTGCCAGAGCTCATCTTGCAAAGAATTCCAAACAACGGGAGATGTATTGAAATTTCAAGCCTCCAAAGTACGTTATTGGTGTTTATTGTCAAATAACAAATTTGATTTAAGGTGATTTACATAATAAATTGAATACGATTATTTTAAATATTTTCAGCTGAACAGTAACCATCAACATCAGCATTTGATAGTGAAACCCACTCCCGAATTCCAATTCCGAATAAGTGAATTATTGTATATACAGCGAAACCTGGTTATTGGGGATCAGGGTAATTGAAACCCCTCTATAATTGCAACCAAGTGGCGCAAGACCTCATTAATGTAAAGGCCGTTAAACGACCGATATTTTTGCTTTTTGGAAGGAAGTTGTAATGTGTTGTACAAATGGCTCATGAGCTGTAAAGAATTTTGAAAATTTTCCATTGTGTGACATTTTCGGTATTAAACGTCACAAACGTCTATAAGGTGTCCACTTTCTATCAGGCAGGCCGTATGCACAAGCCGTATGCAAGTATGATACCCTCTTGCTGTATTTTAAGAAAAGTGGCGTGGGTACGTCTCGGATGAGTGGAGCCTTTGTTTAAATATTAAAACAACGTTTTTCCTTGTAGACTGCGGAACACTTAAATAAGAGACTAAGATTTACATTTTGTATCCTTATATACGGACATACATATAAAGTGTACCCAATTAGCATTTGTCAATCAAAAAATTTGTCAATGTGTCAGTTTTGTGACGACATTTAATTATTTAATATGTATGAAAATTAACTCTTTTATGAATGATATGGATAAAGACGTTACTTAAAATTACGAAAAGTTAATTTTCAAATATTTATTTGTTTAATTTTCGTCACAAAATGGACACAGTAAATTTTTGTGTGACAAGTAACGTCATTCGGTTTAGTTGCTTTTTGAAAATGCCCTTTTAACTGTGAGACGACTGAGACAAATGTATGTAGGACAAAATCAAAGTTTCGCTTGGATCTTGACTCTTGACCAAAACAGCCTTCGAAGCTCGGGTAGCGAAATTCTATCGAATACTTTGCCTCGACGTTTTGGGTAGAAAAATATAGTATGGAATACCTGATTATGTGGACTGCCGGTAATATAGTGCCTCAATTTTGTAGTTTTATTTAAATAAATAATTGCCTACGATATAATTGTACATAATTTAGTATAGTACCTCCTGACGAGTTTGACCGTACCAGTACGTCTAGCACAACTTGCTGAAAAGTCCCTTCGCGCGCGACTGAGCGTCTCTTGTCTCACTCACACCGTGCAAATTAGAAAGAGCAGGGTAGATCTTTCTCGACTCGCATCGCGGCGCGGCGGCAGTTGTGCTAGCCTCCCGGTATGCATATACCCTGGTACGGTCAAATTCGTAAAAAATAATTGATTTATTTGATTAAAAAATCATATAGGTACTTACACATCAAAATATATTAAATACATAAGGTACATTGAAAAAAAAACATAAAACTAGATTTAAAATTAAAACTAACTAAAAAATATCCTACCAAAAACTTAAAAAAAAACTAATTTTGGACACTTTGGCAGGGTACCCATTACGCAGGCAGCATTCCCGCGTTGAATTGCGATTGCAAGATTTGCAAGTCTTTGCGCGAGTAAGCTGCCCGCGCGAGGGTCGCCTGTTGCCTCCCTCAAGTGTCTGCTGAGCGCCCCGTGAAGCCCACGCGCTTCTTGACACCAAACGGAACGAATTCGTACTGGGTACCGAGAAAATAGGCATGATGCCTCATGTTCAAATTGATAACGTAGTGATGCTAAATGGAACCATCAAATTATCGTAATAAAGTATAAATTATAAAATATAGGTAAAATCCAAGAGTAAATTTAAAGCAAACAATAGAATCCTTACGCTTTTATAGAAACAAAATTGTATGACAACTACATACTTAAACGCAGTATTTCGCGACCGAAACAACAATTTACCTGATTGTGTGTCTATCAATATATCAGTATGAAGCGTTTTGCGCTGCCTCTAGTGAGGTGAATCTTTGTCTGAAATTTTTGGGTATTTATGTTCTTTAATTGTAGTTGCTCCAAAAATTTGTTCCTCTCCAAAAACTGGTTCGAATGACTTATTGTACTTCACCGCCTTTGGTCGTTTCCGCGCGTCTGCCTGTCCTGCCCGTCCGCTGGTCGAAGGAAGGAAGGACGCAGCCAACGTGTTAGCGCAAGTAGTGTCCCACACCAGCGCACGGCCCATCTTCGCTAAGGTACCATCGCGCCGCACTATCTGGGGCTCCAGAGCGGCGGGAACATTGGCACTGACGAGCGCCCTAGATAATGATGTCTTTTGAGAGATGTCGATGGCGGGACAGGCGAGTCCGTGGTGGCCGAAGCAGTACGGGGGCCTCACAGTACCTTTCATAACTATTTTTGTTCCGGGTTGCCCATGGAAAATTTTCACGCGCCGCCTGATACCTTCTCATCTATACTCTGTAGTCTAAACTAATAATAACCTAATAATATTATAAACAAGGAAAAGTATGTGAGATTGTTAGTAGGGGGTAAGTCCGAAACCACTTACCAGATTTTAATTTAATGGAATGGATTTTATGGATGTACTTAGGCTATATTTATTCCCGCGGGTTTACCCGCTTGCAATGCAATACGCTGGCATAGCCGCGCTAGAAGCTATTTTATTTATTTGGCTTACGAAACAATAACAATACAATTTTAGTATACTTACAGGTTCAGATATACTGACACGCTATCGCTACGCTCGCGCGTGGAAGTAAGATTGTGCAACGTACCTATATGAACAACCAGTTTGCCACTATACCTCATGACCCATGCATGAAAACGATTATTTCCAAGCAAAACCCACCCTAAATACATACATATACATATTATATGTTACTAGCAGACCGCGTGGCTCAGCCAGACTATTGCAAATAACTATATTCTATGTCTATGTAGCTATTGTCCATTTAGAAAATGCATTCAACACCGGTAAATGATTTTTTGAATTATTATAAATTATAATAAAAATATTATAAATAAATACTTATAGTTCAGCCTATTTGTATGTATACGTGCCACTGCTGGGCACAGGCCTCCTCTCATGGATGAGATATCCGATAATTTTGTATGCAAATTTCAACCTTAGAACGTTAGTAATGTACCAGCGAACGAACAAAACAGTCTAAGTAGCGCCGCAAAATGGACCCACAGAATGGGCCATTGCCATTATGCGGGGCTAGAGACGGGGTGTCAAAACGATGCCAGGCAGCCGTTTAGTTCAAACATGCGCATACCGGGTTATGGGCACGTGTTTGGGTAGAAATTTGTAAGGAGCTCGCATTCTATGGTTTTTTCGTTCGCTGAAATATACTGATAAATTCGAAACAGTGAAAGCATCAAGCATCAAGCAAACGTAAACGCGTGAAAAAGTTGAATTCGAATTTTGAATTTTGACGGTCGTCTAAAACAGTACCATATTGTCAAATGATATATTTCTCTCTTTCTGACGCCGTCTAGGTCGGGACTCGAGAGACTGGCCACTAACAGTTTTGATATACAAACTCGCCTGTTATTCACAACGCTTACCAAATTCGTCCGGTGGCGCAAAATTATTACCAATTTTAGACGCGAGTTACGGGCGAATACAAATCATTTTGTGAATAATACGTAGCCTTTCTCATTGTAATTATATAATTATGTAGTCCCGCAAGTCAATATGGATATTACAAATCAAAGTACGTACTAAGTAACTATACCTTATTTCGTATAACATTAGATTTATACGGAATTTATCTTCCTTCAAAAACATTGTACTTACTAGTGTTATTTCGAATAATTAATGTATTTCAAATAAAAGAATGTGTATGTTTGTTTTATCAAAATGTTTTTCATTCAAATGACATGAATATTTACGCACGATTTGTCTAACCTCATGTGGAATAGGGTATAGAATAGATAAAGGTAGTACTTTGATTTGTCAACTATAAATGTGAAGTTTTATTTAGTTCATAAATAAACGCACGGAATTAAACTATTAAATTAAAGCTCTACGTTAATATGCATCAAATAATATATTTTAAAAGGTGACAGACAAGACATGTAAACAACATTGCTAAGCAACATAGTAAAACCATAATAAAACGCTAAGTTAAGAAAGGAGGTCTTTCTTTACACCCGCATTACTTTTTAGAATGGAGGCTTGTAGTCCAATTCTGTGGCTTAGCATAGTTAGCCTTGGTCCGAAAAGAGGCTTAGTAAACATGTCCGCCAGTTGTAGATCAGTAGAAACTTGCTTAAGAACGAAGTGACGTTGTCGTTGTCGACGTAAAGGACTGGCTTCTTCAGCACACCTACTAATTCCTCTAGGAGTTATTTTAGCCATAGAGCTTCTCTCACAGCTTCAGTTAGGGCTACAAGTTCCACCTCTGTTGACGAGATTACAACTGTTGGTTGCTTCTGGCTTTTCCACATAATAGGGCCAGAGAACAGGAAAACCATTCCCGATGTTGAATGTCCCGTAGATGTGTCGCCACCAAAATCAGCGTCACTGAAAAACATATTAGCTTCTTCTCCCGGCTTTTTGCGAAAACAAGTCCTTTGTTTATGGTACCCTTAAGGTATCTGAAAATTCGCTTGACTTTAATCACATCAAGTTTTGTAGGTTTTTCTAAGTTTCTTGATGCAACACTCACCGCATAACTTATATCTGGCCTTGTAGCGACCATCAGGTACGCTAGAGCTCCGACGGCTTGACGATAGGGAAAGGAAGAATCTAAATCATCATCTTCTTCATCTTTGTCAAATTTTACTGCCGGGGTTGGAGTCGATTTACAGTTAGCCATTCCAAATTTTTCTAAAATCTTCGCAATGTATGATTTTTGACTAAGAGTTATTTTGCCTTCGCAGGTTTTATTTATTTCAAGTCCGAGAAAATACGAAGCCGGTTTTGTAGTTATTTTAAATCTGTTTTGTAACTCTTCTAATATTTTTTTCCAGATTTTTCATTGGTTGACGCCACTAAACCGTCATCTACGTAAAGCGCAATCAAAACTTGTTTACGTAGGTAGAGGCAAGGGTCTTTAGCGCTTTGCTTGAAACCTGAACTTATTAGGTACTCTGATATACAGTCGTTCCAGCATAGTGGAGCCTGCTTTAAACCATAGAGGCTTCTTTTCAGTTTACATACTTTCTTAGTACCATCATCAAATCCTTCTGGTTGCTTCATATAAATTTCTTCTTTTACAGCTCCGTTCAGGAATGCTGTAGAAACATCGAATTGCCGCAGCACCAGGTCTTCTTGAGCGGCTATTCCCATGACAGCTCTAATCGTACTTAATCGGGCGACGGGACTGAACGTTTTCTGGTAGTCAACCCCAGGTTTTTGCAAAAACCCTTTAACTACAAGTCTCGCCTTATAACGCTCGATAGTACCATCAGATTTTTTTTAAATTTTGTAGACCCATTTGCAAGACAGAGGTTTGCGATTTTTAGGTGGGTCGACTAGTTCCCAGGTTTCCATTTCATTTAATGATTTCATTTCACTCTGCATGGCTTCTAACCATTTAGTTTTATCATTACTGTTCATAGCAGTTTGAAATGTTTGAGGTTTTGTCTCGTTTTCCGTATTCCTCGCTGCCAAAACATAGTCCTCAAGTCCTTTTGGAATTTCTATCTCCGACCCTATTACGGAGATTGTATGGCCTCCGTTCGTCTTGCTCTTGTATGGATGCATTGACAACAGGTTGGTTTTGATCTGATACATTTACTCCATTCTCGTCGATTTCAACGGTGTCATAAAATGGTTCGTTTTCATTTGGTTCATCATGATCTTCTAAGTTGTCCATATCGTTTTCATTTGGTCCATCAAGATCTTCTATGTTGGCGGTATGGTCTTCATTTTCAAGGATGTCATAAAACAACTCATGTTTGTTTGATTTATGATCCGACAAGAGGTTTGGGGAGTTTTGTTCGTTATATTAAAACATTTTCTTCAGAATACAAACATCTTTGGAAATCACTATACTTTTCTTTGATGGTACATAGATTCTAAACGCTTTTGAGACTTCGGAGTAGCCAGCAAACATTCCAGGTAAAGCCTTTGACGAAAATTTGTTTTGACGTTTACCTTTCTTTAGGACGAATGCTTTAGCACCAAATACGTAGAGATGGTTTACACAGGGTTTTCTTCCCACCCATCTTTCAAATGGTGTTTGGTTATCAATACTTTGATTAATGCTCCGGTTTGATAAATAATTTGCATTATGAACCGCATCTGCCCATAAACACATAGGGGCTTTTGATCCCAGCATCATGCATCTCGCTTTTTCAATTAAGGTTTTATTTTTCCTTTCCGCGATGCCATTTTGATAACCAGTGTATGGAGCTGATAACCTTCTTGCTATTCCATGTTGTTTCAGAAACGAGTCGAATTTCTGGTTTCGGTATTCTGTACCATTATCGCTTTGTAAGCATTTGATTTTATTTTCTGTAAAGTTTTCTACTTCTGCTTTGTACTCCATACATTTTTGCAACACTTCGTTCTTATTTTTAATAAAATATACTCGGCAGTATCTACTGCAGTCATCGATAAAAGTCACGATGTATCTGTTACCGTTCAGGGAAAGTTGCTTAAATGGACCACATACGTCACTGTGGACGATTTCAAGGCGTTCAGTCGTACGTGAGGTGTTTTTGTCAGATGGCTTGCTGGGAACTCTGCTCAGTTTTCCTTGTATGCATATTTCACATTCTCCCAAAGAACTGTCCTTGTCAAAATTGAGTCCAATTAGGGTTTCATTCTTCAAGGCGCGCTTCATGTCTTTTTCATTCATATGTCCCATTTTGCAGTGCCATTGCTTAATATCTGTTAGCTCACGTTGTTTTTGGTCATCTTTACTTTCTGCTTCTGCAGCATTAGCTTTATGTCTGCTAGCATTTTTTTTTTCGGGTAATAAAGGCCATCTTCTTCTCTAATTGCTTCCATTTGTACTTTTCGCTTATGATCTTTAATTATTGCTTTATTCTTCGTGAATAAGACAGACAATCCCTTATCAGTCATTTTTCCAACAGACAGGAGATTAGCACACAAGCTTGGTACATAATGTGCATCAGTTAAAGAGATTCTTCCTTCTTTCATTTCAATTTCTGCAGGACCTGATCCTTTTATTTCTGCAGTTTGGTCTTTTGTCACTAGTCGTAGTCTTTGACGTGTTGTTAATTTCAACGAAGAGTTTCAGTTTCTAGAGTATCATATCAGAGTATTCAGTTTTCTTTTGCTTTTTCATTAATTAAGTAGCAACTGTAGAGGTTTGTTTCGCTTTTGTTGGGTTTGCATGAACTGTACTTAGGTTTTCTATTCTTATTGCTGGTATTTTTATTTTTCGACCAACATTTTGACGTGTCATGACCTTCCTTTTTGCAGATTTTCAAAAGGCGTAGAAAACTTCTTCAGTGCTGCTGGAATTGCTTGTACCAGGGACATCACGGCGACGAGCATCACTCTCTTCAATAATTTTAATTTTTAGCTTTTCAGGATCTGGCAGCGAGTCTTGAGATTCGATTGCAGTTCTGAAATTTTCATAATCGGGAGAGAGGCTGTACAACATCATTATAGAAAGTAGGTCACTGTTGATGTCTATGTCCATGTCTTTTAATTTATCGACTGTGTCCATCATTCTATTTAGGTGTTCGCGTATATCATTGCCTTCGTCAAGTTTTGCTAAAATTAACTGTTTTAAGAGAGTAGCTTTCCTGGCGGGACCCTTGCTTGCATATATTGATTCGAGGGTTATCCAGACATCTCTAGCAAATTTGCAGTTTTTTACTGGCCTTAGTTCGCCAGGTGCTATCAGCAGCATCAGCTCTGATTTAGCTAGTTATAGTTCTCTTTATCGAGGGCTTCCAGCCCTACTTTAATACGTATAGTAGACATACCCATTTTGTTTAAATTCCTTTTACGTTCAAAACTTCATATTTTATTTATTACACTTGTACACACGCTCTGCTACCATGTGAAGTTTTATTTAGTTCATATAATGTTTTTTGCTTATTACAAGTAAATCTAAGTTACTTGAGACGGTCATATTGGTTTAGAAATCCAAAAAAAAAACGAAAAAGAAGTACGTTCGTCGGGATTTCAATTCGGTTCCATTATGGCGTTACAGACAGATTTAAGAAAAAGAGACTCGCTAACGTATGACATTAGGTGACGAGTGAAAAAGTCAGTTGCATTCATTCAGCATTCCAGTGCCTGACACAAGTACATTTAGTTTCACTATTTCCTAATAGAGGCGCTACTAAAGATTTAGCTTTGCGCCATGAACCTAGAATACTATATATACTCTAAGCTTTGCGCCCTCTAGTTTGATTTATGCCAAATGTTTGACAATGACAGACTCCGAAGTGACATTTAGCTACGTTAGTCTGCGTAAATTCACGAAATGGCACTTTTATGCATATTTTCGGACTACATTTTAAAAAGAAACACTATTTAGTGCAGATTGATTGCGATTCATACGTAGCAAGCTCTTCGGCTTCCGCAGTTTGAAACACATGTTGGTACTCGTCACGGTTTTGCGTAAAACTATGAGCAACCATCGAAATTATATATCGCGACATCTGTTAGCAACAGCTCGACAGGAACCAGTGATGTTCCACCTCAAGAGATACTAACGGCCTGCAATCTCTGAATAAAAAACCCGGACGTTAGTATGGTATCGTGGTCACGTGGTTGGATACTAGCATTGACTAAAATTTTACCGCGCTCCCCCCACCTCATACCTACTGCTATCGAGCTGTTCGAGCTGTCACTCTTGCCACTTGTTTCTTAAGTTGTTTGAGTGTATTAACCAACATATGTATTGACATAAAAAAATAAAATTAAAAATTGCCGCCATTACTGTTTTTTCTGATGGATAGAATGAATTTTCGCTTATTTTCAATCCGATCATCATAAAACAAATTTAACCTTGGACTAAATCCAAAATGTACTACAAATGTTGTGTACAAAACTGCTCCAGTGAACGATCAAGGGTTAAATTGCACCAGTTACCTACGTCGGAGAAGGGACTACATAAGTGGCTGGTACGAGTATGCTTAAATTGTGATAGGCTTCAATATTTAAGCCCCCGCGATCTTAAAAATGAGTTTGTTTGTCACAAGCACTTCGAGGGTGGGTCATTGTCATAGCCCTAAAAAAAACTGTTCATATGAATCATATAGGACACTTAATAATTGCCTCTTAATTTTACATCATAATAATAAAGAAAACGAAACGCACTACACTATACTGTAACAAATTTACTATAATTTTATTTATTTTTACTTTATACCAACACAATGTAACCGAATTGTCCACTTCGGTGGACTGTTCGGATTCTACCTTTTAATAGATTGTAGCATTTAAAAATTACGTGTTGGTTATTATTTTACAAAAATGATTTATTTTCCAATTCTACGTATGTTTTCCATTTAGAGTTTTAACTCTAAGTAAAAGTATTAAAAAAATATATAGAAATTGAACACACTTTTTGCATCATTGAATCTTGTCACAAGATTTTTTGTCTTTCCGGTGGACATTACTTTCGATACTGATAAAAATCAAGTAAATGTCAAATGATGGAACGAAACGTAAATTTGAACGCATCCAATATCGCACTATCCCTGTCAGAGGCCATTTTGCCGTGACTCGTGCGCAGAAGACGTTGTTCTTGTGTTAAGAAAAATATTTAGTGGTGTCAAAGTTGAGTTGTCTTTCCGGTTACTGCTGTATTTTGGTAAGTAAATCACTATACAATCATCAAACATTCTTAATAACTAGTTAAACAATGGAACTTTATTAATATACCTTGGCTTTTGACATAACCTATAATCGGCGCATGATGTGAATGATTTTGCAAAAAAAGTCCATTCGGTGGACATCTTCTTGGTGGAATTTTGGTCCACCGAAACGACAGATGTCCACCGAGTGGAATGTTTTCTTGAATGAGGGTTATTTCGTTTTTATAACTTATAAAACTGCTTTTGATTATTGGTTTTTCTTATCAGTCAATGACTAATTATCTATTAGTTTCGTTTTCGCTTTATTTTTATGAGTAAGTATGTTTTAAATCACCACTTCCTTCACACCTCTCTACACCATGTCCACTTGTAGTTATCCATAGCTACATATTCCAAGTGAATGGCATATTCTATGGTTGGTACCTGTAATGCATTTTTTACGGCATGGGACATAATATATTTTCATAAGCCCGTCCGTTTCCCTTATGCAAAACTTTCTACTAACAAAATCTCCTGTTCTTTCTTTGCACAGCTTTACCTTTGTTTCGTTTGTGTGCATTGCTTGTTGTTATTTTTCAGGGAATGGCGAAAACAAGAAGTAAACTAACCGATAACCAGAAAAAAAAACGACGCCGTGAGCAAAAAACACTAAGTATGAGGAAGGCGCGTGAAAAACTTAAACAGGATCCAAAAGCCTTGGAAGAAAAGCGAAGAAAGGCCAGAGAATATTACCATCGGAAGAAAGCCGAAGGGAAAATAAAAACTGTGGAAGATTTACCAGATGTGCAAAAAAAGCTTTTGAGGAAGAAATGGAGAGAGGATACAAGAAGACGAAGAGAAAAAGTCAAGATACAAAAAGAAGCTGAAAAGTACATTGCACGTGAAACACCACCCTCGAGTCCAGTAACTTCAGTATCATCAAGAGCTGAAATGGGTGCACGTATTGCAGTGAGAAACAGAAGAAGGTTGAAAGTAGAGAATAAATTACTGAAAAAGAAGTTGATGAATTTAGAATGTAAACTTACTAAGTACAGAATGCGATTACACCGATTACAGAACAAGAAACGAAAGGATGCAAAGGAAACACAAAACAAGAAAAGGAATGACGGTTCTAGGAAAGAAAAGGAATTGAGAGACAATATACAGCAATATTTACTTAGCGATGAATCAAGTCGTCTTACATCTGGCTAAAAAGAGACAATAACACGCAATAAACAAAAGAAACAAATTAGATTTCTCAACGACTCCCTTATAAATCTGCACAAAAAATATATAGTTCAGACAGGCAAAACCGTATCGTACAAAACTTTTTGCAGGCACAGACCATTTTGGGCATTAGACCCTAAAACTGCAGCACGCACGCGAGACTTGTTTGTGTGTCACTCATACTAACATGGATTATGTTGCAAAGGCACTTAGAAAAGCGCGAGTAACTAATGAAAATACTACAATGGCAATAAGCAAGTGGATTTGTTGCACAAACATGACTGAAAATTGTCTCGAAAGAACATGCACTGAATGTAAACAAAAGAAAATTGTGTTCAATAAGTACAACAATAAAGACACAATAAAATACGAACGCTGGGTCACTAAAAAGGTATGTAAACCGTCAAAGGACAAAATAAAATGTGTCAGAAGACTGTTAAAGAAACAGTCTACACATCCAAACGTCAATTAGTTGACCATTAGCTGGATAATATAGAACGTTTTATGCAACATACTTGCAATGTACTGCATCAACATGCTGGTGTCAGAAACATTAAATTTGCCATGTCTGAGAACGAGAGTTTACTGCATGTTGACTTCTCAGAAAATTATAATTGCAAGTATGCTACTGAGATACAATCAGCACATTTCGGTGGTTCAAAACCTCAGTTGTCACTGCATACAAGCGTTTTTTATTATGTGGACGTTACTACAGAGGAGAATCGACTCGTCGCGAAATCATTTTGTACCGTGAGTGAGAATAGGAATCACGATCCTATTTACATTTGTATTCATTTGAAGCCTATTATAGCCGCAATGAAGACCCTTGTTCCAAATTTTAAACGGATACATATTTTGAGTGATGGACCTTCAACATTACAGAAACAAGACGTTTCACCTAATTGCTGCTTACTTGAGCGAGGAGACTAACGTAGATGACATAATCTGGCATTACAGTGAGAGTGGACACGGCAAAGGAGCCCCTGATGGCGTGGGTGGTTGTCTTAAGCGTACGGCTGATAAGCACGTTGCTCAAGGAAACGATGTCCATAATTTGGATGCCTTCATGGAGTGTTCTTCAAAACTGTAAAGGTATTGAAGTCATTAGAGTAGATGAGACGCATGTGAAGTCTATTGAGAGTAACATAAAAAACTGCAATATTACGCCGTTTCGTGGAACCATGAAAGTCCATCAGGTTACTCGGAGTCGCCGTAAACCAACAGTTCTTCAGTTTCGTAGGTTGAGTTGTATGAAATGTAGTCCAGAAAATTCTTGTATACATTACGGTTTAGGTTGCAAAACACTTGACATAACACTATGTCCCAGACCACTCCAAAATAATGTCACATCTCTATCAAGTCCAGTCCTGACGACTCCTCTGCAAAGTCCTACCCGGAACGACACACCAGCTCCCGCCGAGAGGATGAATTCACAGAGTCCAACCTTGGCTCCTATGCACAGTCCAATGGCAAGCTGATGGTCCAGTCCAATTGCGAGTGGTTCGATGCAGCAACCATTGAAAGTTGGCGAGCGCAGTCCATTACTGCTGATTGGGGCTAATGTCCATAAGCGCATACAATTTTCGGACGTATATTCTGATAGCTCCGATATGTCAACGTCAAAACAAGAGGAGCCACCAATCCCCACTTTCATGAGTGAACGGATTCAACGCTTCTGGTCTTCTGACGACGAAGACATATTTTGACCACCGAAATGAATTGTCTATTCGGTAGACAGACACAAAACATTTTTTATTTACTTTTTAAATGCTTTTAATTGACTGATTTGTTTGTGATAATGTGACGATAGTATTAACGTTAGATTTGTATAAGATGTTAATCACTTTTCGTTTTGTTTTTTGGCATCAATCAATATTTTAGTCCACTCGGTGGACATATTGGTATTTTCGGTGGAACCGAAACTTTGTTATTTCCTTATAAATCGCCTTTTTCGAATTATTGATCTCGGACTGATACTCACCTTTGTTCTAATGTAAAGTAAGAGTCATAATATACCTTTCATTTTTATAAATCTCGTGTTACATTTTTTCGCAAAAAAAACCCAAGGCTTGACAATGACCCGGGTAAGTTCGTGAAGGATACGGGGCGAATTCTTCTTGAGGGTTATCCTGCTTTATTCTCCGAAGCAGAAATAGAAAGCGGCGTGCCGAGTGCCACATTGGAAGCCAAACTAGTTGGTA
This sequence comes from Epinotia bilunana, assembly GCA_947049275.1. NCBI lineage: Eukaryota > Metazoa > Arthropoda > Insecta > Lepidoptera > Tortricidae > Epinotia > Epinotia bilunana. The sequence continues at coordinate 36,122,746 of OX346252.1, read as the reverse complement.
TGTTGGTCAATTCACATCTATGTATCACATGGAAGAAAACATTGCACTGTTTTATTAATGTACTTATATCTTTAAGCGAATGTAAAGTTTGACCACTGTTAAGGCCGACGTCGCGAGCATGAAGACCACACATACTCGAAACCCACGTCTTCAAACCCTACAGGTAATTTACATACCTACTGTAAATGTACTATTACATTGATCAATACCTACTTAACGTTTGCATATGATTATTTTTCGTATGATAGTTTGTTTATATTGTTTAGGGCACGATTAATACTCCAATGTGATAGTCATTATCATTAAGTCGGATTCCGTTCAAAAATAGCCACTAGATGGTTGAATGGAGCTCAAAATTTGTTATAAGTACTTTATTATTACCTAGCTACCTACTTTAAGACTATTGGCTCTAACCGCGTATCGCAAAGAACGCAGAAAACCTCGCGAGATAAGCTATAAGTTTCTTTATTTAATAGTTTTTCCGTGCCCACATTTTCCTTCCGCATTCACCACTCGTTCGACCTATCACCGGGAAGCTTTTTATCATTATTCTGCTAAAGCTGTTTGAACACTGGCTTTGTACAAATTAACAAAATCTCAAAAGATTCAATTTAATAGGCTACTAAACTTACTTACAGATAAAGATCTTTTTTGCGTTTTATGCATCGCCTGCATGCTTTATACATTGTACATTTTATAGTATAAACTCTATAATATTTTTATATCATGCTCAAAGATTTCGATATGGTATTTAATTATATTTATTTAAGTTTCGCTCTCAACGCTACTATCACATTTAGGTGCTTGATCACCAGCATGCCAAGGAAAGTAAAGGCGCAGGAAGCACATGGTACATATTTCGTTGACTTGGCGAACTGGACCGCGCCACATATCTATTATAATATTATGAGTAAGTATGCCGCTAGCCTTCCGGTCAAGCCGTATAAAATTACTGCCTGCCACGAACATAATATGCACCGTTCATTCATTGTTTGTCACCCTAGTGATCATACGCACATATTATTCAAATAACTGCGCTTTGACATGGAAACAAGCGTAAACAATAGTGTACGCTCACTACAAAAACAAGTGCAACCTTGCTTGTAATAGGTAGATGGATTATCCCCGAGTCAGGTTAAAGTCAGTTAGGTATACTTTTACAAATTAGATCTTATTGACTACTAGTATTTTCCCGAGGCTTCGTCTGCGTGAAATCGCACTTCAACTTACATACCTATGGGAGTTGGTTTGTCTATGTCCATACAGAAAGTCATTTATATTCTATAGGTAGTTATTTATTCAGAAAACCAACAGAGATACAGATTATAACAAAGTAGTGCCTGGGCGACCGAGCTCTGCTCGGGTGAAAATAGAGAAAATACGGAGAAAACGTATTTCCCCAGATATGAGACGAGACCCAGCTAGATCGATTTTACGGCCCCGTAAACCCCTTTTACATTCCAAATTTCATCGAAATCGTTTTAGAGCCGTTTTCGAGAACGTGGGTTCAAATATATATACCTACTTAATAAGCAGGTTAAAATCACGCTAATTTGTATATCTAGAATAAAACCGCAAAGTTTGCTCTGATTTTGTATTTTTTAGTATGGTAAAACTGTTATTGGTATCAGAATCTTCTACCTTGGAAGGTAGAGTTGATTTTTGAATGGACTAGTTTGGTGCTATTCTGTCAACTCAAATAATCTGAGATCGAGTTGAATGAGAGACACAAACCCTTTCACATTAAAAAGCGACATAAGAGTGTGGAATTTTTTCCACAACAAAAGCATAATAGTCATGCGCCCAAGATATTTCAATTCCGACCCAGTAGAAAACTTTTCGGACAAGTGAGGGCGTACAATTTTAGGAATAATGATCCAACTTGTCACACCTTTATTAGTACCTTCAAAGCGTTACTCATAACGAGATTCATAAAATTCCAATCTGCAAACTTTAACTGTCAGGAGGATGTTGGTGTACAACTCATAAATATCAAAAAAATATTTCAACGTTCACACACACACACAGACCCAGTCATTGCTCCTCACAATCCACCCGTTGGTATTCAGCAGGATCAGCTAAACATTCAAGAGCAAGCCGTGAGCGAATTCGTGTAAATGCACGTGCATATACCGCGGGGTGGCTCGTCGGTAAAATTAAGAAAATAGTTAATTGCGATGTCTGTTTGGCGGATTTGACTACTGAGGAAGGGCCGATACATCGTTGGATCAGCCAAAGGGAATATCAATGGCTAAAAAATAAAAACCTCACATACCCGTCGGAAAATGCCGTGCGAACTTTTAGCGACATTGTGAAGGAATCGAACAAATATTTGGAAAGAAAACCACATTTAAATTCCATCTCACAGAAAATTAAAGAGCATATTCTATCCAAACTGTATCTGTTCGAATACCTCAAGTGCAACCTTCACAAAAATATTATTGTACAATATTTTCTGAACCTGACTATAAAATATGCAGTGTATAATTGATGCAACACAATCAATAAAATATTGAACGGGTCAGACACTTCACGGTTGGGAAAGAGCTTGCCATTGCTACAAAAAAAAGCATTGGAAAAGTATAAATAAAAACTAAAAAATAAACAAAAACACTAGGAAATGTTGTTTGTTTGTTGTTTGTACTTATGTATATATGTATGTGTGTATGTAGACAAGAGTGATTTTAACGGCCAACAGTCCGAGCGGCTTATGTAGTAATTTTATATATGAGTTGTCGTTGGATTCTTCATAATTCTGGGAGAGACATAGGCTATATAGGTATAGGTACCTAACATTTGTAAATAAGATTCTGCCAAAAAAACATATTTGGTACATTACCTACTGTACTTTTTGCACAGTCATGTCATTATGATGCCTATACTAGTCTCGTTGAAACTACTACGCGTACGTTGTACTCGTTGAAAGGGTCAGTGGGGGACAGAATGAATGTTTACACCTGTGAAAACTAGCCAAGTCATTTTTGAGCTAAGTAGGTAAAATTTACAATAAATGTTAACGCGTAATGTTATCACGAAAATATTTCGGAGAGTCATTTGTCCGAAGGCCATCAGCCCATCACCATTAAGGATTACCTATCTGCAGAACTGGCACCCATTTAGATCTCAATTTTTAGTCGGTCCAGTCGCGCGGTCGTTATGTTAAGTGTTCATAGGCTCCGGTACCAATTGTCGAGCGTAAGCGTAGCTACTGTGGCCAATTTATTTGAGAAAGTCCATTAGGCTATGGTGTTAATTGAAAATTAAGGGTGACCATAGGCTGCGGCGTCAATTGTATTTCGGAGCGGTCATAGGCTTTGGTGTCAGTTGTATTTAAGAGCGACCATAGGCTGTGGTGATTATTGTATTGATCTATGGTTAGTTAAATAATTCCCTCCTTCCCCACCACACTACCAAGCCGCACTACTGGTAGTGTCGTGGGTATTTTTTTTTCCCTTCGGCACTACTGGTCCAGTAGTGTCGTAGGTATTTGTAAAATACATATATGCATTCCCCATTACACCACCGAGATTATTTTCGCAACTAGATACGGGTATTAAAAAACCAAGTGCGAGAAGGACTCGTGCACGAAGGATTCTGTACCATTATACAAGTCATGTCTGTTGTATGGGAGCTACCTTTAAATATTTATTTTATTCTGTATTTTATTATTTGTTGTTATAGCGGCAATAGAAATACATTACATCATCTATGCAAATTTCAACAGTGCAACTATCTATCACGGTTCATGAGCTACAGCGTGGACAGCTGAGTATCAGAAATAAAGTCCCGTTTTACCCTTTCGGTACGGAAGCCTAAAAACTTGAGTGTATTTAATATAGATGTAAAGCATTTGCATGAAACCTCTTTACTTAGTTCATTTTACTCATAAATAATATCTGTCAATACTATAAACAAATGAATTAATACATCATGTAATTGTCACTTCATTTGCTCGCTTACAATAATAATTATGTAATAAGCGGTATTAAATCATTATATTACATATATGCCGTGGCAATTACAATATTAATAATCAATAGTTTTCTCTATACAAGTGCAACATAGTATAAAATAGTCGCTTTCTCTGTCCCTATGTATGCTTAAATCTTTAAAACTACGCAACTGATTTTCATGCGGATTTTTTTAATAGATAGTATAACACATCGCGTGTAAAATATATATTAGTTACATGGTTTATCAATAATTATGCTATCTTCATATTTATTACTTTTCTTTATACATACATGTCGAACGATGCTACGGATCTTAACTTCTTACAAATTAATGGAGGGACTGCCTTGTTGAATGACAAATATAGATATCATGTTCTTAAAAAATATGTAAGTGGAGCGGCTGTTTGGCGATGTTCTAATTACAGAAAATTCAAATGTTTGGGGACAATCACTGTAAAGGTAAGTGTTGCTTAATGATTGAGTTTATGCCGTGTGATATTTTACTTTATGTAGGGTGAACATATAATAACCAAAAAACCTCATACTTGTAATCCGGATGTTCACAATAATCTCAAGTTGATGGAAGTAAGAAAACTTAAACAGACGGTACAGGAATCCGACCGGCCCATTCCACAGTTATATGACGAAAAATTAATGCAGCTTAAGAATAGCGGATATGATTTAGTAACAAATTTACCAACATTCAACAGTGTCAAACACTCGCTGTATGATACACGGAACAAAAGTGCAGGTGTTTCGAAAACCGTATTCACTAACGTAATGGAGGTAGTTGTTCCAATCAAATATAATGAATTCATTTTGGCCGATTATCATTGCAATGAAACGAGAGTTATATTGTTTTGTAACAAGGTTCAAGAGAAGAAATTGAAAAAGCCAGTGAATTTTTCATGGACGGAACGTTTCAGAGTTGCCCGGCTCCTTTTAAACAACTATTTACTGTGCATGGAGATGTGAATAGTTCTGTAGAAAAGAACAGTGTAGTCCCAATGATATTTGCATTAATGTCTGACCGAAAAGCTGAGAGTTACTTAGTAGTTTTTAGTCTTATAAAATCGCAAATACCAGGATTTCATCCAGCAAAGATTCATTGCGATTTTGAGTTAGCGACAATGAATGCCATAAGGTCTATGTTTCCCGCAGCTAAAATTATAGGTTGCTATTATCATTGGTGTAGATGTGTGTGGCGAAAAGCAAAGCGTTTGGGTCTTACAAAAAGTAAGGCAGAAAGAAGAATCGTGCAACTTACTGCAGCACTGGCACTTATTCCAGACCAAAGATTGACTGAGGGTTGGACTTACATTAAGGAAGAGTGGCAATGAGATCCAAATGCCAAAATTTATAAACTACATACAGCGTTTTTGGTTTGATAAGCCTCACTTACACAGCATCATAAGTGTATTTGGTGAACGTTACCGAACGAACAATGTCCTAGAAGGATGGCATTCAAAGTTGAACCGGTTACTGAACAAAAATACAGTCACGATAATGCGATTGCTTAATGTTCTGTTTCAATTACAAACGGTATCACAAACAAAATACGAAACTAATGCAAATGTCACAAACGACGCAAATCGTGCATTAACAACGATGACATCATTACACGGGTGCAAATGCAGTTAGTCACCGGGGAGATGTGTAGGTCATGCTTTAGATAAGTTGAGATAGTTATTTTTTTTACATATTCTCTGTCCGTCATGAAAAAAGAAAATGTTGCTTTTTAAGTCTACTTCAATATTCATTAAGTATTGTTTTTTATTATTAGTTCGTTTGTGACATGTGTTTGTGTTTTTTTCTATCCAAGTGGATCCACTAAATAGGGAGCGTGTTAAGTTTTGTGTTATGTTATGTACTATCGAACCAACTGAATCATGACCCACCATAGAACCTTGTTACAATGAACGAACATACGTAAGATCATATGACGTTAATATGTCAGTTAATTGTAACAAGGTTCCATGGTGGGTCAGGATTCAATTTTGTCGATAGTACGTGTTATGATTTGACGTTGGATTGTTGTTAAATAAACCGATGTAAATCTTGATTTTTACTTACCCGTATCTAGTTGCGAAAATAATCTCGGTGGTGCAATGGGGAATGCATATATATGTATTTTACGAATACCTACGACACTACTGGACCAGTAGTGCCGAAGGGAAAAAAAAATACCCACGACACTACCAGTAGTGCGGCTTGGTAGTGTGGTGGGGAAGGAGGGATGTATTTTACGAATACCTACGACACTACTGGACCAGTAGTGCCGAAGGGAAAAAAAAATACCCACGACACTACCAGTAGTGCGGCTTGGTAGTGTGGTGGGGAAGGAGGGAAATAATTGATGACTTTTAGACATTTATATACTTAGGTACTTACTTATCTCATAATCCGTTTGATATGTAATTTGGGGTTCTACTTTATTTAGGAGCTTTTAATAAATAAACCAATTTTGATGTGTTTATGTTAAGTAAATGTTGTAGACTTGAACTTGGCTCGATACGCTGCTGCGTGTCTATATAAGGAAAATAATAAGGACATGTAAAAATGGTTTAAAACGTTAACCGCCAGCGTGGCGAGACAGACAAGAGACTAATAAAGCGAGGATAAATAATAAGGTTATCATGATATTCGTGATCATCTATCACCTGGCCTCCTTCCCTAACATATGGTCGAGGGAGGCGATGGCTAAGATACGCTTCATACTCGCGAACGAGTGCTGCTGTTTGTGGAGTCCGGTCAGTTCATGTTTGCACGGACGACAAGCATAACTTCATTCCACACCTGCGGAATTGACATGAGAGATTTCACTTTGTTCTCATTTCATTGTATTAGTCTAGGTATTACTTAGTTTTTGACACTTACCTTATACATCTCTGTGAATACTTGTCGTTTGGAGACCTTAAACATTTCTAAGAGAAATTGATTGTTATTTTCTCTCTGATTGTTTTTACATGTAAACTTTGATGTTAATACCTAGTTAAGTTTATTATGAATATACTCGTACTATTTAGAGCCTAGAGTATGTACAGTTTGACTTGTTAAAGTGCCCCTGTGGCCTATTTGCTGTAAAATATTTTGAATTTGATAATTATGATCGTTCGCAGAAATTAATTAAGAAAATAAAAATCGCCTAATAAAATAATCTTGGACGTAAAATACTAAATACGGAAAGAGAGGCCTACGTTTTTACACGAATAACTACGTATAACACGACTGGTCATTGGCCAGCTCGTGATACTCGTAGTAGGTGCAAGAGAGTATTTAATTAGAGCAAGTTTGGCCTAACCATACGAGTAATAGGGATAATTCATACATTATATTCGTCCCCAAGAAGTTGACGCCTACCTAAGGTACTTATGTGAACGAGTTAGGATAGTGAGAAAGATTGAATGCTACGCTATTACTACTACGCTTTATAGTTAAGGTCACACTTATCCACATGGGCCGAGCTGTCCGGCCGATATCGGCTAGTGTAGCATCTCCTTTTGTGTGAATTCGTATCCTTACTGCATAATTTATAAAATAAAAATACTTTACTAACATTTTAATTGAAGTTTTTTCTCAGATTTGTTCTGTAACTTAGAAAATGTATTTGTCAATTTAGAAAACAGGTGTACCCTGTAGGATATCCACTTTCCCTAAATAACACTTACATTACGCCCGAAGTATCTGCAAACCTTGTTGCATACATAACTTGAAGTAATGTCCCATATAGGTTAGGTAGGTACAGTAGGCACAGGGCAGAAAAAAACTACGGACCAGCACGTCTATCATGCGACGGCCGCGATATACTATCTTTTTTTCTCTCACTATATCTCTTGTTCTGTGTTCTAATAAGAAAGAGACGGAGAGTGCGAGAAAAATTGAGAGAGATAGCGTGCCGTCGAATGATAGCCGTGCAGCCGTAGTTTTTTCTGCCCTCTGTGCCTACTGTACCTATATACATGGGGCATTACAAATCATAAATATATATATATACGTCGAAGTAGTTCCAAACCTTCCTGCAGGAGGGCGCTTCCTACCCGTTTTGGCAGCTGAGATAGAATAGATCTCTTTTACAATACATAAGCAGTAGGTACTCTGTGCCACTGTGCCATACACTGGCTGTTCGTTTTAGTTCTCATGCCAAAACAACTATCAAAAAAAAAAGAAAAGAAAGGTCTTGTCAATTTCCAGTCGAATCCTATTGGCTAAAAATAGCTGTATGACAGTTGTGCGTCTGATACGTTAGTATCTCATAGTCTGTGTCGGTAACATTCGATGACTCCTAACGTCTGTTGTCAAAGAGTAGGTACTCCTTGCCAGTAAAATTAATTAGTTCCATTAAAAATCCGCAACGTGGCTAGGTTCAAAAAGGAACTTGTCAGGATATACGTTATATTATTAATAAAAAAAACCCATTATAACATTTATATAACTGGTGTTGTAAAAGACTCGAGTTCTGGAGTCCCAATTTTATAGACTCGACTCACTTAATAGACGACTCGGTGAACTCGAAGACTCCGGGTCCCGAGTTGCGATGAGCGTGAGTCATCTGGCGAGCGTGAGTCCAGCGACGGAGTTTTCTTGAAAGCGAGTCTTCAAAAAAAAACTGGAGTATTTCACTGCAACTTAGTCACACAACAAAAAATTAGTTTCCAAATAAGACTCGCGGCTAGATTTACAATACGACTCCGAGTCTAGCTGCGAAAACGTATTGTATTGAAATTTATAGAATGTTAATGAGTGAAAATGATTTACATTACTACTTTTAACAAAATATAGAATAACAAGTTATTGAAATTGGTAAAGCAAATCAATCTCGTTAGTAATGTAAGGAAGGAGGGTTTAATACTGCATAGTTAAGAGATTTTCTTTGAAGTGAAAACTTCTTTGTATACTCGCGTATTATAATCTGTGAGTTAAATCATAATTACTATTAGACAACGGCATACTTTTCAGTTATGGGCTAAAAGTCTATACTCTATGGTACTCGCTGCTAAGCTAAAATATTTAATTTCATAACTGCAGACAGAACTAAAATGTAATTCAAATAAAGAATGCAGTATTTTTTCAAAATAGAATGTGTCTCCTTAAACACGTAGCTGTATTTCTGAACCAAATAGTCAAACGTAGCGTCTACTTAAACACTCTGGTTATTCGCTATTGGTTGAAATTGTTTGTCAGAGTGGTTTGTGATTGGTCAAATTGAGCTTTTTTAATCTATATTTTGTCTATAATGTCTATGAAAAAGTCAAATTTCTGTTCTGTTTGTATTTTCGCGCCCGCGGTGTTTGTATTGTTTGTCTACAGTAAAATATTGAAAGATTTCGATTTATCTAGTACTCCTCAAGAAAATTGCAATATAGCCAAAAGTGTAACCGAAAGTTTGTTGCCAAACAAGTCAAAAAAATTGTACATGATAAGTTATGAGAACTTCATGCAATGGCGGGAAACGAAGAACATTACATCCTTTTCGGAAAATGTGTTATTAGCTTACTTTCAAGCAATGAGCACATCGAAATTTGCCCCGTCGACATTGTGGGCCGAATTTTCTATGATAAAAGCGGCATTTAAATGTGTACCAGCAGACTGATATATCCAAACATAAAAAGCTTAATGCTTTTTTAAAACGCCAATCACAAGGCTATAAGGCAAAAAAGGCGAAAACATTCTCGCCGAGCGAGATTAACAGTTTCGTGAATGAAGCGCCTGACGAAATTTACCTATTAACTTAAGATAAGTCTTATAATAATTATTATCAACACTGATAGTATAATTTACTTACTTATCCTAAGTATATCTTTAGCTTATCAGTTATCAATTAATGTTTCGAATCATTTTAAAAAATATGCTAATTTCCTAGTTAAATTCTTGTATTAAATGCAATGTATTATTGATTTCACAGGTTGCAGTTATATTTGGAGTGTTGGGTGCCTGTCGCAGACAGAAATTACACAGGCTTCAACTGGAAAATGTACAAACATTAAATGAGACCATTGTGGTTCAAATTATGAACACGAAAACGAGAATAGACCGTACATTCACCATCACTAGAAATTACTTCAGAATTGTTAAAAAATATTTGGACTTAAGGCCAGCCACATGCAAAAATACAAACTTCTTCATTAATTATTACAATCAAAAATGTTGTTATAAACACATTCGAAAATATGGGCAAAGCTGTAGCAACTCGAAAATCCTGATATATACACCAGCCACTGTTTTCGCAGGACTTCTGCAACTTTATTGATTGATGCCGGAGGTGACATAACTGCATTAAAACGTCATGGTGGATGGATATCCACAGGTGTAGCGGATAGTTATATAGATAACTCCATAGAAAGTAAAATAAACATTTCCAAAATTATACTGAATTCCATAGAACAAAGTACTTTAATATCAAATAACAACTCCGCCTCACACACTGTGGTACAGCCGGAAATGAGTGTGCCATCAACATCAAAGTATCCTCTACACATTTTGAAAAGCACAGAAGTGCCTGAAGTGAATATCCCATCTTTATCTACTCATTTTAGCCACATCTTAGAAAACATAGAAGAGCCCATTGCAAATGCCCCGACTACTTCAAGCAACCATCACCCAACAGATTCAGAAAACAAAAATGTTTTAACTCCAACCTCGACTATTACACCTAACGAAATTAACCTGTGCGCCAATAACCCTAGCGTTTCAACTTGAATAAAAAATAGGAAGTGGTAGTAGGAGGTGGTAGTTTTTTATTTTATTGTAATGTGTAATGTTGTACGGCTCTATCAAAGTCGTAAAGCCACTGTTTTATTTGGTCATCATAGATACAATTTCAGTACTGCCAATCACAACGGTACTAACCGGTGGAGATGTGTCCGGCGAAATGAATGCTCAGCTACAATTACTTTGGACGTGACTAAAACAGTTGTTTTAAAGGACAAGAAACATGTATGTTTGAGGTCTTCTGATACAAACAAAATTTACCAAAAAGTATCTGAGTGTAAAGAAGCCGTTTGTCTGAACTTGGGAACCGTACAACCTATCTATGAAAAGCATTTTGAAGTCACGGAGAAATTAATGGAAAACGGAAAAAACCTGCCCGAAGCACCCAGTTTCCTGTCGATCAAAAGTAGCTTATACAGGACGCGTCAAAATTATTTAAATTTAGACAAATTGATATTCGAGAATCTTGATGAAGTTGAAATTCCACAGACACTCCAACAACTTTTTGGTATGCAATGATGGTAACCAGGACAAAATTTTAATTTTTTCAAAGAAGACATCACTAAACTCATACAAAACACAAGGTGGTTACTATTTCGGCGACGGCACGTTCAACTGTGTACCACGACCCTTTTATCAGTTGTTTACAATCCATTTAGATATGGTCTCCACTAAAAAATCGTGGTACCTGTAATTTATGGGTTATTGCCGGATAAGTGAGAGGCAACATACACCAGGTTTTTTACACTGATAAAAGAAAAACTAAATGTGAATATCAATAAATATAAATCGGACTACGAACTTGCTCAAATGAATGGAGTCAAAAATATTTTCCCAAATGTTCAACTAAGTGGATGTTACTACCACTTTAGTAAGGGCGTTTGGAAAAAGTCGACGAAAATAGACAAGGAGAGATTGATGCTGAAACAGAAGATAATAGAAACACAATGGAATACAGAAAAATTAAAAGATTGTGTTCTAATTTCCCTCTTCTACCAGCAAATTTAATGGCAGAAACCTGGTCAACTATCATGGATATCGCCCCAAAAACACCAAAAATGGTGAAGTTTCTGGAATATTTTAGAAAGCAATGGTATCCAAAATTACCACCAGAATTGATAAGTTGTTCTGATCAAAGACATCGAACGACGAATGCACTTGAGGGTTGGCACAAGAGGCTTAATGCTAATATTCCTCGATCACCAAACTTTATCCATTTCGTTCAAAAATGACGTATGGAGGCTCGACATTATGATTGTCGAATAAGACGCAATCTGTTTAAAATTGTGCAGAAAAACAGACGCAAACGGGACATCCTCTTTGTCGATGATTACGAGGACCTGTTAAATGATCTTAGAAACGAAGATTTATCAGTTTAACGTTTTTTGAAAAAATGTGTTAGTCTAAAACGTAAACTTGGTTGTTAAGAAGTGTTTTTAAAACAAAGGAGGCAAATTTTGTTTTAAGTTTAATTTGATATAATAAGAAATATGTTTTGTTAGAATCCTACTAATATTATAAATGCGAAAGTTTAGATGTTTGGATGTTTGTTACTCAATCACGCATAAACGGCTGAACCGATTTGAATGAAATTTTGCACGAAGATAGTTTATAGCCTGGATTAAAATATAGGATAGTTTTTATCCCGGGTCCACGCGGACGAAGTCGCGGGCGGAAGCTAGTAAGAAATATGTTACAGTTTTGTTTATGTTAAAAAAATCACAAGCTTTCTGTCCAAATAGTTAAAAGCTTTTTATTAAATCTGTCTCCTTTTCTTTCTTACAATTCAATTTAATACTCTTTATCAGGGATTGGGGCCCTTAACATGTTTATGATATAATAAGTTTAGTAATGAGACTAATGAGTATACATGTTTTTTTCTAGGCACTTGTTGGCATTGTTAGTTATTCATTATTTAGTTATAAATTACCCACAAATATTCTACGTTTATCATTAACGTAGGTACTTATAGCAATTTGTATTACACAGCTAAGTTACAAACATAGGAAATATAGGCTCAACAATCCCTGTTCATATATAATTATTTTTAGGTCGGCCTTGGCCATAAAACGTGGCCGTATACGTGATCGTGTTAGCCGTACTGGTACTCTATTTCTCGGGAAAATGGATGCATTTTTTAAATTTTCTTGCTGCTGGCCGGTAGACGAGGGGATGGTGGTAGGAGTGTGGTCAATTTGGGAAGTGGGCGACTTGAGAATTAGTTGTTTTGGGTAATGGCCTTTCTTGGAAGTGGTCAATCTGGGAATCGGGCTTTATTGGAATGGTCGTTATGGGAAGTGGTCATCCAGACATGTGGTCGTTTTGGGAAGTGGCCGTTTTGGGAAACAGCCATTATAGAAATGTGGTCAATTTGGGAAGTGGGCGACTTGAGAATTGGTTGTTTTGGGTAATGGCCCTTCTGGGAAGTGGTCAATCTGGGAATCGGGCTTTATAGGAATGGTCATTATGGGAAGTGGTCTTCCAGACATGTGGTCGTTTTAGGAAGTGGCCATTACGGGACGAAACGCTTCATACCTCACGCGACTTCATACGACGTTTTTCAATACATTTGTGAGGAAAAAAGAAACATACTTGAACAGTTACTAACATTTAATTATTAAAACAATAAGTAAAGGTACAATTTTCAAAATTATACCGGACAGTTTTGGTTGGTATTTTCACCGTTTGTGATAGTATCTGTATTATTCATAATTTCATTTCATTACATTTGTGTACCTAATGAGTTGGAAGAACTCATTTTGCCTTATTCTGAAGAGAATCTTCAACATAAAAATCGGGAGCTGCGCCAGATCGTCAGCCGCCATGACGATTTGTCATCACATCAGCTCCTGAATCAGCCAGCAATGTCAACGACGTTCTTTGAAAACTGTGTCCAGTGTATGATAGATACCAAGTTTGTTTAATTAGTTCAGTTGACTCGTAGAAAAAGTATTGTATACAACAGTTATATAATTAGCTTTTTAAGTCTCGTACCTTAATTAGGCCACTCAGCAAGCTTCGTGGCCTAAACGTGGTACTCGACTGAAAAAGCATAAATTATATAAGGGTCAGGCCGTAGATTTTGCCACAAAGAGCGCAGCGGTGACGTAGATTTTTCTACGAACCGGATGCGCAGAGTGACGCAAAACAGTAACGCAGGTGCGCAGAGTGACGCACAACGGAAACGCAAAATAATTAAGGTGCGCGGAACATGTGTTATTTTTACATAAAATATTTGGAATTAATATAATAATAGTAGATTGTAAACCGAGGGAAGAGAAACCCCATTACAGACGAGATATTAAAGGTACTGGAACGAAGTGAGAGCGCCAATAGGTCGTGGATGGAATGGGTTGTTCCATACGAGTAAAACACTATACCTACACGTTTGATTTCGAATATGAGGAAAGTAGAACAGACACGATGTTAGGAAATATCATACATTGTAAAAATGCGCCCAAGATCACCAAGAGATGATCCAAGTATGGAGATACTTAATAGTAGAAATTACCTATCAGTACTATTATTAAGCCTCAGGATTTTCATCATAGTTAGGTTAGGTCAGGTACAAAATAAAATGACGGATTTTGGTATGGTATGATTTTTTTTGATACTTTAGACAAAGACCGAATTTCTTGGATTTCTCTGCCGGAGTCAAAGGCATCTGATAGGGAATATAATAATTGTAGCTTAGCAAAAAAAAACACCTAAAAAACCGCAAATCTAAGCATTGTATGTGTGCACACCTTTACTAGGTAGCGCAGAGTAGCATACAGCCATTCTGCGTAACGTAACGCAGATAGAATCAATCTTAACTCGATAAATACACTGTTTTTTCCAGTTTTCTTTGCCTTGAAAGATTACACACACTTTACTAAATAGGGCACAATAACAATAACAAATATTCATTCAAGACTTACCTTGAAATCTTAAAAAATGCACTCCGCGACAAACTGGTTACCTTCCACTTATTGCCAAAATTGACAGCCGACTGACAAAAATATAGCCGCTACCGCGTCATTGACCATTGACAAGGTAACTTTGGTGTTGTCACTACTGTAATTTAACTCCACAAAATGGGGAGATGTTAGTTACGCAGTCAAAGTAGCGCAGAAAAATGGTTTTGTGTGTGTTTTTTTTAAACGTGTGAAAATTAATGTACTTTCTTAGGAAACATGAAACGATATTTAAAAGGTAACTATAATTTCATAACGTCAAATCAAAAAGATTATCAAAAAAAAAAAACTAGTTTTTCCGATTGAGTAAAGTACACCTAAGCGGATTCGCGTTTTTTATGAAATTTCCGACGTTTTTCGTGAAAAAATATTGTGTAACTTCTCAAGTTTATGGATTTATTTTAATATCTTTAGTGACCAAGGTTCACGATTGGTTAGGGAATACAATGCTGTGGTTGAGAAATTAATATTACTTATTAAAGGTTAAAAAAAAGGAGCGGAGATTTATGTTATACCTTTTGTGGCAAATTCTACGGTCTGACCCATAACGATTGCATAACAGTACATTAGGGTCATTCTCAGAGGGCACGTTTTTTGGGCGTCGGGTAGAATAACTTTGTATTCTTGCATATATATGGCATACAAAAAATGTTGGAGGGTAGTTTTAGTTTTATTCTACCTGTAGCAGTTGTAATTTTGAAGATACTCTGTTGAGAACCAGTAATAAAAAAAATGAAAAGCCTACTTTTATCATGCTCCATCAAGCGTACAGACTCCAAAATTTGGGACAAACCCCTTTGCAACTCGGTAACCACTATTACTACCTAACACCGGGCACTTTTTTATTATAGTCAGTTAAACAAATTTAAATTTTGTTATGTTGATTATTATTACAAATGCTTGTATAAAGAAATATGATTTTTTCTCCGCGCGTACAAATTTATGACTAAACTCCGTCATTGGAAGCAAAACAAAAATTGACATCACTATTTGCAAGTTTACGCACATCACTATTACATCGAGCGAGCCAGTTCAGTCTTGTCTGTGACACGGTGAGCGACGGAGGTGCGTTTCGCGACGCTGGGCGATTTTACAAACGTAAGTATCTAATCTCCGTATTTTGTCACTTGCATTTTCTAAACTCCGTTTAGTCATTTATTTTCCTATTGGTGTGATTGATTGTTCTACTATTTAAGTGTAATGAATTAAACTATATTACCTGTTAAATGTGTGTAATATCGTTTTACTATATAAGGTAATTTATGAAATAAAAAAATAAAATAGCTTTCTCCCTAGGCTCCGTCAAATAAACTCCGTCAAATATTTAGACGGAGTTGAGAAAAAACGTGTATTTAGTATCTAAGTGAGCAGTCACATGCAAAAAAACATGTTTTACATCACATTTGCTGCTAAAGCGAAGGCCGAAGAAATTAAGTATACTCTCTAGTTCCTTCATTACTGCGAATTTTACATGGACATGTACTATTTACAAACATTGATGTACAGTACCAAGAAAAATAAGCCATGTGAAATTTGACGCATTTTCTTCGTTCTGAACACTAACGACAGCAATTATTTACCCACAATACCGTTTAAATCATTTTTGGAGCTAGGGCTTTTCGTTTAACTTATTTCCTGTTTAAGTAAAACACTGGTGATATTCTAATGTAAGCATTTGTTAGTTTAGAGATGAGTATTAAAAAGCGATTATTCTAAATGCAAAAGATTAAGAAGATCTTAAAAGATCTAAAAGAAATATTATTAAGTGTAACATGTTATTCACTAAGTTGTGTTTTTTTTTTTGTTGTTTTTGTTATGTTTTCTACCATGCCTTTTAAAATTAGTATACAAATTAATAATAAAATTAAAAGTAATCAATGCTGTTATTTTTCTTTTCAAACTGTGTTTAATATTTTATATTTAAATATATAAAATATCATTCAGGTTTTAAAGCACTGTATCCATCAACTCCATATCATATTTCTAAACTCCGTATAAAATATATCAACTCCGTCGCAACATTCTCAACTCCGTCTTGGTGAAAAAAACAATGGCTTTTAAAATGTTAGCTAATAGATGTATATGAGGGACAAAAGTATATAAATGATGTAAATAGCTCAATGATTCGTATTTTATACATAATATAGCAGTAAATATACTGTACAAAATCAAGACGGAGTTGAGGCTGAGAACGCCGTAATCTGAGAATGACCCATTACGTACCTAGCCGCCGTGGTGAGTACACAATTTTACGTCTTCATCTGGCCACAATGCGAGTTTTACCGTACGCGCAGCGTGCAGTAAAATTCGCATTATGGCCAGGTGTGACGTAAAATACTATTATTCTTGATCGTTAGTGTGCGTGGGGCAGGGTGTGCGACGGCACGGGCGGCGCTGTTCCTCCCGCTCGCCGCAGGCGCACAGCCCGGCCACGCACGCGCGCCGCCGCGCCATGAACCCCGAGCCGCAGCTCACAGAGCATACGCCCCACTTGCTCCACCGGCTCCATACTTTGCGATTCTTCAACGTGTCAGCATCATCTTCGCTTTCTTCTGAAATAATTACATAATTTTAAACAAGCTACGCTACACGTCTTTGGGAAAACTGGGAACGAAGCGCTGTCACTGACAGGAACCAGCCCTGTTGCCAGCGGTTAGCTTCCCTATTTAGCGGAAAAACCACGGCATCGGCTACGAGCGTAGAACTACGTAAAGGTGTTGATAGAGTTGAGCATTAATATGTCTGTTAGGTAACATAACACAGAGCATTCGCCTTTTTACAATGTTCGAACCAAGCAACGAACAGAGCCCAGCAGTGCCAAACATCGCTACGAACACTTTCACGATCATTATAGCGAACGCTCTAATGAATAACAGTAATGTAGGTAACATTCGCCAAAATGCGCATAACAAGTGAATGCTCAATAGTTGGTAGTGAATATGTTAAGTATGTAATGACTGACTGGTTTATGTGATATACCTAGGTATCTACTAAAACTCCAAGGTAAACGTCATTTGTTGTCTCCTACGAAGGATTCCCAGATCTCCTCACACTTCGCTTCTTCTGTCTCGTTCTGGAGCGACACAGTCTTCACGACGTGCTCGGACAAATTAGTCTAACTCCGCCAGCATGAATAATTACGACCGCTTTCGTCGCCTTTTACCGGAAAAGCAGGTGCTGATGAATGATCCATCAGAGAAGACGTAATCCCTGGTTACACTACACCCCTCTACGAAAGGCTTTCAGACGACCTCTGTAGCCTAGTGGCACCCTGCCTACGAAGCCGGAGGTCCCGGGTAATATTTGTGCCTGAGTCATGGATGTTTCTATAGTATTTATTTATTTATATAAGTATGTATATCGTTGTTTAGTACCCATAGTACTAGGTCGATTTGTGTAAGACTGTCCCCAAATATTTATTTATATATATATTTTTAATGTATATATATCTAAGTAGATCTACCTATGTTAACGTTTGCAATTGGTATGTCACTCTCGTCAGCACTCAAGACAGGATCTGTATGATCATGCTGTTTATGTTTATTACGCTTCTTGCATGATGCTGCTTTTATTAGTTCCGTTTTTATTCGTTCTTTCAACACTAGATCGGCCAACTCTGCGGGTTTTAATATAAGTTTATCGTCGTTTTCCCTGGCGCCATCATCGTCATCAGTCAAAATATTTGATATAAAAGCGATGAGAATAATACTGGTTTTGCACATTTGTAGCATGTTTACAAATATGACATTTATGTCAAAGTAACAATTCTTTTGACATTTTCTAAAGCCACTCACATACCTAGTAATTTCAGTCCTGATTCAAGCCTAAGGGTGAATATCCACCAAATATAATAAAATCAAGTGAGGACACAAAAAACTTAGTTCTAAAAATTATAAATCCCGAGCAAATGAAATTACATGTAAGAGCGCTGAGAAAGGTCAAAAATGGCGGTATCATTATCAGCACAGACTCCAAGAGTGACATCGAGAAACTCAAGGAAACATTCAAAAATACCTCCACGAGCCTCACCATCGACGAACCTTACAAATGCAAGCCCAGAATTGTGATAGTCGGCGTACCATCAGCCCTAGAAGAACAAGAAGTTTATACATGCATTTTTGAACAGAATCTAGCCGATAAACTGCAGGACCTATCTCGGCAAAAATTCTTGACCTCTATTAGATTGATTCATAAGTCGGGCAAGAAAGATGCCGAGACCTGTAATTACGTCATAGAAGTGCCAGCCCTTATACGCAAAGCGCTAATATCCCAAAATAGAGTTTTTATTAATTGGACTTCGTGCCCAGTGAGAGACTTCACTATCGTCACCAGGTGTTCAAATGCCAGCAGTTTGGTCACGCCGCCAAGACTTGTAAGCAATCTGACCTTACGTGTGGACATTGCAGTGACGCAGGGCATTCAGATAAGGAGTGCCCAAAGAAAGGAGATCCGCCCAAATGTGCAACATGCCGATTTTACAAAAAGCCCAATGACCATAAAACGGGTGACCTTGAATGTCCTGCTAGGAAAATGGCCGAGCGGTCTAATTTAAGGTCGCCGCTTACATTACTTTTGTTTTGAGTTATTTTATATGTATAGATTTGGTCTACTAATATAAAATTATAGCCAATATTAGTATTTGTAACCAAATTATATTTTTGTTTTCAATTTTTCATTGAGACAACTGAATCAAGGTGACAAGTACAGTGCATCATCTTCAAGAAGTTAGAATACTGGGAGAAGACAAGGTTAGAAGGAAGATGCAAGATCTAACATGCCAGTTTGCTTCATACCTCAAGCATAAAGAAAGGGGTAAAAAAGACCTCAGAGCTATTGCATCAGCTACGATGTTGCTTAGGCGCTTCCTATACATCGTGGAATTGTTGCACCTAGAACTGGCAAAAAGAATTCCCGGTTCAACAATATCAATTGGTGGGGAAGAAAAGAAGGCAAAGATCACTAATAATATGGAATCTACCAGACTTGGAGCAGGGGCGGCTGCAGTGATAACTCAAGGAACAGAAGATGCAATAAAGTGGAACGAGTGTCTAGGACCTCAACAATTTGCCCTAATGCATCATCATACCACTCATAACGCGAATTCGCCGACCCGAACGGACGTGTGCTTATCTAACTCCCGCTTTGAGTTTATTACTAAAGTTATAGCCGATAGTGCATCAATAATGACCCGGTCACCTTCAAAAAAATTCGGATCTAATCCAGAAATTTATTCCAAACACGATGGACACGATCTGAGTCCGACCCACGGTATTACTCAGCGGAAAAGAAAACATATAGACTGCTGTAATATGGACTTAACTGATTTAAAGGCAGATATCACTAGCATGTTCAGTGACATTAAATCTGATTTAAAATCACTTCGCTCAGATAACTCAAGGATTCACACATCTATTTCGGAGCTAAAAACACAGCAACAAGAAGTCCTGGCCGAGTTCAACGAGATGAAAACTACGATTGAATATGTAACCGACAAACAACGCGACCAGGAAAAGCAAGTAGCCGACCTAATCTCAAAGTTATCGGAATTCGAGAATAAGCATACCGATTATGAATCACTACAAAATAAATACGACACACTTCAATCTGAATTGGACAGACAACAACAATATGCTCGTATTTTGAATCTCGAAATTACCGGCATGCCTGAATCCAAATCCGAAAATCTCTCAATAATTGTCATAAATATAGCCAAGGATACAGGTGTTGAAATATCATACAATGATATCGACCATGTAAACAGAGTCCGACCGATGACACAGCGAGAGGGTCGTCCTAGGGCCATCATAGTAAAGTTAAAGAATCGTGCACACAAGAACAACATCCTCGCGGGCCTGAGGAGGACCCGCGGAATGTCCACCACCGACATCGGTTTGAAGGGCGAAACACGAAAACTATTTGTTAACGATCATCTGACACCGAACAGAAAACAAGTATTAAACAACTGTACCGATATTCGAAACCTAAGTATATAATTGAGAGTGGCAACACTGTTCCTTCTGATCGGTCGTTTATTTACTATACCCGTCCCTTTCTAGCGAACACTGCATCCGTCTCCCTCGCACATTTCCCGTTCCACCCTAGGTAGTCGCTTACAGGGTATGAGTGAATTTCATGATCATTGGCATACTGTTTTTCCAAATGGAAGGTCGTGTAAGCTAAACTGCTGGTCTTTTTAATTCTATCCCGGTTTAGCTATATATTTAGGAAAAACAGTTTCTAACGGCTTTTGCCGTTAACTTTAATATTTAACTTGTTCCTTTGTATAATCTAGCAAATGGAAGATTTAAAGGTTAAGGTTAAATCCAGACCCAGGAGCCATACAATATTTAATGCTGGAACCTTTGCCGGCTAATAGCGAATCAGTACCCCAAGGACATTCCGCTATGGGTTCTGATCGTATTATGTCTCAACCCTCTCGCAAGCGCAACGCCTCGCCAACATCTGGGCCTAGCAATAAAAAGGCGGCTATATCTCAAAATTAGGGTGTACTAAATAGTCTGGTACAACAGGTGAGTCAGATTCAAGATGTGTTGCGACAATTAACGTCTAATATCTCATAGGAATCAATGCCACAAGATGAGGGCCCTTATGACGCTCATGCTGAGGCTGATGAAGATGAGATTTGCTTAGACACAAGTGGCGAACTATTCAAAGAGGAAACCGTTCCTTCCGCGCAGGAAGATTTCTCGTTGAACGTTCACACAGTTTTAAAAGAACCCGCCATATTAAAGTCAGATGCCTCCCGCTTAAATAAACTAAAATCAATCCAACATTTTGAAACTCAGGACTGGTCTGACGTCCGTTATTCGGAAACTCAAAAAAGATTTTGCTTGACCCCCGGGTTTACTGACCTTGAATGTAATGATGAAATTAAGCCCTATGATAAATTCAATCACCTAGGTGTTACTGAAAAGGGTTTGCCGCTATTACGCAAGGGTTAATAAAACAACAGGAATCGGTAGAAAAAGGTATCAGAGCCCTTTTGGCTTGGTTAAAAACTACCGAAGTTGTTGATTTGGCTACCATAGAAGACAAAATTAAAGAAACTTTTTCAGACGAATTTCAAACCATTTCCAATGACCTGTTACAAATGACATGTGGTCACCGCGCTGACTTAATACAGCAGCGTAGAGATGCAATTTTACGCTCGGTCAAAGACAAATTCATCAAAGCTAGCCTTCGTAAAATACCCCCGACCTGCGAGTTCTTATTCAACCCACAAATATTTTCGTCGATAATTGAAAAATCAGGAGGTATGACCTAAACCTTTTGGCCCTTGAAACCGAGTACTAGTAAAGCGACTGGTACCTCTAGCTCCAACTCGGGCAAACAGCCAAAAACGTCAGCCCATGGCTATAATGACGGTAGTTTGCCCAGTACATCACAATATAATGTGAGACAAATGGCTCCAACGCATGGACTGCCTTATTACCCATATATGTTGCCTCCTGCGCAAGGAGTGCCACTTTATAACCAGGCAACCATGCCCATGCCTATTCGGCCCGCGCAGGGTCAGTCATTTCGAGCTAACACCCCCCGTAATAAGAACATCAGGCATAATAGAGGACGCTCGTCCAACAGGGGACGTTCAAAAGGAATGTTCTGACTGACACTTCCGAGCAGGATGCCTAAAAGATCATCTTGCAGTATGGGAGTCCTTACAGGCCCCCTCTCATGTATTAAGAATCATAAAAGAGGGATACCGCATTCCATTCTCTTCAAAACCCCCACTAATCATGCCACAGTTAGCCAAGCACAATTTAGTGACAGTGCCTTACTCCAAGGAAATGGAGACACAAATACGGTCTCTGAAAGCTATGGGAGTCCTGGAGAGTGCGCAACTTTCCCTGAGCTTCCTGTCAAGTTTATTTCTCAGGAAGAAGGACGATGGTACATTTCGGCCTGTGTTCAATCTAAAACGCCTCAACAAATTCATTCATATAAGCAAATTCAGATTAATAAATCAACAAAAGGTCCCATCATTTCTCCAACCCAACGATTGGTTGACAAAAATAGACTTGTCCAACGCATATTTTCATGTACCGGTCGCACCGGGGCACAGGAGGTTCTTGAGGCTAGTTTTCCAAAAGGAACTACTTCAGATGACTCGTCTACCGATGGGATTAGCGACGGCGCCGAAGGTGTTTGCAACATTCACCAATTGGGTAGCCCAGCTCATCCGGAGCAAAGGTATACGCACTCTGATATACCTAGACGATTTCCTTCTTGCAAACCAAAGTCAGGGCACTCTGAAAATGCAAACGGATTACGTAATACACCTACTGGAATACTTGGGATGGCAAGTAAACTACAAAAAATCAGTGTTACAGCCTCAGTCCCAAATAGAGTACTTAGGCATAATAGTGTGGGACCCTCTAAACAATGCCAAGTATTTGCCAACTCAGAAAATTCTGACGATACAGAAAAAAGTTCATTTAGCCCTCAGGGTGAAAGCACTATCTCTAAGAGAACTACAAAGCCTAATAGGAGTGCTGAACTTTGCAAGCATCGTTGTACAATACGGACGCCTACGCTTCCGAAAATTATTAGAATTCTCCAACAAAATCCTAAACGAGGACCCCTCAAAAGTACAAACTTTACCGGCGGATACATTGACGGATCTAATGTGGTGGAGCCGTCACTGTCAATTTCACTCCCCGTTACACTCCCAAAGTGTCAAACATTATCTGTCAACGGATGCGTCAGGCAAAGGTTGGGGCGCGCAAATGGACAATATTCAGTTGAGCGGCTTGTGGGGACCGCAGGAGCTAGGGTTACACTCGAACATGAAAGAGATGTTAGCGATATTGAAAGTGCTAAAAAGTCAGTACCAACTTCTTGCGGACACCACAGTCTCCATACAATCCGACAACAGAACGGTTCTTGCCTATCTGCGGAACGAAGGTGGGACGAAATCGGAGGCATTGATGGACCTAACATATCAAGTATTCCATATCCTGCAGACTTACAATATACAACTCAATGTACACCACATACCAGGCAAGTACAACACGGAAGCAGACCATCTGTCGCGAGGGTCGGCACACCCAGAGTGGCATCTCCTGCCAAGCATAACCAAGACTATTTTCGTCAAGGGGGAGTCCCACTAATAGACCTCTTTGCCTCGCAAAGAGCCCACGTTGTGGGACGATACGTAACTCTGGATGCGACGGACGAGAACGCGGAATTTGTGGATGCGTTCTCCCAACAATGGACATACAAACTGGCGTGGATATTCCCACCGCCTTTCCTAATACCAAGAGTCCTGTCACACCTAAACAATGCAAAAGGAATATATCTGTTCATAGCTCCTCGCTGGGAGAAAGCCTTTTGGAGGCCCGACTTGAAAAGCCGAGCAATAGCAGCACCCCTCACAGTGTACAACATATCACAAGTGTTAATCGACACGAACACAAACAAACCTCCAGCGAAAGCAGAAGACCTGCATCTCGAAATATGGAAATGTGGGGGTGGAGTAAAACATCGAACATCGATCGAACATCGAAAAGTTTATTGAATTAATCAGCAGACGAAGAAGATGAATTGCTCCTACAAACACGGCGACAGTGTAAAATTTATGAAGCCGAATAAGTGTCACTTTTGAAAATAGTGCACACTTCTATTAAATTTTCCGTATGACATCGATTAAAGCTGAACGTATTCTTCAAGCAATTTCACATGACATTCAACAAAGAAGCAATGGTGGTGCCCTTTCTCCCAGTCAACAACTGTGTTGTACTCTCCACTGGCTTGGTACAGGATGCCAATATTTCTCTGTAGGTGCAAGTCATGGGCCATGGCCAATTGACTCATGGCATTAATAAATCGACTGTTTCACGTGCTGTTCGCCGTGTTGTTGAAGCCGTAAATCGAAGATTATTTCCGTCAGCAGTTAAATGGCCAGAATCAACTGAAGATTTCTACGAATTGTATAATTTCCCTAATGTGATTGGCATAATTGATGGCACTATAATAACAATCGATTCACCCACTTCACACGCTCGCTTTCCTCATGGACTAACTATGTATGCACAACTAGTTGTACCATTAGAATATAATTGTTAAATCTTTCCCAAAGGCACAATTACGTCATTTTAATGATGTGATTAATTTTTAGAATCGGCTTAGTAAGCCCTTTCATTAGGTACCACACTCGATGGGTTTCAGAACAATATATATATATTTTTCATACAAAACATTGTCGACATAACTCCTCTCCTTTTTCGTTTTTTTTGTCGGGCTACGCCTCAAATTGATTCGTTTGGCCTAAAGATCAATCGTACCGATTTTCAAAACTTTAACACCATTTGCCGCATATTTGCTGAATTACGGGGTGTACCGCTAGCACTATCAGTACGGGACACATTACATAGAAAACGAAAACAATACTTAAATGTAAATACTGCCACTTTTAAAAATTTAAAAGACGTCGTGGTTCCGTCGTCGTTGTCAGAAAAGTTTATGGTGTGCGAAGATGGGAACACATTTGAAAAAGCTGTTTGGAAAAAGGCCAAAATGCGTAACGCCACTGAAACCCGTGAACAACGCCGGGTAGTACGCCTAATAGCTAATTTACCCTATGTTGCCTGCCAAATTTATCACACCTGCATGGTGCGATATTTTACACTAACGACACTTCGGAAATGCCAGAGTTACAAAGGTTCATCGATTATTTTCAAGTACCCAAAAATAAAGCAATCAATACTAAGCTGTGCTACGAAACAACATCGTACTACAAATTCTATAGAAGGCTGGCATCATCACTTGAACGTTATACCCGAATACCCCGAAGACCAAAATTGTTTAATTTCATCAGAAAATTAAAAAAAGAAACAGTTCTTGCCGATTACAAAATAAATCAAACAATGAAACGGCAATTAAGAAATAATAGAAGGGTCCGATACACAGTATTTGACTAGAAATACAAGGAGATATTGGGCCGATTAGAAGATAGTCGACTAACACCCTTGAAGTTTTTGAAGGAAGTTATAACTTTAGAATATTAAAATTAAAAGAAGAATAAATAAAAAGTTTTAAGTTAAATGAATAGTGTATGATGTTACATTTAATAACTTTAAAAGGTACAAATATGTTTAGTATTACCAATGTTTTTTTAATGGACGTCCACAGCTTCCTAGTGGAAGTAATTCTAATTGTAATTACACTTTGCCTCCTAGGGTCCCCCATTTTCGAAGACTCTTTTCAAGATAATATACAAAGTTCAATTTCCAAATTCCAAATCTGTGCCAACCGTCTTCTCGAAATAAGCCCCCATTACGCTTTAACCTTGCTAAAATTCTGTCTTTTCGTACCCAAATTAACGTAAGTACTTCGCTGCAGCCCTTTTTATATATTTTAAAGTATTTTGGCACCACTGGACGACCTTATAAAATCAAATTTAGAATCCATTTTGAATGTACAGCTCAGCGACCAGTCTTGGACCCAAACATCCCTTCCCATTAGACATGGTGGGCTAGGGATAAGAAAAAATTTAAGTGTTTCTCTGGCAGCGTTAGTCTCATAGGCAAAATCCTAGGGTATCTCCCCTCAACCTATGAGATTGCTGGCTTGGTGGTGGCCAAAAACGTCTGGTCATCCGCTTGCCCGGGAAAGGATTTCCCGGACCATCCTTGTTGCCAAAGGAGCTGGGACGACGTATGCAGCAAATATTTCATATGATTCTCTCCTGAGCCTCAGTACAGGTGCGGAGCGGGCCAGACTTTTGGCGTCAGGTACCAGGGAAACCGGTGAATGGCTCCACGCTTACCCGTCGCCAAACACTGGCACTTTCTTGGAGCCTGAAACGCTCCGCATCTCAACATGTCTTCGGCTCGGGATTGCTGTATGTACTCCACACAAATGTCCCTGCGGCAGTACTGTCGACTCACTGGGACATCACGGGCTTTCTTGCCAGAAAAGCGCTGGCCGCTTTTCCAGGCACGCCGCCCTGAACGACATCATCCGCCGGTCTCTTGCAACAGCCAATGTGCCGTCTGTCCTGGAGCCCTCCGGCATAGCCAGGGACGATGGCAAAAGACCGGACGGGATGACCCTGATCCCATGAAGTTTGGGTAAGGCACTAGTGTGGGACGCTACTTGTGTAGACTCTTTGACTCCTTCCCACCTCCACGGGACCAGCAATCATTCTGGTACGGCGGCCGAGGCGGCCGAAAAACTCAAAAAACATAAATATACGGCACCGAATATACTTTTACTCCATTCGGTGTCAAGACTCTTGGCCCGTGGGGTCCCAGGGCTCGCCAACTTCTCAAAGACATTTCTAAAAAAATAATTGAGTCCACAGGGGACCGAAAATCTGGCAGCTTCCTCGCTCAGCGCATTAGCATTTCGATCCAACGAGGAAACGCTGCCAGCATCTTGGGGACAATGCCGAGAGGGCACGATTTTTAAAATATTTTTTAGTTTTATTCCAATTAGTATAAATGTTTTAAAGAAAATTGTAATATGTTACTTTTAGGCTGCCTGTTCACTAAAGCGAAAGCGAAGCGAAGCGGTGGCTGGTGGCTAAAACTGAAAATACCTAATAAAAACGTAAGAAAGAGGATAATATCATAGTAAAAACAATTAATTAATGTTCGCTTTTTCATATAAAATTTCAATCCTTTTTTGTGAATGCGTCATTTAGAGAGTATAGCAATTAAATTAATCATGTATTTCACAATAATTGACCTAAATATAATAGACTACAAAGGGTACTTACATGTGTGGCGACCTTGTTGCACAACAGGCTGGCTAGGCTGGTTGGAAATATGAAATATATCTATGTCTAGATTTTCTATCTGTCATGTGACACTTTGGTTGGTTCTACAAAAGCTCGTGAACATGTAATGAGTTATGTTAAATACATTATAGTCTAGCTCCATATAGTACACATAAGTTTATACTGTGACTGAAACCAATACACCATTTCTCCAATCCAACCGGCATTTAATTTCGTCAAGATCAGAGGATGCCGCAGAACCCGCAACTGACGGAATAGGGCAGGAGGCTCATACCATAGCCCTCCTCCAATAACGGGTGCCTTTCCCATATGGCTCCCGCTCATGTATACCCTATATTGGTGACTCCGACGTGATTTATTGAAGTCTTGACGTTGACAATATAGTGACGGCGCCGGAGAATGAAAACCGATTTGAATGAATCAACGAAAAGTCAAACGTAACGGTCGCGGCAGGATAGTCACTTGTCAACGGTCTTCTTTGCAGCAAAATTTCTCCAACACGGCAGAAACTTGTTGATCCGAACATTCCTTTCCCATATGGCTCCAGCTCATTTATACCCTATACATGTATTAATATCAAAAGCATTGTTCCAGTTCCAGTTATCCATGACGAGCACGAATTAAAAACCGCCACTACACTCTCCAAATCAATAACGTAATGAGTATTTTGACATAATAAACAACAAAAACGTATGGCAAAATTGACTAACGGTTATAAGCATGCAGGGTAGCATTCGTAAATTTCATAAGGCTGTATGTAAAAAATGTAATGAAAAGATCGGGATGAAATTTGATATAGAGATAGATTATAGCCTGGAGCGCATAGGGTAGTTTTTGTCCTGGAAAAATGTACTGTTCCCGTGGGACAGGCTTGTTATTGTTGTACTTTACCCGAGCGAAGCCGGGTCGCTTTGCTAGTAAGTAATATACAGTTTTATTTTAAATTTTTCGTTTTGGCTTATTGCGATCCTTAAACTAAATTATTATCTTCATTTTGAATGTAATAGACATCGCACTAGACAGACGTAAGTAATTGAGGATCAAAGCACAAATATTCATTACTTTCCAGACAGAAAAAGACAGAATGACGTACTTAAAGAAAAAATAAAAGAAACAAATTTGTATTGTTAAAGAATTGAGCGCCAGAGCACAACGTGAGCTAAGAAAAAGATGGAAGAAAGATTCATTAAATTATTTAAAAAACAAGCAGAGAGAGGGAGCTTGAGAAAATATTAATTGATAACTCTCTGCCAGAAAGTGACAATGACACTGAAAATATTCCTGAGTTTCACTCTGATCAGGTTATAGAGCATGACCCACTTGTATGTTCTGCCAAACGAAAGTCACCTCCGAAAAACCCAAACGAATTGAAACGATACTCCAAAATGACTCCATCGTTATCTACTCGAAAATTCCGATACAGAGCAATGAAAACTACAAAAAGCCTTAAAGCCGAAATTGAACAGATAAAAAAAAGAAAATAATTTTACAGAGAAATACGAGACAGTTACAAGAAAAACTAAAATGACTAACGTTTGAAGACAGCCTAGAGAAAACAGTTAGCGTTTTAAAAAATATTCAAGGCGGTAAGGTTCTCCTAGATACAAACCAATTAAAACAGGCACAGTCAGAAAATAGTCTAAAACGTAAGACAGGTCATCAACAGGACTATACGATTTCTAGAATCGTCAAAAAAAATCAGAAAAGACACCGTTATAGAGATGAATGAGTCACCGAAAATACCAGAAAGAGGAAACCAGGCAATTGAAAAACACATTCTTACAGACAGGAGTGAAAACCTTTACAATAATGAAAACGACATACACTTGGATGATGGAGTTCTTAAATACAATTTGGATGATTGGGTAGTTGTTAAGTATAGCATCTCAAAAAATAAATAAGTTCTTGATTTATTACTTAATACCTACCAATTTCATGACGTTTTATTTAGTATATACATTGTTGTTTGTTTGTTTGCGTTGTTGGTAAGTAGTGAATAAGTTGGCATAATCT
The DNA here is from genome assembly GCA_947049275.1 of Epinotia bilunana. NCBI lineage: Eukaryota > Metazoa > Arthropoda > Insecta > Lepidoptera > Tortricidae > Epinotia > Epinotia bilunana. The sequence continues at coordinate 36,093,353 of OX346252.1, read as the reverse complement.
ACTTAATCGAAGGGTTCCAAAGAAAGCTAACATTTTACACCTCATTGACGGCATACAAAAGATAATTGCGAAAGGTGACTTGAAATTGAAGAAGATAAAATTAAATATAGTAGTACAAAATAAGCGAAGACATAAGGACTTAAGTACATAAGGGTTATTTTTATAACAAAGTCGCGAGAAGAGACAATAAGATCGTTTTTGGCACAGAAACGATCTGAAACGATTCCCTCCTTGCCCGTGGTCCACCTAATCTGTTCACCTGTGTGGACCACGGGAAGTTTTTTCTACCCGTGGTCCACCTAGAAGGACTAAGGTAAAAACTTATTGGTGGTGGTTCACCTCGGTAAACTTTTCCAGTAAATTAGTATATAGTATACAGTAGTACTTTTTGCTTTAAATAAGTACCTGGCCAGATGTATTTATATCATTAATTAAATTCAATGGCGTTGGTTGTCAATTAGTGTGACAGCCGTCAAGACGATCATAACTTTATCATAATATCGTATTGCTCGTATAAATACCTGGTGAACTTACTATGTAAATGGAAAACAGACCCGTTAAGACGAGCTGTTGCAAATGAAAATAATGGATGCCTGTTTAACGGATGCTTCACTCCAATTCTACACAAGCCTTCAATTTTCCACAAGGCGATGTTGGTAAGTAAATATAAATTATATTTACCTCCAAATACTAGACTGTGCACCAATCACATGGATACAGAAGAGTGGGGTGCTGTAATTGCTACCGAAGCAATTACTACCGAAGATCATTTTGACAAAGAAGATACGGAAGGTATTGTTTCTATTTTCACAATCGTGCTGCAATATGTCCAGCTAACGGTTTCATCAGCATTAAAGTAAAATATTTTGATATGCATTAAATACATAATTAAAATGCGATTTCATTCCTCATTTTATAAAATATAATCTATACCTATAAAACTCGGGTCGTAGAAGGCTGAAATTTGGAAAGTAGGTTCCTTAGTAGGTGGGAGGAAGGAGTGTAGTACACACTAAGAAAGGATTTCCCGAAATTTCTACGGGAACGGGAAAAAATGGACATTTTAAGTTTAATGGGCGGACGAAGTCGCTGGCAGAAGCTAGTTAAATAATAAAATAAAAAATAATTATACAGATCCGGCTGTCCATGCTACACTGGACTGAAAAGTAGTTGAAATTATCGCTTATATTTTTTTTGAGATATTTTTGGGGTCATTCGCTAACTCTAACAAACAGACACAGTTCCGTTTTTAGCAATTTTGGTACTGAACACTAAATACTTAACTGCATTAAATAAGTTTTTTTAACAAAACAAGTTAAAATAATTTTTATTTATTAAAATTCGAGACAATTCACAAAACTTTTCATCTTCTGGAGAACTAAAATACATGGGGACATAAAAACAGGTACACACACTACAATTTTTACCTTAACTTCTCTAACGCGTAACCAACAGAAATCTCGTTAGTTATTAACTGTAGTTGAATAGTAATAATATCTTCGTCGTTGTCTATGTAAACATTTTCCTTTTTATTTTGCTACTGTTGGACATTGCAAAAGATTCCATACTTTTAAGAGTCACCAGTAAACGTACAATAGTACTGTTCCTTTTATTGACTGTTTTACGTAACTTGGAGTGGAATGCTTCAGTAACAGTATTTGTACGGTGTTTTTCCGAAAATACGTTTAAAATCTCTGTAAAATTTTTAGTTAACCAAAACTTTTTGATGTATTTGCAAAATCGGACTCTCTTTAGTTTATTGAGGCATTCTGATTTGATATATTCCAATCCCTGCTCGATGTTTTGTGGCGGTAGTAAAGGTAAAGCCGCAGCCAGTCCAATTATCCTTTTGTCTGATTTAGATTTTAAGCCCAGTTTTTTACCCTTCCTCCACAAAGCTCTATTCCAGTGGTAATAACACCCTTTTAACTGTATTCCCTGATATACAGCTCTTATACCATTCATTGCACCTTTTTCAAAGTCACAGTGCACTTTTTTTGGACTAAATTGTGGTAGCTGTCGTTTTATTAGTTCAAACATAAAAGAATATGTAGTTTGCTTTTTATCAGGCATAAGTGCATAAATTAGAGGCACAGTTCTTGTATGAGTAATAGAACTTCCTATCTCGCCATGTATTATATAGACCTGATAAAAGGGGGCGGGACAGCTGGCAAAGGTTGCATCACCAAAGCACTCTTCAATTGCAGGCATTATTTTTTTTGCTTCAGGGCTACAAAAGACTAAAATACGCGAAACTTCATCGTAATAGTCTGCCAAAATGGACTTTTGAAATTTTATTGGCACTTCGACATCTTTGAATTTGTTGTATACAGTTTTTTTAACACCTAATTCCTTATTTCGTATCTCGTACAACTTATGCTGAACAGAGGATAAAGAAGGAACGTTAGTTACCAAGTCTAGGCCACTATTTTCAATTTCAGTGGCAAATTTTTGGTGTAATTGTGGTATGGGTTCAATTGTATTCGCAACCGTTTCTTTCAGATGTTCGAACTCTTTTAAGACCAAGATTTTTAGATAGGTCTGGAACACACGAATGAGCTTTCTTTTTTGTGATATCATTGCCCTGAAAAAAGTACGAGGTAACATTGAAAACATGTAAATTGGAATATAGTGAATAAAGAGCATCGTATTTTGCGAACAGATAATTGGCGTTTATATATTGGTACCTAAATTAAATTAAATCTGTGTACAATGGAAAGCATTTCCACTGTGCACCTCTATAAAACCATATGTATGTATACAAATTCGAAATCATTAGTATCTCAAAACGCACCAGTACGGGGATACAGTGGTAGGTGTAGGTGGAATAAGCGAAAACAACACAAATATCAGTGTTAAACCCATTCATTACAAACTTACCATAATAATTATGTTTCCGCTACATTTGTTCTTTTTATACAATGCACACCTCCACATGATTGCACCATTTTTAAAAGATTTCACTTTATAGTACTGATACTCTTCATTTAACAGCACTGTGTTTGTTTTTAATATAACTTAATTCATGCGACATGTTTGTTGAAAACGCATACTTATCTTATCATCTATTTCTAATAGGTATTTCAAGAATTGATTGAAGTCGTTGTTAGTGTCACTTAGACGATTTTAAGATAATGCAAGTGAAGTGCTAATACATGAAAGAAGGTCTTTTAGCAAAGTTTACATAGGTGTACCACAGGTAAAAAAAAATGCCCGTGGTTCACCTTAGTCCACCTAGGTTGACCACGGGTAGAAAAAACTTCCCGTGGTCCACCCAGGTGAACAGATTAGGTGGACCACGGGCAAGGAGGGAAACGATTGAGTCGATTATTTCGTATTTATAATATTTCACCTTAATTATTATAATCTTTATTGTACTTGATAAAAAACGAACTTTTTATTATTTTGTGAAGAGTATAGGTGTAAGTACCTTTTTATGTTTAAGTTTACAATTACATTAAAGTTATAGTTTGAAGAAACATCTATCGGGCATGCTCTTGGATAGGTATAAGTGTATATACTTCATTTTTGTTTTTGCGTCGTAAATAATAAACGCATTAAAGTTTTTATTTATTATTTTTATTTCGGACTAAAGATTTTGGAATTCTTGCACCAAAGATTGTACAGAAGAGTTTATTGAGTCTATCACTACTCTAAATATTCTTACAATGCCTGTGACATATTCATTGAAGTCGGTGGTGTTTTCTTCCGACGATGTTAAATCCGCCCAATCACGTTCTTCAAAATGCCCGAGGCACATTCTGCTCCTCGGTGGTAAATAAAAATTGAATTCCAATAAAATCTTGGCCTTGTCTATGCCCGGCACCTGTATCAAAGTTTGGTTCTGACATCCCATGAATACGCATTTTTCCGGGTCATCGTATGCCCGTCGAAATTGTTGAATTGAGGTGAGTGAGGGCTGTCGCTCATTTTATTATTATTGCGGCGAATACAGGGTGTAACAAAAAACCCTGGCAATCCCGTTAAGGGTAGATAGATACCAGTAAATAGAATCTGAGAAAAATAGTAAAAAAAACGCATTAAATAAAAAAGTTATGAGAGTTTTCATTTCGTAGGTAATAACATTAAAATCACGAAAATGTTTACGATCTCTGTCATCGATCAGCTGATGGGTCAACGCACTAAGTAAATAGTCTAAGAGCTCACCTTTTTAATTCCGTATTTTTGATTAACACTCGTTTAGCTTAACGTAAAAAAATCGTAATTGTCTGTAAAACAGTTTTCTGAAAGATTTAGGGGGGTTTCTGGGTTTATTACTTAATCCAAAAAAAAATCAAGATACTCCTTCATCACGTCTCTACCCTTAAGCGTTTCAATTGATCCACCGCTTCTGCCAAAATCGAACGAGTACAGTAGCGAATGAAGTTCTTACATTCAACTTTAGGAGGCTACTGAGACAGCCGTGCATATCGATGGCATTTCAATTTAGTAGTAACTAGTAGGTAGCAATCAAGATGTGAGTCACACCGACGCCACACTAACCACGTGACATCGGCGAGCCAGCCGAGACGCGGGGAGACCGGCGGCAGCGGCGCGGGCGGCGGGCAGCTCTTAGAACATTCGACGCGCCCGACCGCCGCCATAAAAGACCGTAGCACGCCGCCGCACAGCCGTAGTCACGAGCCGCGACCACCACACCGCCAAAATAAAATGGGTACACCCCAGAAATGGCCCCCCCGCACCTCAGTGACGAGGCGCGAGAAGAAACCTACGTAGGTACGTTTCGACCACACATTAAAGATTAGTTAACAATTCCTATTCCCTACTTAATCAAAACACTTGTGCAAAATTAGTTTCCTGGCTCTTGATCTAATACCTTGCTAAACGCGCACGCGCTTTGCTTCGTCTCTTTCTTGTAACACAGAGCGCGCCGTATGCGCCATCTTGCTCACGCAAAGTACGGCAACGTCGCCCGACGCGGGCCGCCAGCGCATAAGGCTAGGTGCACAATATCGGTGAAATTGCTGACGGTTTTGTGCACTAAACATTTGTTTGCAGAAGTGGTCTTTACGGACTATTTTCAATCAAATCAGAGATTGAGGCATGAACACATTGTTTTGTTTAAAAAAATATTGGTTTCGGTTTTTCTAAACTTGCACAGAATAATAATGTTTATGATTGTAATCGAACAGTAGTTTTCTTAAAAAAATAGCTAAGCTTATTAACTTGACATGACCATGACTTGGCATAACCTTGACATGCGAAATCAAAAGGCTCTTAGCTTATGCTGTGCTTAGCTATGGTTTTATTGAGAAAAATAATTAATCTATCAAGGCGTATTACAACTCTCTTAATTACCTAGGTAACGCACGACTTGTTTAAAAATAAACAAAGTCGATTACTTTGCCATAGCGATACACAATAAGAGCAACTAGTCGAATCGAGTCTAAAACTTGCATCATGAAAAAATGCATCAATGTACACGGCGCTTAAAACATGAGCGGTGAGCGGCATGCTTTGGATAGAAAAGGACAGAAAATTTAATCTAAGAATTTTACAATTGTAGGATTTGTAGGTTTTTAGTCAGTGACTGTGAGTCGGCGTGATCGCGTGTAGTGCTCGTTGTGTTGTCAGTGTGTGTCTTAGTGGTTTTGTTAGAAAGATGGTGTATTCTAATGCGGAATACTTTAACATGTTGATGTGTCTAGGGCGATCAAATTGTAATTATGCCGAGGCTCAAAGAGAGTATTTAGAACGATATGCTCGCCCAAATGCGCCACAGCCTTGCTATCGTACCTTCCAACGCCTGCACATTCGAGTGTTCAACACAGGTAGTGTGCAAGGGACGGTACAGCACCGCGCAGATGCAGGACGCCCGCCGGCGGTTGAACTAGACGACGTCGAAGAAATCCTCGAAAGGTTTCGGGAGGATCCGACTCGGAGCACGAGCTCAGTTGCGCGTGAGCTCGGCACAAACCACATGCGAGTGTGGAGGGCGCTAAAGGCAAACGGGCAGCACCCCTTTCATTATCAAAGGGTACAGTCTCTGCAGCCAAACGACTACCCTGCTAGGGTCGCATTTTGTGCATGGATGAAGGAGAAAGCAGAGCAGGACGCGAACTTTTTGAAAAAAGTATTATTTACCGACGAGTGCTCTTTTGTCCGAACTGGCGTTTTTAACTGCCACAATGAGCACGTGTGGAGTGTAGAAAATCCGCATGCCATAAAGCCTAGTCATTTTCAATACCGGTGGCGCATTAACGTGTGGGCTGGTATTGTAAATGACAAGGTCATTGGCCGGTTTTTCTGAACCAAATAATGAACGGGCCACATTATCTGGAGTTCCTACAGGGTGAGCTGGCTGAAGAACTGGACGATCTACCTCTCGCATTTGTGCGGGACATGTGGTTTCAGCACGACGGAGCACCGCCGCACTTCTCTCTCGCTGTACGCCACCATTTGAACGCGCAGTTTGGTGAGCGTTGGATTGGACGTGGGGGACCCGTTGCTTGGCCTCCGCGGTCGCCCGACCTTACACCCTTGGACTTTTATTTGTGGGGTGCAGTCAAAGAGCACGTCTTTCGGCAAGAGTGCAATACGGAGGGCGAGATGCGTTTGCGAATTGTTGAGGCGTTCGACATTGTTAAGGCTGACCCGAACGTTCTGCAGCGAGTTCGCCAGAACCTGTTTAAGCGCTGTACAAAATGCATCGAAGTGGGCGGCGGATACGTCGAAAATAATCTGCGTCTTAACGAGCCGGTGAACGTGATAATTGATTAGGTTCAAATGAAACTAGTCAATTATCAACGAAGGTACAGTTTGATTTACCTAGGCACATCAACGTCATTTTTAAAGCCCTTTTCAGGGCTGCAAAGTCCTTTTAAGGGCTGAACAATTTCATGTTTCTCATTACACTAAGTCGATCAATCAGTCAATAATTTACGAACACGAGGGGTGTTGCGGGAGAGGGACGGGGGGGCGGGGAGTGGCGGGGCTGCGAGGGGCATGGATGGGACGTGCTTTCTACGTGCGCGTGCGACGTTGCCATTCATAACATCAGGGGTAAGCAACATTTAAAAAATAAGACTTCTGTTTTTTTTTAATAGTGTTTTTTTAATGCCGTCTTAAAAATAAAAAGGAAGTGATTTTCGGAATCGCGATTCGATACCGGTTACTGCCTTTTTTTATTTGCCAGGGTTTTATGTTACGCCCTGTATAAGATAAGTCAAATAATTAATGACATGTATTGTCAACAAGATTTTTTAAATTATTTTTTATTATTTTTAGTGTCCCAAGGGTTGTAGTTTACATTACTTACAGCAACAAAAAAGGCTTTACTAAAAAGTTTTTAAATGTCTATTACCCCATAAAAAAGAATTTCTCCAGTTGTCCTGTTGCATGTTGGGAATATTTTTCTTACAAAATAAGTACTCGTATGTGATCAACCAGTTGGATCGATAGGAATAAACGGCTACATGGAGTTCTAACCTGTACAATTGGTCGGTTCGTTCAGTTGATCGTAGTGGATGATCAGATTTTTAAAATGTTGTTTTACTGGTTATGGCTCATGACTATCACTATTATTAATAATTATGGCGAAAACGGAATCTGACCAAAGGGTCATTAGAGGTACTCCACATTGGTTATTTCTGACGAAACTGAACTGAACTTACAAAAAAGACTGCTTCTGTCGAAAGTGGAATCAGACGGATGTGTACTGAATTCTTAGTTGTGCATCGAGGAACTAATATTAAATTAAAATGACGTAATTGTGCCTTTGGGAAAGATTTAAAAATTATATTCCTAATGGCATAACTAGTTGTGCATACATAGTTAGTCCATGAGGAAAGCGGGGAATTTTTAACCAACGATGATACGCATTTGATCATGCAGAGCATGTAAAATATAAAAAATCGGTGGAAGCGTCATATCGTCAATCCCTCCCGACCCGTGGTCCAACCGCTAAGTCCAACTGGTTGTGCCACGGGTAAGTAAAATTATCCATAATCCAACCGATTGTACTACGAGGAAGCAAATTTACCCGTGGTCCAATCGGTTGGACCACGGGACACAAAATTTATTGGTAGTCCAATACTAGAAAATATGTTTACCCGTCGTCCAACTGTTGTACCACGGAAACGCACGTTGATCCATGGACCACCTATCATAAAGGCAAAAAGGTTATCTGTTATTATATCAAACTGCAATTGATTGCAATGCAACCTTGTTTGATATTTCCGATGATGATTAGAAATTGACACCAGTGTCAAAACTGGCATCTATTCGTTCGCTGTGAAAACGGATAAATGTCAATATGGCGGAAAATTGTGATTATAAAATAATTCAAAGAAAAGGCGGATGTGTTCTGTTATTTCACGGACGGCAGTTTTATAGGGTAAAACATTTAAAGGAAAAGTCTCGCGGGTCATATTGGCGATGTTCCTTGTATAAAAAAGAAAAATGTACTGGATCTGTTACCATTAAGGTATGTTGGTGCTTATTTTATATAATTATCCTTTTACACACTGGTTCCCAATATTACAAAAAAAGAACTTCCGTGCTGTCATTGAGACAGGATTGAAACTTCACTATTTAATTTTGCCTTAATTGAGTGGTATTTTCTTCTACAACAACGTCGATATGGAGGTAAACGGTCCATCAAATCTTGGAAACGCCCTACACCAACTTACGCGGGCATGCGACAATCCAAATGATTGCTTGTTCTACGGTTGCGGCAGTGAAGATCTGGTACCGATACCCGATTGGGAAAAGGCGAAACTGTTGCTGGAGTTTAATTTTTATGTACCTCCAAGGTGTAAGGTGTGTCCTACGCATTTAAGAAATGGAAATTGGAAGTTGTCTCAAGCGTCGCATAATATTCGACATTTTAACGAGGAGTATGCTGCGGACATTGTTCGCATTAAAAAAAAAGTAATACATTCGATAAACTGTAAGTAGTAGTAATACGTTCGACAAAATCTTGAGTCAACTTAACAATTTATAATTACTGGTAAATAAAATATGTTTATTAACCCTTTAACGCCCAACATTTTTTTTTATTATTTTTTTGTTATTTTGCGCTTAAATGAGTTGTAACAGGAAATATTAACTCCAAAAAAATAATAAAAAAAATCCTTTATATTTCCTTTTTTAGAAAACATCTGCTAAGAATACTTAACATTGCCCAACTCTCAACAAATGACCAGTGGTATCCAGTGTTAAGTATTCTTGACTTTGCACATTGTGTAGATAATAAATAAAAAAAACTTTTTATATATATTTTAATATTACATTTAATGAGCAACGTGAAAAGAGTAGAAACAGTTTCGTTTCGCTACAAGACACAACCTTACTTTGCATTTCGAGCATTCCATGTTTGTGTTGCCATTCTTGCAATGCCTACATCTTCCGTAAGAAGAGTAGACTGGCAAATGTCCTATGCTATCATACTGGACGACTGGTGGGGGTCTCGAAACTGCCGTTACTTTTTTGGCAGGTACAATCACAGCGTTGGTATTACATGGCCCAGAACTTTCTCGTTTTAAGAGCTCTGTCGCTATCTGATGCCTAAATTTCTTCAGTGGCATTGTCTTTTCTGCGTTGGTCGCTTGTCGCCGATACAACAACCAGGCGTTATTTACGCATATATCTAATAGTTGGGAGAATATAGCCATATACCAGCGCTTTGTTTTAAAATTTGACCGGTACAAGGCCACCAACATGTCGGCTAAATCCACGCCTCCCATATGAGCATTATATTGTTTCACAATCTGAGGGCATTCCACATTAACTCGAGCTTTTTTGATTTTGGAAAATCGTTGTATGGACTCCATGGGATAACAATCAACAAATGAGCTTGCTAATGTTACAACTTTATTGTCTACCCACTTAACAACAACTATCTTATTCTTTTGGCAAACTAATTGCTTGCTAGTGCCCCGATCCTTTTTAGTCAGTTGTTTGTCAGTGGGTAATTTTTGTTGGCACCCCCTAAGCCGGTTATTTTTTATAGTCCCGAGACTAAATATGCCCTGATCATGACGCAGATGACGAATTAGCTAGAGCGAGGTGAAAAAGTTGTCAAAATATACGACGGATGGTTTTGTCTTTATGGTTTTGCAAAGCGCTATGACAACTTTTGCCCCAAGCCCCAAACTATCTTCGTAATCTGTAAACGAACAGAATCGAAAAGTGTCATCGCCACCGTACGGAAGAATATCGTATACCAACCCAGATACACCCCCATTTTTTTGGTTTCTTTGGGAGGTATTGGCGGCGGCTGCCAGCTCGAGTACCTTTATAAGGCACCATCATCTCATCGATGCTGTATCTTTTCTCCTCTTCCAGTTTCAGACAATTTTGCCTGATGGCTTCTAAAAGGGGACGTATTTTAAAATACCGATCCGTGTCCATTGTTGTATTATCTACAAAATGTAGATATCGCCTGATACTCTCATATTTTTTTAGTGACATTACGTCAGCGATAGGTGCGAATCGCAACTCTTTGCACCAGTAGTCTCTATAGGACGGCATCGGGACTATACCCATTATAAGTGTTATTGCTATAAAGTCCCGAATGTCATCGACAGTGGCATTTAAACATTTGGCCGATTCGCTTGACTGTACCGAGAAAAGGTTAGTTTGTTCTCTGATCATAAGCATGATATGTTCGGAAAAAAACTTCAGAAAACAATCGCTTGGACACTTCATTTCGACTTCGGGTGGCACTGCCGGTTCAGCTCTGTCAATAACGGCGCGATGGATGAATTGTGTAGCTTTCCAGGTAAAGATCAGTGGTTTTCTAACGAATTTCTTTTTCTTAACTACGCGAGGTGGCTGGTTTGTAGCTTTGCGTTTCGACCTGGTCTGTGGTGCTGGTGAAGGTGTGCATGGCGATAAAATGGATGATACATTGAGTGTTGGCAGTGGAACTTGAGGGGATTCATACGTAGCACGAATGACAGGTGATAGTGGAATGGCTGTTTCTTCATCTGTTAGAGCGGGAAAAGACGGTTCAGTCTCATCGTCTGAATTGAGTAAATCCAGCCTCTCGAGAGACGAAGGTATAGATCGGGGTTCAGAACTCGCGTCGGAGAGGTCACCAGCATCGCCTGTGTTTTGAGGTAACGTAATCTCGCCTTCTTCTTCACTGCTACTGTCAGAAGAGGCGGCGTACTCTGGTGGTACGAGCGCCATAATTTTGTTAATCCGGCCCCATTCATTATCATTATTTGCAATATATTCCCTATATTCGACCCTGGGTCACGTTGCTGAAAACGGGACTTTGATTTTTACTAAACGCTCAAGCATATAAAAGGTGCTGTTCCACCGAGTACGAACATCTTGTTTCAGTTTTAACTGTTCCAGTTGAAATTGGGACTGCATTTCGCATAATGCGTATGTTGATTTCACGCTGTGCTTAAAATGTGAAACCAATGATCGACATTTACTGAGGAGCTGCAGTAAAACTGTGTTTGAATTGGCATCTTCGTCACCTCCGTCTACATTATCCTTTTCTAAGCAGTCCTTAACTGCGAGGTTCAAGGTGTGGGCCACACACAAGTGGTTTCTTTTGTGCAGATGTTCTGCCACCACTTTTTTCATTGAGGCCGCGTTGTCCGTGACTATTGTGACAATTTTAAAACTAATATTCCAATTATTTACTATTTGTTGTATGGCTATGGCTATATTTTCTGCTGTGTGGGTCTCTGTAATTTCAGAAGTGGCTATAACTAAAGACTTCAGCTTATCAAACTTTATATGCTTATTAAACATAAATTATTACGCATTTCAGCATATTCAAATCAAATAAGTTCAAGTCACTGATTGCGTAATTATAGGATGCAAGTATAGGTATAAATAATATGAGCATGGATTACCTTAATCTTGACTGTACCCGTACATTTTTCTTTTTTATAATTGGAGCATCTCCAAATTTCTGACCCTTCTTTATAACGCCTCAATTTATAATACTGGTGTTCTGAAAATATCAGCACATTACCGCCCTTTCTTTTAATAAAATCCATTGCAATTTGCAACACTTCGTCAATTCAATAATTACACGGTAAATAAACCAACGTCAATATGACATGATGATTTATTAATCATCAATGAATAATAAAACCTCATTACCTGTAAATAAATACCTCATTACCCGTAAATAAATACTCTATACAAGTACAGCTGAACTAGGATAAAAATGCTCCTGTCACTTCAAGTTGAACTACGGGCAACGCAATTTGATCGTAGTCCTACTGATAGAACCACGGACAAAAAAATGCCCTTGGTCCTACCAGTAGGAATACGCAGTAGGACCACGGCCAACAAATGAGTAGAACATATCCAGCGAGTTTACCATTACAAATAGGGATTTATATACATTCCCAATATTAGGAACTAAGATGGAATGCCTTTTATGTTTTTACCGACCTGCACATTTTGCTGTTTGCACGTTCTGCGTAACCTGCACATTTTGCTGTCTGCACGTTCTGCGTAACCTGCACATTTTGTTATCTGCACTTTATGCGATCTACACATTATGCGATCTCGACATTTTGCGATCTGCACATTTTGCGAGGTGCACCTTTTGCGAGCTGCACCTTGTGCGATTTGGTCCACTGCACATTTTGCGACTTGCACATCCAGCTATGCATCCGGCGGGACGACCTGGAGTGCGATTTTTGAATCTCTCTGGTGATATCAAAGTCACCGGTCGGTGACTAAAATGATCACCGATGACTTTTATGTCACCATTTACCAAAAGCCGTATTTTTGAAACACACACACTGTTTACCAACATGCAGAAATTTTACAATGTCAGTCAAAGACAATCTTCCCGTTACGTTCCTTTAATTACGCAAATGTTATAGTGTTGTCCTTGATACCGGTTTTTAGGGTTCCGTAGTCAACAAGGAACCCTTATAGTTTCGCCATGTCCGTCCGTCTGTCTGTCTGTCCGTCTTCGGCTTAGCTCAGTAACCATTACTACTAGAAAACTGCGATTCGGCATGGATATATGAATCAATCACGCCGACAAAACAGTCCAATATAATTTGGAAAAAGATTCTTTTTTAGGGTATCTCCCCTACAGCTAAAGCGGGGATGTAATTTTTTTTCTCGTCAAACCCATGCTGTGGAGTATCCTTGGATAGCTCGTTCAAAAATATTATGGGTTTTCTAAAACCATTTTTCAAATCAGTAATTCGTTTGCGAGATATTGGGCTTTAAAGCCCTAATTTTAGTTCGAGTCATGTGTCATGTGTCAGGTCATGTTACATTGAAATATGTGTGTACTAATGAAAATAAAGCAGATATACTTACCAAATCATTGTGTCAGGTTAAACATAACTATTTCTGTAAGTCTCTTGGATTGTATTAGATATCGCTTTATATTTGAACTGTACTAAGTTGTTACTATTGTTATGTTAGTGATTAATTTCAAACTTTGAAGATATTCACACTTGTTTTATATAAAAGTTAACCTCTAAATTTAGGTTAGGTTAATACAGTTGTCATGTCAATGTCAAATGTCAATCATTGTGACAGCTCATTAATGTTGCTAGTTTATAAATATTATATTGTTTGCAAGTTCAAGTAAATTTGCCATAAAACTTGATCTTGAGCCGGGGTATTGGAAATAAACATTCATTCGTTTATTTAATCTGTGGAGCTGTCAAAATGACGTAACTTAACTGTCAAGTGTTCTCTCTATCCCAAGCCCTTCTTACCGAACCTGTAACGGCGGATGTTGTGCGTAGGAATCCTTTGCTATTAATAAATGATATTAAACTTATTTATGGGGCTTTTACTAATTAAATCCATTAACTTAAGTATCAAGCGGATTTTATTTAGTCACTTTTTAAAAATGTTAGCCTAGTTTACATCTAGGTTTTCAGTCAATAAAAACTCAAAATGGGCAATCAGAGTTCTAAAATCGCCACCAATGTCTCTCCATAGAAATATAACATACAGTCACTATAAATTGCTTAGGAAAATCTCAAAAGCCGTTAAAGGTTGGTCTGAAAAACCTAACAATATTATAGACTAATAAAAACGTTTTTATGGCTAATCTCACTATAACTTTGGGACATACTTAAATTAACATTAATAATTATAGTCTCATATTCTCAAAAACATAATGTCAACTATGCTTTTAGAACTCAAATTAAATATTGCTCTCAGCCTTGTAACTTTTTCAAGAATAACATTATCTTAGGTTTATGATACTTCCGTAAAAAAATGTCTTAAGAACTGAAATAAAATCTCTTTGCCAGCCTCGTAACTTAATAATAAGCGCACTACGCACAACCTAACGCTCCCGAGACCGCCGACCGACTGTTTCGTGTGTATTACCCACCGGTAACATCGCCGCCTGCGCATATTTCAATGGCGGTAACGTGAAGTTGTGCATACTTCACGACGTTTTAAAAATGGCGTAACTGTGGTATGTTTGTTATATCAATTTCTAATTAAATGTAGTAAACGTTGATCATAGATAATAATATTTGAGCATATATGCAGTAAGTGTCTGGGGTAATTTTTTTGTAATATGCTGTAACCGCCTCGGAACTGAATTTCTCAAATGCTGTAATCACCGAATTCTTGGAATTATTTAAAACCGAAATTGGCGTAAGTATACTTGTTTCAAAAAAATCTACATTTTTGGTGTTTATACCAACTACAAGTAGGCATCGTCAAGAAAATCTAAGCGTCTTAGAGCCATGGGACCCGGACCATTCGACGCAGAAAAATTAGCTCATTCCGAATATGCAAAAAAATTTTTTTTGGCCAATTGGCGATTACAGTTATAATGAATTTAAAAGGAAAACTATCACGAACAAGTAAGCATAAGTAGTTAACGAATAATAGTTGACCAACTTAATGTGTAATTGAAAAGGCCAATTTTCGTACAAATTCGGCCGACGCAATCGCACCGCACGTCGATGTAACTACGGAACCCTACTTTTTATTCATACTATTATAACTTAAAATAGTTTCATCAAGGTTCCTTCTGTCGCTCCAGTTTGTCAAACATCAATCTTTCCTGATCTTAATATTACGCCTGAAGAATTTGAAGAATGGGAGAGTATCGAGGGAACAGAAGGGCACCAGGACTCGTCTCACTCTCAGTCACCGGGGCTTCCCGCCGCGCCATCGCCGCCGCATCCCGCCCAACTGAGTCGTGAAAGCGCGCCGGAATCGTCCGGGCTCTCGTCGTCGCGTCCTGCAGAACCGCGTCGCGACAGCGCGCCGGGCTCGCCTTCATTTCACCAGCTCGATAGGTCATACAATTCTCACCGACCGTCAATACGACCTATATTTTGCCGCCGCCTTTCAAAACCAAAATTAGCAAATTTGGTCCAGTGGTTCTCGAGTTTATGCGCGACTAACAAACGCATTTCATTTTTAACCGACTTCAAAAAAAAGGAGGAGGTGCTCCATTCGGTTGTCTTTTTTTTATTTTTTTTAGATAGATAGATACCACATACTAGCCGGTCCCACAGTGTCCTATCCAAATCGGCAAAGTTGCAGTCTATTGCCAACTTACGTAATCCTGCCACTTAATCTTTAATGCTCCCCTCGCTTAATTGATATCTTATATGAAATTTTGTACGACTGAACTATCTCGTTCTGTTTTGGATTAAAATGGTCATCCAACAAAGATTTAATTTGCGCATAGGTTATGCCGTTAATATCTTTCGGAGAGATCAATGACAAAATCAAATCATATAAATTATGACCACAAACCGCCAGAAAATTTGCCTTTTTTAACTCTTCCGTAATAATAGTGTTAGCTAACAAGTAATAATGAAACCTATCGTAGTAGTTCTTCCAACTATCTTTTCCATACTAAATTCACTGAATATTACCGCCATTTTAGTTCACGCAATACACCACACTTAACCAACACTTTTAAACATTCAAACACTATGCTTAAAACACTGTTTTAATTAATTCCCGTCGCCAGAATGTTACGTACGTGTGCTGGCAGCCATGTGGATAACCGAAACTGAGGGTACCCGAAGATATCTTCAGGCATACCCACATATCAATATATAACAGTTGGTTTCAATTGATTCCGATTGAAAGGAATTTGAATTGCTTTTTAGTCGTTTCTGTTTAAAACCAATTATCATTCACTTTATCTAATTAAAAATAAGAATACTTAATGTTTCCTTTGCAATATTACCAGGCACACAAGATTCTGACTTCTCATACATATACTATGTAATGGCCCCCGGTGCATCAGATTTGCGGCCTCGCAATGTCTAAGGCCACCCCTGTTCATATCATTTATAGCCAGTAAGCCTACTGGCATCCATGTTTAAACATCATCATTTACTATGTAATAAAACTATTTTCATTATTCACAATATCAAAACTAAATGTACTACTACTAACTACTACTACTACTGTAACGAATAGTATGTCTTAATTATAACCTTCGATTCTATATACTCTGCATTTTTTTTTCAAATCAATTCGTATTCCCATTATCGGACGTAATTCTCTTAGTTGTTCTTCACCGAGATGAGATAGGTGAGATTCAACAATAGCATTCCCTGTTAACAGCACAGAAAACTAAAAAATACAATCTGAAAACGTGCGGACAGAATGGGCGGCCTGAGTTAGTTATTTGATACAGGTAAAAATTAATAATAATTAGGTAGGTATTCATGTGGGGTAAACTTTCCAATGGAAAGTAGAAGGTACCACACACAACAGCCCGCGCCTGCCCGCGCAGCTGCCGCGCTGCTCAGTGTGATAGAGATAGTGAGATACATATCAAATGTGTTGGTAGTGAGAGAGACATGACGCGGCGGACACGCGAGGGCCCGCGCTGCACACGCGTTTCTACACGCCGCCCGCTTGCCGTGTGAATATACCGCTTCAACCGCGCCCGACACGCGTTCGGTGGGTGGAGGCCTTAAGAGTAAATAAAGAAAGCCGGAGACGCTCAGGTAGATTAGCTACTAACTAGGAATAAAAGGAAACTAGGAAAAACAACTATAGCTAGGAATATCAGTGTAATAACGAAATAGCGCCATTCTAACCTCAAAACTTTAACGACTTTCGACGGTCCATAATGGAAAATTTTACCTTTAATTTGAAGAAACTGCTGCCACCACTCTTTAGCTTTAATATTAGCGTGCGTAGGGATTAGACCTAGGTCTAGACTTGAGCGCAAAATTAAAGTTAGCTACTTACTTTCGAATGCTTCAACGACCTCCTCGGGTAAGCTCTACGAGTTTAGTATTTCTTTTAATTCTTCCATTTAGCACTTGAATATATAATATTTAAAATAATGTTTTATGCTTTTTTATTTGAGGGTCGACCGCCAAGTAATTTAATCAAAGTTGCACAGTGCACAGCCCGTCACGCGTCGACACAAACAAACCAATATGGCGTGTACGCCTAGCGTAGCATAGATACAAAAGTCGCGCTTGATACAATAGTGTTGTACCATGCATATTAAACGTGATCACTAATATCGGTAAAATATCATAAATAAATAAATAAAAATATATTTATAAATTACCCTACTACAAATATCCGTGTTGCATTACATTATGGTACTTATGGTTCGCAAGTCTCGTTAAGGTGTTATTCCGTGCATCGCGGCCGATTGCAGCGCGCAGTGCGGCTTGCGGCACTAGTCAAGTGTATAAAAATGCCGCACGCGTCTGTCGCCGACTTCGGATGCGGCATAATACACACAATCAAACATGTCCTGACGAACCATAGCAAGGTCGCGATACGAAGCGTACATGTTCGCTCATCTGTTACTTTATAAACAAGCGGTCAAGGTACTCAAGGTATAATGTTACATATTGAATTCGAAATGCCTGTGTACAAATGTAGACTTATGAATAAACCCGTACACGCATCGAATTTCTATATCAGGCGAGTACAGACTTAGCGCAGTAATTATTTTGAAAGTATTCCTGGTGCTAACATCACGGCGACGGTTTTGTAGATCAAAGGTTCTCCTTATCTTATACCATTAAACCTGACAACTTTGCCCACCACGTCACATTTTAATAAAGCTGGCCTATCAAAAACTAATTCCCAACACACTTTTACAATATTGCCCGGTAGATTTTTAACCCAAGGTGACCACCTCGATGTAATAATGACTTTAAAACTTTTTATTTGTTGCCACTAAAATAAATAGTTCATTTTAACTTGACATGTATCTAAATTACCAAAATTAACATATTTTTTGAACTTATGCTCTGCTATTATTGTTTTAACAATTTTTCACAAATACTAATCCATAACTCACAAATCCATTTGCTTTGCTTGCAACCGAGAAGCCTGTTAAACCATGTCAAATAAGTTAAGCACACGCGTGATGTATGACATTTTTATTGAAATGTGACCTGGTGGGCAATACTTGACGGACCCGGACTTGACGACGCAACGGAGCCATGCTGTATCGTCGCCCAACTAATTAGTTTTTATATGTATTGTATGTATGTTAGGCTTTAAGGTATTTGTTGTATGGGAAAAATTAAATAAATGGTTTATTGTTATAATACTATGTTCTATGTTCTATGTTCTATGTTCTATGTTTTCAGTATTACTGTGTCTCTCGAGTCCGTCAACTTCGCTCCTCTGGCAACCTTTCCTTATCTATTCCGCCTCACCGTACTGGTTTTATGTCCAATTCCTTCTCCGTCCAAGTAGCTCGCCTATGGAACCATCTCCCTGTCAAAATTCGGCAATCTCCAAACAGGCTTGTCTTCAAAAAATCCTTACAAAATTTCTTTGCTGGCAGAACTAAAAAATAATCTATCAGTTTTGTAAGTTTCATCTATATTCATATGTATGTTTATGTATGTATTAATAGGTATATATTGTTATATCATACTATATTGTATTGTATCGTATTCTACTATATTATTATTCATCGCATCTTTAGACATGTTATAGAGTTTTTGTTTTAAATTAAGTTGCACTGCCCACATTTTATCTGCTTTGCCTTAAGGTTGACTGGTAGAGAATGCTTTATAGCATTAAGTCCGCCTTTTGTACTATAAGATATTCTTTTGTGCAATAAAGATTAAATAAATAAATAAATATGTTCAAAGAGCAAAGTTGCCAGTTTTAAAGTATCTATTTTAAGGAACTATTAGCGAACCCCACCTGAACTCTAACCCACCTGACTTTTAAGGCTGAACTAAAAAAAAGGGCGTCCACACAATCTACTATATAACCTTTTATGTTACGTTTCTTTGAATACCTGTTTTTCTTTAATATAAATATGTTTTCTTCAGGGCGAGCATGGAACAAATTGACTACACCACTTGGCAGCAAACCATCCTCATGAATTTTTAATCGTCAACAACCGCAACAATTGGGCCAAAAATTGTGCTAATAATGAGAATAACTTGAACCTTATAAATACTGAAACGAATGTCACTGCCCTAGCCGATCCCAGTCCCAGCTTTGCAAAAAAGGCGCGCACTAGCAACTCCGTGGATTCTTTGCAACCGATAGCCTATATACGCAATCAATGTATAAATTTGGTAACTGTTCACGGGAGAGCATTTTCATTGATGGATGATGTGGCGTTTAAAAATATTGTGGGTATGACTCCCATCAGCCCTAAAGAATCACAATCTCTAAACTGGCGCTCATTAGAGCATCAATTAAAGAGGTAGTTGAAACATTAAAGAAGGAGATCGCATCAGAGGTCAAAAATAGACTCATATCGCTGAAAGTTGATAGTGCCACCCGTTTGGACCGAACATTTTTCGCGGTCAATTTGCAATATATTGACAACGGAACTGTTTTTGTAAAAACTTTGGGAGTTGCAGAAATGTGGAGCCGAAGCACGTCGGAATATCTACAAGAAAAGCTGTTATTATATTAAGAAAATGTCATAAGTATAGATATTAATCAAATATATACAATAACCTCTGACAATGGACAAACATGCTGAAATTGACCCGATTGACATTAGAGATTACATATTACAGAAAAAGATGAAAATTACGATGAGTCAGATGATGAAACTGAAATTGAAGATCTGTCCTATGACGTTACTCTCCAGTCCGATTATACAGAACCGTACGTAATCTCGTCAGTGCGTTGCGCTGCACACACGTTGCAGCTGGCAGTGCAAGATGCATTAAAAGAAGACATGATACCCACCATCGAAGAGGCTCGCGTTGTTGTTAGAAAGCTTCGATCACCAACAATGAAAACCTTGCTGAAATCGGCGAAAAAAAATAAAGCCATTTTGGACAACAATACGCGATGGCATTCTACTCTGGACATGTTGGAAAGATTAAAAACTTTAAAGGAATGTTGTTCCGAAACACCAGGGGAACCTTTATACTTGAGTCAAGTTACATGGGACGCAATTGATGATATAATAAACTCACTGAAACCCGCTAAAATATGGACCAAAGTGTTGCAAGAGGAGCAATTAACTCTGGGGGATTTTTATTACCAGTGGACCAAATGTTATCTGGAAACATCGCATGTTCAGACACACTTAGCACACCAGATCTGCATCTTCATGAAAGAACGCGAGAAGCTGCTGATGACAAATACAGTATTTGTTAGTGCACTATATTTGGACCCACGATTTAAGCTGGGTAGACATTTGTAAGGAGCTTGCCTTCTATGTTTTTTTCGTTCGCGGTTTACGACCATGTCAACACTTACCTTTGGAAGGATTCTGGAGTCGGCTTTAGTTAAGCCTACTTCCATTTTTATTCCAAAATTGCTACTATTTTTTAAATTAAAAAGTTTGCCTTAAGAATTATACCTTTAATTAAGTAGTTGTCATAATAACAGGAGTGACGTCACCAGACGCTGATTGGTGGATTAAAACACGGTACGTTGTACATTACTTCAAACGTTATTATTGTTTGAAATTAGTGTAAACGAAAGTAAAAACGTTTCAGTAGCTTTAATTTTATGTTTTTTCAACATTTTGGTCACAAAATAATGGCAATTATTATAGCTGCATCTTTCCTATACCGACCTGACAGGACTCCTTTGGTCAGCGCAAGATCCAGAAGCTATGGCCTGTACTGGACGACCTTAACAGGAAGTTCAGCAGCCTATATGTTCCACGCCACAATATTACCATTGACGAAACCCTCCTCAAGTGGCCGGCCGGCTGTCATTCACGCAAAAAAATGCAACAAAAGCCGCAAAGGTTGGCATTAAAATTATGAATTATGCGAGTCCGAAAACGGCTACTTGTGGAGCTCTTTTATTTCTACGGGCAAGGGGCAGAAGACAGGACCAGACAATGACAGCAGACAGACATAACACAGACGACGTCGTTGACGTTAATGACAGTGACGTACCGATCTGTGACAGACAGACGACTGAGAGCCAACAGCCGACAATTTCTGCGTCTTCCTAGCCGCCACCTCCCCAAAACGCGACTGCACAAAACAAGCTAGTAATGGTAAATTTTTACAATTCTCCAATACTAGCAAGATACCTTAAAGCAAACAACACAAACTGCTTTGGGACGCTTCGGGCAAACCGCGGATTTGTCCCCGAAGCAATAAAGTCTCTGGCTAAATCGGAAATGCGGATCGGGGAGACGGAGGTGCGACACAAATGTTGTGTCAATGATCTCAACATTTCACGGAGGTTAAGTATTTAGGTGGCAAAAAAAGTACGGTAGATACAAATATAAGCCACAAGTAGAACTTGATTATAATCTTGCCATGGGGGGCGTTGACAAGAAAGATCAACTGCTGTCCGCCCGACAATAAAGTCCGGCTGTAAAGCTGTCCGGCAATAAAGGTACGTGACGATTTCATATTTATTATTAAAATAAAAATATTATTTTTACAGGTGGCACTAATTTCTGGAATAAGTGGCGCATGCAGAGGAGTTGAGCTTACAAACATAACTGTGGAAAACGTGGAAAGACACGGCCTGTTATTACTGTAAAATTACCGAATACGAAAACAAAATTTTATCGTACATTTCTCGTGCGGGAAGAGTTTACTCAGTACTAAAATACCAAGGACTACGCCCCGATAATATACAAACCACTTAATCGTTTTTGAAGTGAAAACTTCTTTAGCGGCACTGTGCACTTTTTGGGATGGGGAAAAATTGTTAAACTCGCCACTGGCTGCGCAATCCGTGACGCTTACCCGTTCGGCCAACACACAATAAGTTCTCACGCGCTAATATGCAAGTGAAATAGTTTACTTCTGTCGCTACGGTATCCGTCGATTCGAAATGTCAAAATATTTAAGTTTTCACTTCTGCCGGCACTCCCTGAGTGCAACCCGGTCTTTTTTCCTGAAATACCAACGGGGTCTTAGGCAGGTGATCGGCAAGAATAACAACTCAGGGGCCGTAGACAAGGTTACAATCGACAAGCGCTAACGCCAATAGAAAATAATATAATTTACTTTAAAAACAAAGTTTTAACCGACTTCAATTTAGTACTCCGCCAAGCCACGAGAACATTTTCACATTTATTTTCCAATTTACCATATGAACTGATTTCCGAGAGCAGATGCGTTGATTATTAGAGAAAAAACCCAATCGCTGTATGTGACCCGATAATATTTGAGGACTTCTGTCGATTCCACAGGGATCACCTTTGGCACTTCATTAGCTGCTATTTCAACGGAACCTTATCAGAATCTGTGACGTAATTTTGTACTTTCAGTACATAATTGAGGAATTCCATAAGTCATCTGTGGTCTTCATCATCAATTCCATTTCCGTCATCATCCATTTCCGGGTGTAAATACACGAGATATAATAGAAAATACCA
This sequence comes from Epinotia bilunana, assembly GCA_947049275.1. Lineage (NCBI taxonomy): Eukaryota > Metazoa > Arthropoda > Insecta > Lepidoptera > Tortricidae > Epinotia > Epinotia bilunana. The sequence goes on along the minus strand of OX346252.1, from coordinate 36,070,615 downwards.
AAATCACTACACGCGTGCCTAATATACGTAGTGCCTAATATAATATATTTACGCTCGGCTCAATATTCGCCTCATTCAGGATCTTCCAAAAAATGCTAAATGAGATATTGCCATCTGGGTCAGGCCGTAGATTTTGCCACAAAGAGCGCAGCGGTGACGTAGAATTTTCTACGAACCGGATGCGCAGAGTGACGCAAAACAGTAACGCAGGTGCGCAGAGTGACGCACAACGGAAACGCAAAATAATTAAGGTGCGCGCAACATGTGTGATTTTTACATAAAATATATGGAATTAATGTATAATAAATATAATAATAGTAGATTGCGAACCGACGGAAGAAAAACCCCATTACAGACGAGATATTAAAGGTACTGGAACGAAGTGAGAGCGCCAATAGGTCGTGGATGGAATGAGTTGTTTCATACGAGTAAAACACTACAGTACGATTACTGTTAGTTAAGACCTGACAGATGGATTGCCTTCATTTAATTTCATACAAATAAAGCATTTTTCAGAAAACTGTTACCCACATCTACCGATTTAGTAATAACTATTTTATTTGTATAACATTAAAGTTGAAAATTAAATGAAGGCAATCCATCTGTCAGGTCTTAACTAACAGTAATCGTACTGTACCTACTACACGTTTGATTTCGAATATGTGAGGAAAGTAGAACAGACACGATGTTCGGAAATATCATACATTATAAAAAAGTGCGCCGAAGATCACCAAGAGTAGAAATTACCTATCAGTACTATTATTAAGCCTCAGGATTTTCATCATATTTAGGTTAGGTCAGGTACAAAATAAAATGACGGATTTTGGTATGATATGATTTTTTTTATTGCTTTAGACAAAGACTGAATTTCTTGGATATCTTTGCCGGAGTCAAAGGCATCTGAAAGGAAATATAATAATTGTAGCTTAGCAAAAAAAAACACCTAAAACCCGCAAATCTAAGCAAATATGTGTGCACAGCTTTACTAAGTAGCGCAGAGTAGCATACAGCCATTCTGCGTAACGTGACGCAGATAGAATCAATCTTAACTCGATAAATACACTGTTTTTTCCAGGTTTATTTGCCTTGAAAAATTACACACACTACTGAATAGGGCACAATAACAGTAACAAATATTCATTCTAAACTTACCTTGAAATTTCAAAAAATGCACTCCGCGACAAACTGGTTACCTTCCACTTTGAGCCAAAATTGACAGCCGACTGACAAAAATATGGCCGCTACCGCGTCATTGACCATTGACAAGGTAACTTTGGTGGTGTCACTACTGTAATACAAATACTGCTAACGTTTAACTCCACAAAATGGGGAGATGTTAGTTACGCAGTCAAAGTAGCGCAGAAAAATGGTTTTGTATGTGTTTTTTTTAAACGTGTGAAAATTAATGTACATTCTTAGGAAACATGAAACAATATTTAAAAGGCGGCTAGGTAACTATTATTTCATAACGTCAAATCAAAAAGATTACCAAAATGTTTTTTTTCTAATTTTTCTAGTTGAGTAAAGTGACTACTACCTAAGCGGATTCGCATTTTTTATGAAATTTTCGACGTTTTTCGTGAAAAAATATAGTTTAACTTCCCAAGTTTATGGATTTATTTTAATATCTTCAGTGACCAAGGTTCACCATTTCTTAGGGAATACAATACTGTGGTTGAGAAATTAATATTACGTATTAAAGGTTAAAAAAAAGTAGCGGAGAGTTAGGTTATACCTTTTCTGGCAAAATCTACGGCCTGACCCATCTCCGACATTTACAGATCCTACAGTGCAAGATACACAAATTACACAAACAGTATCAAATGTAAATATTTCAGGAAAAAACTGCTCGAATTTCACAGTCAATTTTAAGTAAAGAGCTAAGGCACCTACTTGACAGAATTTGTAAATAAAATAGGTACTTAGAGAGTCGGTGAAATCGTACCGCCCTTTTAATTGTACCAGCTCCAGATTACCCACAAGCCACCATATATTTTTAACGTTGGCAACACTAAAGTATGTTCTAGTGGCGCTACCAACACTCGGCTATTTTGTATTGGCGTCGGTTGAACAGGTTGTGCTCTAGTGAAAAAAAATGTTTTTTTTGTGAAGTTCGATGTAAATTTTACTACTAATTCGTAAGGCTGAAACTCGGAGAAAAGGTGAGTTTTTATATAAATATAGACAGCATTAGAATGACAGATTAAATCGTTTTTTACATCGTGTTCGTGGAGTCTTTAAGTTAGAAGGTTATATAGCTATGGCTTGTTTTTATTTTAATGTATAATAATGGTTGGGTATATTGTACCAGTGTGGTTGGGTATATTGTACTGGTACCCCGCCATTTCGTTTTTTTATTTTTTCTCATTAAGATGGCGGATCCTGTAGACAAAAGAAAATATTATAAGTGGAACAAAGAAGACTTACAAAGAGCTCTTTCGGCTTACGAAAGGAAATAAATTAGTCTTAACAAAATTTCTGCAACTTATTCAATTCCAAAGCCAACAATTTTACGACATGCAAAGAAGACAAACAAAATTGCTGTTGATTCTAACATCCAGAAAGGAAGACCACCAGTATTTCACCAAGAGATAGAAGACAAGTTAAGTCATATTCTTCAGTTAGAGAAGTACATGTTCGGGCTGACAATAAATAACATTCGGTGCCTTGCATATGATAGTGCAGAAAAACACAATATACCAAATAACTTTAATATAGAAAAGCGTATGGCAGGCAAAGAATGGTTTTATAAGTTTATGAAACGTCATCCTGAACTCAGCATCAGGCAGCCAGAGAGTACATCATTAAACAGAATCAAAGGTTCAACAGGGAGAACGCGTTTCATTTTTTTGATCTATTGGAAAAAACTGTCGACGATAACAGTTTGAGCCCAACTAACATTTTTAATGTAGATGAATCTGGATTTTCAACAGTTCAAACAAAGCCACAGAAAATCATTGGGCTAAAGGGTAAAAAGCAGATTGGTGCCGTAACAAGTGGAGAGAGGGGTGTTAACACAACAGCTGTCTGCTGCGCTAGTGTGTCCGGACAGTTTGTTCCACCAATGCTAATATTTAAACGAATGAGACAAAATCCTGAATTAGCAAATGGTGCTCCACTAGGTAGCATTGTTACTGTGTCTGAATCGGGATACATTAATTCGAATCTGTTCGTGGAATGGCTACAACACTTCATTAACGTAGTAAAGCCAACACCGAAAAAGAAAGTGACTCCTTCTTGATGGGCATACAACTCATTCAAAGAACCTAGAAGCTTTATGTTTGGCAAAAGACAATGGGATTATTCTGCTACAACTACTCGTACCAGGTCATACCACAAACCGAATCCAACCCTATACCCTATCTTTTTTAGAATAGAATAGAAATGAATTTATTGCTAGCCAAAATAACACCACATCACAATTTCGTTCTTAATTAGAAAATACAATATATAAAAAGAAACTTAATAAATCTTACTTTACTTTTTCAAACCGGTGAGTACTTATTACATTCAAGCTACTGAAAAATGGCTCAGGACCGATCCTGGGCGGCAGGTAACACAATACCAAGTTTCGCAATTGTTTGGAGAGGCCTATGAAAATGCTGCAGTAATTGGGAATGTGGATGGATTTAAAGCCAGCGGGATTTGGCCTGTTAACAGGCATATTTTCCCAGAGTATATGTTTGATGCTGCAGAAAATTTACTTAATGATAACACATCCAGCCTAAGTGCGACAACTGAGCCTAATCAAAGTGAAATCTCCCCAACCCAAAGCACGAACTCTGTGAAAAACAATGAAACTGGGCTAAAAGAAAACACTGATATGATTCTAAATGAAACTACAAGAACTAAACAGAGTAAATAAGAGGATATTGACACTAAACAAAAAGGAATTTTAATTACAGAAAATAAAAAAGGAAAGAAAAATGGCAAATTAAAGAAATGAGATGATAATTTAATAAACAAAAGTACGGTTTCTGTTGAAATACATAATCAACCATCTACATCTAAGACAATCACTCAACCGGATGTTCAGTCTGTTTCTAAAACAATAAAGACTTTATCAGCGATACCAAACAACACATCAAGAAAAAGAAACACGATACAAAAAGCTGTTGAAATTACTTCAAGTCCATACAAAAAGCAACTAGAAGAAAAAGCTAAAAATAAGATGAAAACCCCTGTAAAGTCCAGAAGAAGAAAGTGGGTAGGCCAAAAAAAGACACAATAAAAGTAAAACAAGAATTCCAGAAGAAAATAACGCCTCTTACCAAGCCTAAAAAGGAAGAGCAATAAGCGAAAAGATCCCCTTCTAGCAGCGGCACTGATTCACAAAATAATGATACAATGATTGTGCAATTGGATGATGATGATGATACTCATGACGACCTAGATGACATTTGTGCAGGTTGCAACGGCCGTTATTATGATACAAAAGGTCCAAAGGTAGACTGGATTCAATGTGTTCGGTGCCATAGGTGGCTGCATTTGTGATAATGTTAATATGTCGATTAAAACAATGTCTTATAATGTAACTAATTTTAGTTCCTACTTTGCACTACTACTCGTACCTATAAGAGACTTATTTAATAAAAGATAAATGGGTAAGTTGATTATATATTTTTTCATAATAGGTTCCATATATGACTTAGTTTCTATTATTCAAGGCATAGACGATATGTTGATTATATTTTTTCTTTATCTTATGTTCGTTGTCATGACACAAACGTTGTAAACAAGCTTCATTTACCCATAAGGAGAGTACGTAGATATGTTGTTACATTTTGAAACTTATCACTGTTTTTTTTATCTCTGTTTGTTTTTGACGTAAATGTCAAGTAAGCTAGATTTAATAGTCATGGTAAATGACTACAAAAATAAATATTTTCGATTATATAAATTACTGTTTTTGTTACTGGTACGATTTAAACTCCCACAGTACGATTTAAAATACCTGTGGTACGATTTAAACAACTAGTTGGCAAAATTGTACCATTAGCAGACCTCCAGGAAAACGCGCTTTTACCTACCTAAACTACAATCTAATTAAGTAATGTATTTTTTTAAGGCCTAGAGACTTACCTATAAATATTATAATCAAACATGTGTGCAAGATGTTTTGTTAATTAAATATTGACATCGAAGTAAAAAGTGGTACGATATAACGGACTTTCCCCTACATTGTCATTTTTTGTCACAAATGTTTATTTTTTATAAATTTTGTTGATGTTGTATTTGGTGTTTGTTGTTTGATTTCCTATTATGTGTTTAACTCGGGTGGAAGCCACCCATTTCGTAGACCCATGTCTACGGCCGTGAGAGTCAATTGACGGTGACGGTGAGTACACTTCGTTATCCATATAACGACCAACGTTGTCGTACTTTATTAAATTATACAGCTTTAAATAGCTTCTATGTTTTTTGTGAATAGTGTGATAAATAATTATGAAAGCAGGAGCTGCACGACGACGTGATACGTCCGTTGCCGAGTACAAATGAAGACTGATTTGTTATCTTAATTAGTTAATTACAATTTTAAATTATGTTATACTACTTATATGATTATAATTTTTTAACCTGATGATAATTATAATGTATACAAATAAAGACTTATTTTTTATGAGCTGTTTTTTGCATGTTGAAAAGTTTTGTGTTACACACGGGTGCAAATTTATTTTCAACTATAGAATCCTTTCGCTTGCTCGTGTTTCACTTCCACACTCGCGGGTAAAATACAACTTTGCACCCTTGCATAACAAATTCCTAGTACGAAACGAGTTGCGATCAGAAACTATTTCGTTCATACGAAACTAGTTGCGATCAAACACTACAGGTATTTACAAATTCTAGAAGAGGTGGCGAGAAGGAGCCTGAAGAGGACGTCACGGCATCGGTAGAGGAGGAGGAAGTGTACTCTTTGTCGGGCGATTACAATGATTTCACAGGCGTACGGGAGGACTTCTATCAACTTCCTGGACCTATAATTGAGGGAACAAGTCCTTTGGGCTTGTTTACTCAATTGTGGGACCAATAGTTGATGGAGACAATTGTCCAGGAGACTTAACTGTTACGCCTTTGTTCCTCACAGATAACCAAGTTAGATAGCCAGTAGCCAAGAAAGAAAAAAAAATCTTCCCAGATAACTGGTTTTTTAACAGGAAGGATTTCTTCCTCTTAGCAAACCATCAGATATTCGGTAGTCTACGAGGAATAAATATTTCTTCCCAGTTAACTGGTTTTTTAACAGGAAGGATTTCTTCCTCTTAGCAAACCATCAGATATTCGGTAGTCTACGAGGAATAAATATTTCTTCCCATATAACTGGTTTTTTAACAGAAAGGATTTCTTCCTCTTAACAAACCATCAGATATTCGGTAGTCTACGATGAATAAATCCTTTGGGTCACCGATTTATATATGTATACCGAATTTCAAGTCAATTGGTTCAGTAGCTTCTGAGAAAATCGGCTGTGATAGACGGCCGGACGGACAGACAGCGGAGTCTCAGTAATAGGGTCCCGGTTTTACCCTTTGGGTACGGAACCCTAAAAATGTCTTTGATAAATCTTGGGTGCGTAACGTTGATATAAGAACTTCTAGTTCAATATTGGTTCACTTTTTACTTAAATACTTGGGGTTAATATTTATTTTATTTATGTAGAAGGCAAACGCCAACGAATTAGAGAAATCAGACAGACTCAGAGAGTTTTCTATTAAAAGCCCTAGTTCGTCAACATCACTGAGTATTTTTTTGTATTGGACAGCCCCAGAAGAACGATAATAAAGAAATTACAAAGAATATTCCGAAAAACTATAGATTACAAAAATAAAATGATTAAAAAAAACTAAATAAAGAATTCAGAAAGAAAAGAGTTTATAAATATCGTGTCAATTTTGAATAATTAATCTGAGGTATCTGAGGTTACGATTTATTGTTTATTTTACAGCAAAATAGTTGCTTGACCATGGTACTAGTTTAAACTCTTTGCTTATGATTAAGATTATGAATACATGGTTACGTACGTCATGTGTCATGCTTATGAAATTGATTTATAAAGGGAACGTTTAGTTTTTTTCTGATTAAGTGTCATTACTGCTGTTTTCTTCGAGTGTTTTGCCACTTATAGTTATCAGTTTAGTTAGGTATCATAATAGGTAACAGATAATACGTTAATAAGGATACAATAATTAGTGAAGCACCAGCAGACGGTTCTTCACGTGAGACAGGAGTCACGTTCGTCACGTCTAGGAAGGGAGGAGAGATACTGCTGCTCGGCGGTCATCAGTAGGTACCAGAAAGGGAAGTCGTATGTGAATGGTTCTCAAGTTTGAAGTTTGCAAATGCACGAATAAGATTATCTCCAGAAAAAAAGATCGCGAAAGCAGCTCGCCACGATGAGCAATGTCTTCCAAACCAGAACAAAAATATAATACGGAAGATTTGAGACCTTATACCGCAGCAATTCAACGAGGCGATATGCCGCCTAAATGACGTTGGAATTCACTTTGTGGAGGAAATTCCTAAATTTCAGAATGTGAGACTGGTCTGTACAATAAGAAAAATAGAGATTTAATAGTTCGAAAATCGGTATACAAAGACCCCTCTGAAGTTGGAGTACCGGATCGCTTCAAAAAATGTCTTTTAGCAGACGGTAAATTCGATGTGGAGTATTGGTGTTTGCGTCAGATGAGGCCAAAAAACTTATGCAAAAAGTGAACCATTTTTTAGCGGATGGTACGTTTCGAAGCAGCTGCGAACCGTTTTTACAAATATATGTCATTTTCGGAGACTTGGGCAGTACCGACGAAACAACGAATTTAATCCCTCTAATTTATGCCTTCTTGACCAACAAAAAACAGAAAACATATGAAGATTTATTCAGACTAATTAAAAGCCAAATCCCTGACTAGAAGCCGCAAAAATTTACCTTCGATTTTGAAGTTGCACCAAGAAACGCTATAAAAAAAAATGTTTCCCGACATTGTAGTCAAGGGTTATTATTACCATTTTTCGAAGAGTTTGTATAAAAAAGCTAAATCTCTCGGGATAAAATCAAAAGTGACGCGACTTCACGTTAGCCTTTGTGCAGGGCTCGCACTGCTGCCGAAAGAAGATATTGATGAAGGTTGGGAATACATTCTAGCTCAAAGTCCAGAAAAAATTGAAATAAACACCCCGTCGCTCACGAGATATTTGGTCCTGTGAAAGCGAACACATTCGAACTACAAACTGCCTTGAGGGATGGAATTCGCATCTCAAAGTTCATTGGTCGTGCTAAGCCAACACTGCCACATTTACTATCAGTTTTGGAAAAAGACGCAAAGTATTATGCATCTTGTTTTTATGAAAAAAACCGTAACTTCGCTTTGAAGAAAAAAAGGTCACAAGACATCGAGCATTATTTGTCCATTTGCTTAAATTTCGTTTTGACTGCTAATACAAAGATGTGATATAAAATATTTAGTAACCTTTTATTTTTAGTCTAGTTACAAGGTACTTACTATGAGTCCAATATACGGAAAATTGATGTTATTGTTATAATAACATCAATTATCAGTACCAGATCTGAGCTGGTTTGCTAAGAGGAAGAAATCCTTCCTGTTAAAAAACCAGTAATCTGGGAAGAAATATTTATTCCTCGTAGACTACCGAATATCTGATGGTTTGCTAAGAGGAAGAAATCCTTCCTGTTAAAAAGTCAGTAATCTGGGAAGAAATATTAATTCCTCGTAGACTACCGAATATCTGATGGTTTGCTAAGAGGAAGAAATCCTTCCTGTTAAAAAACCAGTTATCTGGGAAGAATTATTTATTCCTCGTAGACTACCGAATATCTGATGGTTTGCTAAGAGGAAGAAATCCTTCCTGTTAAAAAACCAGTTACCTGGGAAGTTTTTTTTTATTGGCTACTGGTTCTCTAACTTGGTTATCTGTGAGAAACAAAGGGTGCTACGCCTGGGACTTCATTGCGACCGCCACCGAGTACAAGGCGTTCTCAGATGACTTCCAGGTCAACGAATGGGTAGATATCACTGTTCCAGAATTATACCGCATAACAGTGGTTATTATGAGTTTGACGGCCATATGTGTGCGCGATTGCATCGACGAGAACTGGACTAGGGGAATACTCTGATTACCGGGTTTTAGGCTGTTGATGTCTACAAACAGATTCTTGTTACTTATGAAATTTCTGCATTTTTCAGTCCCATGGACCCGAAAGGAAGCTGGCAAAAGTGAAGCCAATAATCGATTACTTTAATATGCCGTTTACTCGCCTCGTAAAGAGTTTTCTCTGTACGAATCGCTGCTGCTTTGGAAAGGACACCTTAGTTGGATCCCATTGTATCCGGACCAAAGCAGCGTGATTCAGTATTAATTAAGAGTTTTAAACTTTGCGAGGCGGTAAGCGGTTACGTCTTGAATACAATCTTTTACACAGGAAAAGACAGTAGTTTCAGCCCGATACCTATTTGGTTTCCCAAATGCCAGTGTCAACATTTTTCTTCGGTTATGTAAGGATTACCACGGTAAAGGTTACACTCTGCCTCCTAACGGAACTTAATGATTCCATAAAACTAATATACGGTTTCTAAAAATAATGAAAACCGATCATAATGTAGTTAAGCTCAACTGTCGGCGCGTTGGTACACCGGCTGAAATAAGGACCATCAACGACAAAAGAACTCCCCACGGAAAAATTATAAGTCGACACTGTGGTGACGTGTCTGTCACGTCTTGGAAAGATGTAAAACTCGTAATCACAGGGTCGACTTCCCACAACGCGGTTGACAATAAACAAAGATTACTATAAATTTAGGGGTGGTGTGGACCTAAAAGATTAACAACACTCACCTCATGCAGATACGTGGTCTGAAGAGGTATATTTAACGTTATGTGTGACTCAGCCGAGTCACACAAAAGGCTCAAATATGCATTGACAGTGGCTACATGTTTGAGCCTTTCAGCGTCGAGACCTTAGGGCCATGGGGCACCAGCGCTTTAAAACTTTTTTAATCATTTTCTAAGCGCCTCGTCAACGCTTCTGGTGACCAGAAGGCTGGCTCATACCTAGCCCAACGTATTATATTAGCATTGCTATACATCGTGGCAATGCCGCCAGCCTCCTGGGCACCCTACCGCCTGGCACCGATCTGGGCCAAGTTTTTTATTTATAATCTTATTATTGTTTACTTTTATTGCCAAACTTTATATTTTCAAATTGTTGTGTAGTACTTAGTTTTAAAATAGATTAAATAAATAATCATAAATGGAAATGATTACTTCTATAATTTAAAAGGTACTTGTGTATGTTAAAATACGATTGTGTGAATAATACATTCTGTATCATATATAAATATAACATTAGCCAACGCAGAAGACTAACACACCGCCAATTTAGATATCATCTGGCGACGACGAAACAAGACCATGAGGGGTACAACTGGTACAAGCGTGCGCGTGCGCGTTCCTACGACATGATTAGTGCGGGTAAAGATACGGAACAAGGCATAGGACGTGTACGCATATTTTCCTTAGAGGCTAAATGTAGTATTACCTTAGCCCCGCTTGACAAGCCTAATATTACACAGGTTTCGAGCATCAGATGTGAAGAAGCTCTCTATGTTATTCGAGAATATGGAAAAGGAATAAGGGACTTGTCAGCTCTATAGGATAGGTACCTCAAACTAGTATATACAGTATAGTGGCAATGAAGGACGCTGTCGAAACGAGGGGGCTAAATCCTGTAATAAGCCTAGAAGGTGCAAGGCAGAACCAAGACTGGCTTTGAATATTGCAAAGCGTGGATTCCCAATCAACAAGCAGGAGCTTCAAGATACTGTACAAAAACCCTTTCAAGGACGATCGTCCAGGACAAACCTGGTACTCAAATTTCTTAAAACGATATACCGTTGTGGTTTCGGACTGCGGAAAGCATTAACAAAGCCAGAGCCAATGATATTATGAACTTAGTTTCAAGAACTGAAGTCATTCTTCATGGATTTACGAGGATATACTGGAATACCCAGACTGTATTTTTAACGGAGACGAAAGTGGCTTATCAAGACAGGCAAAGTTTTAGCGACAAAAGGATATCGTAACTTGTTCCAGGGACTTTGAACTAAAAAGACACCTGTTTTGGTCACTTTTAACGCCACTTTTAACGGTTACGTTCGCTACAAAAATAACATAGCTTACGCCATCTACTGACGAGTAGCTATACGTATTTTGTATTTGTATTTCAAATACTAATTGGCCAAGTATTTTGTAATTCATATTCTATCCTTTGACAAGGAGCATCAGAACAAAGAGATCTCCAGGAGAATTTAGCCCGGTTGGGCGGCATTCAATAAGTTAGACGACATCCTCAAATCCGTTGACGTTCCACAATGCCTAAAGACTCGTCTCTATAATCAGTGTGTCCTGCCCACAATGACGTATGGTGCTGAGACATGGACGCTCACAAAGGAGGCTGTGCATAAAGTAAGGGTGGCACAGAGAGCCATGGAGAGCGCCATGCTCGGCATCAACCTACAAGACCGAGTGAGGAATACTGAGATCCGACGTCGCACTAAGGTGCGGGACGTCGGAGATGTCATAACCAAACTCAAATGGAGTTGGGCAGGACATATTGCCAGGCAGCGTGACGGTAGGTGGACCAAAACGTTAACGGATTGGTGGCCACTAACAGGAAAAAGAAGCGTCGGTCGTCCACCGGCACGATGGGTTGACGACGTAAAAAAGACCGCGGGTCATTTCTGGATGAGACTAGCACGGGACCGGGATAAGTGGCGTACTCGAAGAGAGGCTTATGCTCAGCAGTGGGCGATTAAAGGCTGAAAATGATGATGATGATGATGATTTAAAATACCGCACTCACATGTATTTAGTATTTAGTATTTTAAATACTTTACTTTTGAAAATACATCTGCACAAATATACATTTTATTTAATTCTATAACCGTATAATGGAACGTTTTTTAATATAGTTAGGGGCTTAGGGCACTGTGGCAACACTTTACTGTAAATGTCAACGTCAAACGTCAAGTGCCAACAGCCAATTTAGTTCAAGAGGGGAGGAGGAGAGAAATTCAGTTCGGAGGGTTTGATTCGGATTGATGAGATAATGGATTTAAATTCACGTCCATCTACATCCACGTTAACAATGATGATGGCGATGGTTACAGTGAAAGTTCAACAACTTATCCACTAATTCTAACCGGCAAATACTACAACGTGACGACGGGCTCGAGTGTCCCCGGTGGTAGAAGCCAAGATCCAGTAAAAGTTGAAGTATCTTGTTGTGTTCTGGCTTTTGGGGTTTTTATTATAGCTTACCCTCTTAAATAATCGTAAATATGATTATTTTTATAACACACCAATGTATAGGGTCATTTCGCTGGTTAGCGACCACCTAATTTCATGTGCCGGTTAGCGACCACTCAGTTGTTAGGGACCACAACTTCTCAATTGAAATAACGAGGTCAGTAGGTACATGAAGTTTTTTCAAACGATTTGTAGGTAATTAGGTACACAACTTTAAAACTAATCGAACCGCAGATCGCAAACTTTTAGCAGCAACAGGTTATTTACGTAAAATAATTACGAAAATCTCCGAACAGCATCAAGCCGCACATCACAACTAGCCGCGCGCGCAAGAAGCACCGTGCCGTAAGTCCGCCTAAGTTTTAGCATTGCCACGGGTGGGGGGGGGGGGGGGGGGGCATGTCGCGTGGCAGGTCTTTTGCGCGCTTTAACGAGAAAAAAATACATCATCAATTTTCATTAGGGGAGGTAGGTACCCTAGCAAAAATTTCTTTCAGGATTTTATTCTACTGTTTTGTCGGCGTGATTGGTGTATATACCCACGCCGAATTGCAATTTTCTAGTTGTAAGGGTTACTGAGCTAAGCCGAAGACGGGCAGACAGACGGACGGACGGACATGGCGAAACTATAAGGGTTCCTTGTTGACTACGGAACCCTAAAAACGTAAAATTGTTGTAAGATAAGTGTCAAAGAAGTTCAATAATTTATTTTGTATTTGAAATACATTATTTTGAATACTGTATTTTGTATTTCAAGTACCTGTCACCAAAATAGTTTGTAGCCTTGTATTTCAAATACATTTTTACATGTATTTTGTAATTTGTATTTCAAATACAATGAAGCCAATATTTTGCCCAACCCCGAGTGCAATAAAGAGTATTGTATTGTATTGTAGGTAATTGTATCATTGTCATGTCATTTTTTTATCTTTATAAATAGTAGGCTATCATCAGGTAAAGTTTTACAAAACTTTAAGGGAAGTTATATAAAAATGGGTTTAGTAGTTTTTGTGATCGAAAAACTGAAGCAACATCAACAATTCTACTGTGATTTTTTCCACAAAAACGTGCACAGCATATGCCATCTAGTGACGGGTGGATAATGTTGTGGTACTTAGGATTTCTTAATATAAACTTTCAACCAAGTTTTCATCCCTTTAGAAAATGAATTTTCAAAAACGCTAAAATTTGTTTTCTTGTGTTTTAATATGGAATCATATTACGATGTTTAAAGTCCCCAGCTCAAAAAATATTCATTCTTCAAACAAATTTTCACATCGCTACGTGATCGTCACCTAACTGGAGTTGCAGTCTAGCAGCGTCTCCAAGAGGCACGAGGAGTGGCTGTCAGCGAGTGGAAAGTGAGGAGAAGACTCGTGCAAGCCAACCTGACTCCAAAAAGGGCTGCGACGGGGCCCAGGCTGCTGCAGCGTCACCACACAGCTCGACGGATATTTGCTGAAGAACACAAGGATTGGACACTCGAGCAATGGAAACGATTATTTTTTCGTAATTGTTTTCCCAATTATGATATCAGATTGTTTATTCCTTGTTGGTAACCAAGTTGTAATCAAACCTTCAAGTAGGTACGATTCTCTTTCCTGAATGTTATTAGTACTGGCCATAGAGATAACATTCTTTGAATGATAATTGATAAATAAGTAACTGTCACATATATGCAATCGAGATTATTAAGATTTTCTATCTTGAAATAAGTGATTTGTGGTAGCAATATTTGCAATGTGCCCGCATCCTAAACTAAAATTTATAACAACAAGGAGAGGTGGTGTTTTATTACTTCACACAAAGAGGGGAACTCATTCTGGCCCTGCTATACTAAAAAAGGATGTAAAGGGAGTGTCAAGTTAAGTACAAATAATGAAATATTAAAAACGAATGGGCACGATAATGATTGCTGCAGGGATGAGGATAAAAATGTTTTTGGAAAAAATGGATAAACTGAAACAAACTACAAGTTGTAACTTCGATCCCATAGAAAAACAATACAATAATATGGTTAGTGAACTGAAAGATAAGGGTTTCCACTTGCTATATGATATTCCAAGTTTTAAAAATATCAAGACGGGCTATATATATAACTGTAACAAAATTGTTGGTGCCTCAAAATTACGTTTCAGTAATTCTGAATGTTGTGAAGTAGTAGTGCCACAAAAATTCAATCATTTTATCCTTGCTGATTACATAGATTGATGACGATACAATAATTATTGTGTTTTGCTGCAAGGACATCAAAGATGATTTGACAAATTACAGTCATATATTCGCGGATGGCACGTTTAAATAATGCCCATCATGCTTTAAGCAACTTTATACAATTCACGGATTTAACGAAAGTACTAAAACGATTGTACCGTTGTTTTTTAGTCTGCTACCCAACAAGAAAACAAAGACGTATGCAGTTCTATACCATTTGATAAAATCGCAAACTGGCGAAATTTTAATCCGCAAAAATAACCTTGGATTATGAATTAGCGGCAATGATAGCTGTCCAACAAGTTTTTCCAACCATAATCGTAAAAGGATGTTACTATCATTTTAACCGAGGTCTATTCCGTAGAGCTAAGAAAATGAAAACCAGAGTTAAACAGAGGCACGTTGCTCGGTGCGGTGGTTTTGCCCGTTTGCCAGAAGAGTATATACAAAAAAATAATATGTAATGTGTAAGAAGTCCAAAAGGAGGTGATATCGAACGCTTCAATAAATACTTCAAAAAACAATGGTACAACCAAAAGGCATTTGATTTTGCTAAGACATGTGGTTGTGAAATGGAAACAATAAGAACAAAATTAGAAGGCTTTACCTTCAATGACTACTGTATAATTTGAATTAGTGAAAATGATATTGACGGGGTTGAAGATAGTACGGATTTAGTGAATTTGGTTAATGGTATTCGTGAATCGCTGCTAAACGTTACACATACGATCAAAATAATCTGCCTTCCAACGTATGTATGGAGCACTTATTTATAACTATAAAGTGGAAATGTTCGGTAGTTTACTGGCAATGGATTTGCAAAGTAATGGCTATGCTTATTTATTTGACACAAACGGGACCTTACATTGGATATGTTCTCGTACTATTCGGGAAAAATAACAAAATTAGGCATGAGGTCTGTTTTTTCTAGCCTCAGGGAGTTTATGAGACAGGTGCACATTCTTCAATGTTGCTGATACCGCTCCTATAGAAAACCAGTTTTTTCGCGAATCCAATGAATAATGTTTTCTGGTTATTACACCAAAATATAGCTGGTGTTCTTTCAAAACGAGATGAAATTGAAATAATACTTGATGAACTTAGTGAAAAGGGCATCTCTCCAACTGTACTATGTTTTTCGGAAACA
The DNA here is from genome assembly GCA_947049275.1 of Epinotia bilunana. Classification (NCBI taxonomy): domain Eukaryota; kingdom Metazoa; phylum Arthropoda; class Insecta; order Lepidoptera; family Tortricidae; genus Epinotia; species Epinotia bilunana. The sequence goes on along the minus strand of OX346252.1, from coordinate 36,054,930 downwards.
TTTCTGAGCTCTGGTACTGAAAGTAATCTGTTTCTTAACAACTTTCAATTAGCATCCTTCTTCTCACGGAAGAATAAAAAAAGAGGTGGAGTCTCGATAATGATTCAGAAAAACATATATTTTGATGATCTTCTAGCATTCAAAAAATTCGCTGTTGAAAAAGAATTTGAATGCTGCCCCATCGAAATTACCAATAACAATATTATTATTGTCTGTTTATACAGAACCCCAGATGCAAAGGTCAATAAATTCTTGGACTCTTTAAATGACCTCCTCAGATTTTTACTATCAAAGCGCAACAAAAAGATTATTATTTGCGGTGACATGAACATATACACTTAGGCCAGTAACAATATTACTAAAGAATATTTGGGTCTGCTTGACAATTATGACGTGTATAATCATATCAACGTACCTACTCGTAAAAATAATTGCATTGACCACATTATAAGCAATATTCCCAAAGCTAAAGGTGAAACCCATCAGTTAGGCGGGCCACGATACGGCTCAGACATCTTTAAGAATCGTTCGGCCGATAACAATTTTTCAGTCACTGACTACACAGTTAGCGAGGTTAGTGGACTCTGAATGCGTTTTGTGAAAGCTCTTGATGTAGAGCTTCTTCTGGTGTGAATTGGAAACCGTCTTATTGTGTACAAGTGTGTCAAAATAAGTCATATCGTTAAGAATCGTTCGGCCGAAAACAATTTTTCAGTCACTGACTACACAGTTAGCGAGGTTAGTGGACTCTGAATGCGTTTTGTGAAAGCTCTTGAATTAGAGCTTCTCTTGATGTGAATTGGATACCGTCTTATTGTGTACAAGTGTGTCAAAATAAGTCATATCTTTAAGAATCGTTCGGCCGATAACAATTTTTCAGTCACTGACTACACAGTTAGCGAGGTTAGTGGACTCTGAATGCGTTTTGTGAAAGCTCTTGAATTAGAGCTTCTCCTGATGTAAATTGGAAACCGTCTTATTGTGTACAAGTGTGTCAAAATAAGTCATATCGTTAAGAAGCGTTCGGCCGATAACAATTTTTCAGTCCCTGACTACACAGTTAGCGAGGTTAGTGGACTCTGAATGCGTTTCGTGAAAGCTCTTGAATTAGAGCTTCTCCTGATGTGAATTGGAAACCGTCTTATTGTGTACAAGTGTGTCAAAATAAGTCATATCGTTAAGAAGCGTTCGGCCGATAACAATTTTTCAGTCACTGACTACACAGTTAGCGAGGTTAGTGGACTCTGAATGCGTTTTGTAAAAGCTCTTGATGTAGAGCTTATCTTGATGTGAATTGGATACCGTCTTATTGTGTACAAGTGTGTCAAAATAAGTAATGTCGTTAAGAATCGTTCGACCGATAACAATTTTTCAGTCACTGACTACACAGTTAGCGAGGTTAGTGGACTCTGAATGCGTTTTGTGAAAGCTCTTGAATTAGAGCTTCTCTTGATGTGAATTGGATACCGTCTTATTGTGTACAAGTGTGTCAAAATAAGTCATATCGTTAAGAATCGTTCGGCCGAAAACAATTTTTCAGTCACTGACTACACAGTTAGCGAGGTTAGTGGACTCTGAATGCGTTTTGTGAAAGCTCTTGAATTAGAGCTTCTCTTGATGTGAATTGGATACCGTCTTATTGTGTACAAGTGTGTCAAAATAAGTCATCTTTAAGAATCGTTCGGCCGATAACAATTTTTCAGTCACTGACTACACAGTTAGCGAGGTTAGTGGACTCTGAATGCGTTTTGTGAAAGCTCTTGATGTAGAGCTTCTTCTGGTGTGAATTGGAAACCGTCTTATTGTGTACAAGTGTGTCAAAATAAGTCATATCGTTAAGAATCGTTCGGCCGAAAACAATTTTTCAGTCACTGACTACACAGTTAGCGAGGTTAGTGGACTCTGAATGCGTTTTGTGAAAGCTCTTGAATTAGAGCTTCTCTTGATGTGAATTGGATACCGTCTTATTGTGTACAAGTGTGTCAAAATAAGTCATATCTTTAAGAATCGTTCGGCCGATAACAATTTTTCAGTCACTGACTACACAGTTAGCGAGGTTAGTGGACTCTGAATGCGTTTTGTGAAAGCTCTTGAATTAGAGCTTCTCCTGATGTAAATTGGAAACCGTCTTATTGTGTACAAGTGTGTCAAAATAAGTCATATCGTTAAAAAGCGTTCGGCCGATAACAATTTTTCAGTCCCTGACTACACAGTTAGCGAGGTTAGTGGACTCTGAATGCGTTTCGTGAAAGCTCTTGAATTAGAGCTTCTCCTGATGTGAATTGGAAACCGTCTTATTGTGTACAAGTGTGTCAAAATAAGTCATATCGTTAAGAAGCGTTCGGCCGATAACAATTTTTCAGTCACTGACTACACAGTTAGCGAGGTTAGTGGACTCTGAATGCGTTTTGTAAAAGCTCTTGATGTAGAGCTTCTCTTGATGTGAATTGGATACCGTCTTATTGTGTACAAGTGTGTCAAAATAAGTAATGTCGTTAAGAATCGTTCGACCGATAACAATTTTTCAGTCACTGACTACACAGTTAGCGAGGTTAGTGGACTCTGAATGCGTTTTGTGAAAGCTCTTGAATTAGAGCTTCTCTTGATGTGAATTGGATACCGTCTTATTGTGTACAAGTGTGTCAAAATAAGTCATATCGTTAAGAATCGTTCGGCCGAAAACAATTTTTCAGTCACTGACTACACAGTTAGCGAGGTTAGTGGACTCTGAATGCGTTTTGTGAAAGCTCTTGAATTAGAGCTTCTCTTGATGTGAATTGGATACCGTCTTATTGTGTACAAGTGTGTCAAAATAAGTCATCTTTAAGAATCGTTCGGCCGATAACAATTTTTCAGTCACTGACTACACAGTTAGCGAGGTTAGTGGACTCTGAATGCGTTTTGTGAAAGCTCTTGAATTAGAGCTTCTCTTGATGTGAATTGGATACCGTCTTATTGTGTACAAGTGTGTCAAAATAAGTCATATCGTTAAGAATCGTTCGGCCGAAAACAATTTTTCAGTCACTGACTACACAGTTAGCGAGGTTAGTGGACTCTGAATGCGTTTTGTGAAAGCTCTTGAATTAGAGCTTCTCTTGATGTGAATTGGATACCGTCTTATTGTGTACAAGTGTGTCAAAATAAGTCATATCTTTAAGAATCGTTCGGCCGATAACAATTTTTCAGTCACTGACTACACAGTTAGCGAGGTTAGTGGACTCTGAATGCGTTTTGTGAAAGCTCTTGAATTAGAGCTTCTCCTGGTGTGAATTGTAAACCGTCTTATTGTGTACAAGTGTGTCAAAATAAGTCATATCTTTAAGAATCGTTCGGCCGATAACAATTTTTCAGTCACTGACTACACAGTTAGCGAGGTTAGTGGACTCTGAATGCGTTTTGTGAAAGCTCTTGAATTAGAGCTTCTCTTGATGTGAATTGGATACCGTCTTATTGTGTACAAGTGTGTCAAAATAAGTCATATCTTTAAGAATCGTTCGGCCGATAACAATTTTTCAGTCACTGACTACACAGTTAGCGAGGTTAGTGGACTCTGAATGCGTTTTGTGAAAGCTCTTGAATTAGAGCTTCTCCTGGTGTGAATTGTAAACCGTCTTATTGTGTACAAGTGTGTCAAAATAAGTCATATCTTTAAGAATCGTTCGGCCGATAACAATTTTTCAGTCCCTGATTACACAGTTAGCGAGGTTAGTGGACTCTGAATGCGTTTTGTAAAAGCTCTTTATGTAGAGCTTCTCTTGATGTGAATTGGAAACCGTCTTATTGTGTACAAGTGTGTCAAAATAAGTCATATCGTTAAGAATCGTTCGGCCGTTAACAATTTTTCAGTCACTGACTACACAGGTAGCGAGGTTAGTGGACTCTGAATGCGTTTTGTGAGAGCTCTTGATTTAGAGCTTCTCCTGATGTGAATTGGAAACCGTCTTATTGTGTACAAGTGTGTCCAAATAAGTCATATCGTTAAGAATCGTTCGGCCGATAACAATTTTTCAGTCCCTGACTACACAGTTAGCGAGGTTAGTGGACTCTGAATGCATTTTGTAAAAGCTCTTTATGTAGAGCTTCTTTTGATGTGAATTGGAAACCGTCTATTGTGTACAAGAGTTAAAATAAGTCATATCGTTAAGAATCGTTCGGCCGATAACAATTTTTCAGTCACTGACTACACAGTTAGCGAGGTTAGTGGACTCTGAATGCATTTTGTGAAAGCTCTTGATGTAGAGCTTCTCCTGGTGTGAATTGGAAACCGTCTTATTGTGTACAAGTGTGTCAAAATAAGTCATATCTTTAAGAATCGTTCGGCCGATAACAATTTTTCAGTCCCTGACTACACAGTTAGCGAGGTTAGTGGACTTTGAATGCATTTTGTGAAAGCTCTTGATGTAGAGCTTCTTCTGGTGTAAATTCGAATCCGTCTTATTGTGTACAAGTGTGTCAAAATAAAACATTTCTTTAAGAATCGTTCGGCCGATAACAATTTTTCAGTCCCTGACTACACAGTTAGCGAGGTTAGTGGACTCTGAATGCGTTTTGTGAAAGCTCTTGATGTAGAGCTTCTCCTGATGTGAATTGGAAACCGTCTTATTGTGTACAAGTGTGTCAAAATAAGTCATATCTTTAAGAATCGTTCGGCCGATAACAATTTTTCAGTCACTGACTACACAGTTAGGGAGGTTAGTGGACTCTGAATGCGTTTTGTGAGAGCTCTTGATTTAGAGCTCCTCCTGATGTGAATTGGAAACCGTCTTATTGTGTACAAGTGTGTCAAAATAAGTCATATCGTTAAGAATCGTTCGGCCGAAAACAATTTTTCAGTCACTGACTACACAGTTAGCGAGGTTAGTGGACTCTGAATGCGTTTTGTGAAAGCTCTTGATGTAGAGCTTCTTCTGATGTGAATTGGAAACCGTCTTATTGTGTACAAGTGTGTCAAAATAAGTCATACCGTTAAGAATCGTTCGGCCGATAACAATTTTTCAGTCACTGACTACACAGTTAGCGAGGTTAGTGGACTCTGAATGCGTTTTGTGAAAGCTCTTGATGTAGAGCTTCTCCTGATGTGAATTGGAAACCGTCTTATTGTGTACAAGTGTGTCAAAATAAGTCCTATCGTTAAGAATCGTTCGGCCGATAACAATTTTTCAGTCACTGACTACACAGTTAGCGAGGTTAGTGGACTCTGATAGCTTTTTATGAAAGCTTGTAATTTAGAGCTTCTATTTATGTTAATTTAAAACCGTCGTCAGTATAAAGGTGGTTAGTTTTTGTGTGTCGTTACTACGCAACGGTAGGACTGATTACATTATTTTTTATGTTATGCAGGTGATCAAATATTTGGAATAATTTATTTTAAGAAGTAGGCTCTCTTATTTTCTCATTTATTGTTATATTTAAGCCTTATTTTGTGAGCAAAAACGCTTTAAAAATGTTGACTCCTTCATTTGGTCGGGTTATCGCTCGCGAAAACTTTGGCCGCTAACTTTAACTTTAACACCGGTTAAGTGAATTACGTCCTTTTTAATATTGGTGATCTCTTCGGTCCACCAGTGCGGCTGTAGTGTTCTTCTTTTTACCGAGAGTTATTTTATTTTATTAATAGGTATTTTTCTAGTTACGATATTGCTAAAGTGTTCCCAGTTGGCTTTTTCTGTACCTACTGTATTTGTAAGTTGATAATGAGCTTTTGGGTTTGGGAGTTTGCAGGTTGACGGTGAATTCAATTCCATTGTGTTCAGAGCTTGATATTATCGAATGATTGACTTTTGTTTTTAAACGCTAATTACAGTAATTACCAACCGAATGACATGTCATATAATATACAGGGTGGAACGTTAAAACGGGGCAGTAAGGGCAGCTGCTAGATCCCTTGCCGCCGCGCAAAAATGTCACTGGGATTTATTTCATTCCTAACTATTTAAGTGATGACAATCGATATTCACAGATTTTTGAAAAAAGGTACAGTCAGCGAGAAAATCATCAATTTTGACGACTTTTTTAATGCCATTCGATCCCATTCCTATTAAGGATCAAAATATTCTTTGGGACCGACTAAGGCTTGACGACTAGAACGCCCAGAAATCAAAGAAAACTTTTTCCATACAGTTAGTATGGGAATCCCAAAACTAATTTTGCTCATGTTGTTTTTTATGCCTATCAGTCCTTAAATACCCAATAAAACAACGTCAAAATAATTAAAATACTATTTATAGTAACTAAAATAATGCTTCAACTAAAATAAAAGATATCAACAGAGAAACAAATGAAATAAATGATAACAAATTGCGGCAATCGTTATGGTTTTTTCACGATACCAAGTGTTCGAATTGGTAGCCGTGTTGGCGAATACACAAGTTTGGCCTTTTTTTCACTGAATTAGTTGTGGCTAATAAAGTTGCCGGATGAATGCTAAACAAAATCCTTTCAACTGCATTTTTCAACTCTTCTACGTTGCCGTATCTCTTTTTGTAGATTTCATTTTTTAGGTATCCCCAAAGAAAAAAGTCAAGTGGTGTAAGATCCGGACTACGAGGTGGCCACTTTATGGGTCCATGTGTCCCTATCCATCGGGTGACGAATAGTTGATTTAAATAGGCCCGAGTGACGCGGCTGTTATGTGGGGGAGCCCCGTATTGCTGGAAATACACTTTTCTGCGCTCAAGCAACGGAAAATCTTCCAAATGTTCTTGAAGACTGCTCAATATGGTTCTGTTATAAACGTCAGTTTAAGGTACCTTGGTAAAATTTTACCATCACCACTCTGTGTCCCATTATACCGCACCAACAATTGAAAGAAAAGCGAACCTGATTATGGCTGTACTTAAAAAGTTAGGAATGAAATCCCAATGCCATTTTTGCGTGGCGGCAAGGGATCTAGTAGCTGCCCTTACTGCCCCGTTTTAACTTTCCACCCTGTATATGTAAATTTTTAACGAATATGACTTATTAAAAAACACAAAAAATCATTTGTTAAAGGCATACAAAGAAAATATTGTATGTGTCAAAAGTTGTTCTAGTAGTACATCATGCGGCAGTCCTCAGCCTGTAAAAGTGTGAAGGGTATATTGGATTGGATTCAACTGTAGTTTCCGTCCGTATATAACGTAAGGCCTGATTCGTAACGGATTTGCCAAATTCAAAATGCTGGCACCTAGCTGTCATGAAACGTCTTTCTCGTCGCTTTCTTTTGTTTTTGGTATTGACATTCCTAATGTCACAAAATTACACAGGTGTTTTTGTGTGTGAAAGCTGATAAAAAGGTAAAAAAATGAATCAACGTGAACGTCGTGAGCAGATAGTCGCCGAATGGCTAGACAATACGCAGCGTCCGAACTACTTCATCGCAAGATATCTGAAAATCCCAAGAAGGACCGTTGATACTGTCCTGCAACGATACTTAGAGGACTTGTCTACCGATCAGAAGAGAACACGGTGGTGCTCGTGATCCTAGACTGGACAGAAAAATAATTAAGACGATTTCAAAACACCGCAGCATGTCGGAACGAGACGTAACAAAAAAAAATCTACAAGTCAGTCAATGGTGAGACGTGCAAAGGAACGGGCTGCTATGAAGACAATGAAGAAGCGAAAAGTGCCAAAAACTTCGGAAAAACAAAGACGAACAATCAAGACCAGGACATCGAAAGCTGTATGACTTACTAGGTACCGACAATTTTCATTTGATTTTAGATGACGAAACCTACGTGAAGGCAAATTTTTCGACACTTCCTGGTGATCAGTTTATACCATAGCTCATGGAGAAACTCTTCCAGATTCCGAAACTACTATAGGAATGGAGAAGTTTGGCTCCAAGTACATGTTGACAGGCAATTTGCCCATGCGGTGATCGCAGTAGTGCATATGTATCAACTGGCACGATCAATAAGAACATTTACATCAATGAATGTTTAAAAAAGCTGCTACTACCATTGATGCGAAAGCATGATACTTCGGGTTTATTTTGGCCAGATTCGGCTACCGCACACTATGCAAGGGATACCCTTAACTTCCTCAAAGAAAATTACATACAGATTGTACCTAAAGCACAAAATCCGCCTAATATTCCACAGTTCCGCCCTATTGAAAGATATTGGGCTCTGGTAAAAGGAATCTTACGTAAGACAAGTAAGACTGCCAGCAACCAGAAATACTTCCTGATAAAGTGGAACTCAGCGAGCAAGAAAGTGTCTGTGTGTGTCTGTCGCCCGGCTGATGCAGAACATTCGAAAAAAATTGCGGAAAGTGGACGAAAAGTTAAAATTCTTATAACATGTGTAGGGTCATAAATTTAAAGGTGTATTTTAAAATAAAATCGTTAAATTCGTTCAAATAAATAACTTGATTTAAAATTACACTTGTTTCAATTTGGCAAATCCGTTGCGAATCAGGCCTTATATCGTGATGAGAATATTTGAGTAACAGATGATATTTCACAGAACTGGAACTACAGTACCAATGTGAACGACTAAATATGTTAGTTCAAGCTTTGAACCCGATAGCTATAATTAATAATATTCATACGTACAATTAGAGAGACGAAAGTTGTTAAAAGGTATTTTCAATAAAATTCAATTCATTTCCAAACATTTTATTGAACAGCGTGATACTTATTGGTAATTTGTAAATGTTAATAAACATTTTTAATTAAGTGTCTAGAGGGGCAAGTTTGAAAATTGTCGTTCATAATAATACTGTACATGAATAATAGTTTACATCTATTACATCTTGTCTTGAATCGGTGTATTTCTTCTTGCTTATGTGCACATTATTAGTATGTAAAATCGTATTAATGACGTGTTTCACTTGTTGATTTCTTCCACCTTACCGGTGGACTTTACACAAACATAATGCCATAGTAAGATTTGCGTGAAAGAAAATACATACGTAAAGGGTGAGTACTATTAAATTGTCGCTAACATTTTCCGTTCTATTTTTCTGACCTTGCAACCTGTTTTGATAAAACTTTTCAGATATGAAATTTAAAACTTTTTTTCATCTTAGGTTTAAAAAAAAACATTCATTTGTTTGTATCCGTCAAGATGTCATCAAGAGAAAAAGGCGTTCGCGAATTAATTCTGCAAAAATGTTCAGTAAATCCCAATGTATCTACTTCGGAGCTTGCGAAATCGTGCCATACAAGTCAGAGAACAGTGCAAAGGACCCTAAAAAGGTTAAAACAAGGTTTAACTACTGAAAGAAAGTTGCGAGAGGGTAATCCGACAAGAAAACGGAACAAAAAGTTAGTCAAGGGTGTGTAGGTTATTTGATCAAAATCCAGCAATCGCTTCTCGAGATGTGGCCAAAAAAGTTGGTACTAGTCAAACAAATGTACAGAAAATAAAAATAAAGTGCGGTATTTCTTCTTACAAAAAGCAAAAAGCCCCGAAAAGAACGGTAGAACAATATAACAGAGCAGTTAGACGCTCTAGATTACTGTACATCCTGTTAGTTCAAAATACAGGTTGCTTAATTATTGATGACGAAACTTATATAAAGGCTGATTTCAAATCGATACCAGGAAATCAATACTATTCTTCTCGCAACGTCCCGGGTCTGCATGAATCAGAAAAAGTAATTCCAGTGGAAAAATTCGCAAAAAAAATCCTCGTGTGGCAAGCGATATGCCAGTGCGGCATGCGGAGTTCGCCCTTTGTAACCATTGGCACTGTCAACACGGATATTTATATATCCGAATGCTAAAAAAAAAAATTATTACCGCTCATAAAAAAGCACATTTCTTCGACATTATTCTGGCCCGATTTAGCGAGCTGTCACTATTCATCCCGAGCTTTAGAGTGGTATAACCTGAATTCTGTCGATGTAGTACCGAAGAATACTAATCCGCTAAATTGCCCAGAACTACGGCCGATAGAGAAATACTGGGCAAGTATTAAAACAAAGTTGCGTAAAACGTGCCAGCAGGCCACATCATTACCTGATTTCAAAAAAAAGTGGATAAAATGTACTAAGCTGATCAGAAATGATTCTGTGCAAAATTCTATGAAACGCGTCAAGAGTAAAGTTCGAAAATTCTCTCGTCGTGCTCTGATCAAAGAATAAAATTGTGCTAACGGATCTATTTTATCTTAAACTTTATTATAATAAAGAACTTTGACTAACTTGTGTGTTATTTCTTTTAGTAAACTTGAATTGAAAAGGCGACAATTTAATAGTACTCACCCTTTAGTAGGTATAATACAGGTAAGTACATCAGTCACTCCTTTACATAATCCGAGGATAGTGTAACACCGATCACGTTTTGAATCTGAGGATAGTGTAACACCGATCATGTTTTGAATCTGAGGATACCTAGTGTAACACCGATCATGTTTTGAAACTGAGGATAGTGTAACACCGATCATGTTTTGAATCTGAGGATAGTGTAACACCGATCATGTTTTGAATCTGAGGATAGTGTAACACCGATCATGTTTTGAATCTGAGGATAGTGTAACACCGATCATGTTTTGCTTTACCATATAACTGCCTTTGTGAAGCTGACTGCTTTCTCTAAATCTGCGGAGGCGGTTGAGGAATTAATACTCCTGAATAATAACGCTGAGCACTGTTAGGTGTTCGGAGGGAATGGTGAAGTCTAACTACTGAAGCGTGAAACTAAATAAGAGACGATTACGTGCAGGCTCTTAATTAAAATTTAATTATGACACCGTGTTATACATTTTGACTCTAAATCTTGGTCTCACTTCTTTTTAAGGTTTAATAATATTTAGTATTATTAAACCTTTCGATTATTTCACAATTGATTGAAACTCCAAAGTTTTTACACATAAATTACTTAGGCCTCACTAATCGTTTTGCTTTTGCTGCTAAGAATGTATTACTGACTCATACACAAGGTTGGTTAAGCAATCAAGGAACAGCATAACACTAAATGTACACTTTTATTTAACAATTTTTAAGTGGAGTGACTTTTTTGTTGTATTTTCGCATGTAGTTTACGTAAATACAGACATTGAATCGAATTCGGCTAGTATAGAATCTATGAGTATACATTTGTATACTCTGTTCCTATTCACATGGAATGCTTTAGAAGCATGCAAAGATCAATAGATATTAATCACAAATGTATATTTTGAATCAAATTCTATATTTAAACATCTATTTACATAGGATACCTTTATCCCATTATGTATATTCAGACTTTTGAACAATGTCTTTCATTTTCATTGGGTCTATCACTAATTATTTATTCACTTTAACAATTAATAATTTCTACTACTCACAGCAAGTATTGATATCCTGCTGCACTCCTCATATCAAATTCTTCGACATGAAGTTTTAGAGGTATAACCTAATTGAAGAAGCGGTCAAATGTGAACATTAGATACCTACTACTAAAGCACGACCAGGAAAATAAAAAACCTGGTCTGGTGGCGCTAAATTAGTAATAATTATGGCAACACTAATTAATTTCGACTCTGTCATGTTGACAACAAGGTCGGTAATGTTATTTAGAGGAATAGTCTAATCCATCAGACTTTCTCTCCGACAAATACTTCGTCATATTGTTAATCACTTTTCTTCAACCACTTAATAGTTTTCGGCATATTAACGCAATACAACACGTACCAACGACTTTGACAGCAATTGACAGATGGCATTAATGACGCCTTCAAAGTTACTGTTGCCAGTTGAGGAAATTAGTTCCAATAGTTTTCCGCAATATGGCGAAGTTTTTTTTTCCTGGTCGGGCTTAAAGTCAATATATAAATACAATACAACGCAATGTACGATTACATTATAACAACACAATAAGTATAACACCAATTTTACTAAATACATTGTCCACCTCCATAAAATGCAGCAAAAAAACATAAGCTTTCCGAGGAGCCGTTTGCCTTTTACAACTTGGTCTTGGTTCCATCCATTACTTTGAACGGGATTCACTAAGAGTCAGTTTTGTACTGTCGACTACAAAGAGAAAGATATGACCAAAATTACAAAAACATGTATATACGACTTTATTGCCTTCACATTAAGGTCGTATATATTTTTGTAAAGTTGGCCGTATCACAATCTCTTTGTAGTCGACAGAACCCAAAACTTGAGAGAAAATGCGCTGAAGTTTCATAACTACATTTGAATGTCGATCAAGGGTTGGTTCACTTAAAAGATGAACGTTACGCATGCCACATTTGCATATTGCCCGATTCGGTCCGGATGGAGGATTGTACCTATTTCTACCAAAACTGCCGTGACCGCATTTGATTTCCTCATTCGTACTTGTTACTAATGCAAGTAGGTACCTCAAACAAAATAACGTCTCAGCCGCTCATGGATATACTCACAATCGAAAGCGCAATCCCGCGCTACAAGAATCACGCTTTGGTGCAGCGTTCAACACGCGTTAGTTCAAACATAACGAGCGTCAGTATGGTAAAGGGTACCGCAGCCTTCATACTCAATTCGTTGTTGCGAGACCGCGTTATGCAAACGTTACAAAGCCAATTGTTAGAAGGCAACTTATCACGATAGACTTGACGACGCCGGGGCCGGTTTAGTTATGATGAATACGGTTAGTACAGTCAACACCAAATATATCGGAGGGTAATGCATTCATGCGTGATTCGTACGTAACAACTAGATATATACGCCACATGGTAAATTGGTGGGTTTTCTGCCTATCGTCAAAGGGGCGATCCGTCAAAATACCCTTTTTGTCAAAGGCTCGTTTGGTCCACGTGTTTGCCAAAAGTGCGATTCGTCAACATACCTTTTTTTCAAAAGCGCCTTTGACCAAATTACGTTTGTCAAAATTGCGAGTCGTCAAAACACTCTTTTTGTCAGGCGCCTTTAACCAAATTACGTTTGTCAATATTGCGATTCGTCAAAACACCGTTTTTGTCAAAGGTGATTCCGCTATATCTACGTAGCTGTAATGCATTTTCCCCACAAGTTTAGTCTTAGTAAATCAAATATAGAATCCAGTCGTGTTAGCTTTAAAAATCACCTGCAATCAAAAGTAAACACCAGATAAAAAAGAAAAGCATACACTATTGGGTTTTTAGTGCATTCGTTTGTGCTATTGGGGTCAATGTGTAGCGTATAGAGCTTCACACTGATATTATAAATGCGAAAATTCGTTGATGTTGTCAGAGAGATATAATAAGGAGAATCTGAAGGAAATTTTAGCGAAAACTACTGAACCGGTTTTGATAGCACTTTCTAATAATACAATGTATATATGTATGTAAGCTAATATAGTGCCCCAGTGTAGATACTCATTATTATCATACATACTGGGAGCTTATTGTAGGTTAGACCTCAGAATAGGTCATAGCGTGGCGTTTTTTTAGGGCATGTGTTTAACGGATCACCAGATATAGTAAAATATAACGCCAATAAAACACTTTGTACTGTCGAAAATAGTACGTAAATGATCACTAAAATTTAGTCTCCATTTTAATGTGAAATAATAACCCAAATTATAACATCTTACTATCCTATTAAAGAAACTGCTATCCTAATATTATCATTGCTTACCCAAAAATAGTAAATGCTCACCAAAGTTTAATCTCCATTTTAATGTGAAATAATAACCCTAATTATAACGTCTTACTATCCTATTAATTTGCTCGCTAAGATTTGTAGATCATATACTAAATTTGGTATTCGAATACAATTTAATGTGCAGTCGTTACTAAAACAGCTAGTACTATTGTAATGGTAGAATGTTTTTTGGTGTTCAGTATATTTTTTTTGGTAACAGCTCTTAGGTGGTTATTTTTGGTCATTATATTTAACCCCTTTTTTAGATATAATTACTTCAGAGGTCGATTTATAAGGTTTGAAAAATTGTATAGGACTGAATTTATTTTTTAAGTTAGTCTTGAAACTTCGTAAAAAGGTTCTTTGATGAAAAACAAGAATTGCAATTTCAGGGTTTTTGAATGCATAGGTACCTTAAGGGGGTCAACTTCACTTTAACATAATTAATTATTTCTACTACTCACAGCAAGTATTGATATCCTGCTGCACTCCTCATATCAAATTCTTCGACATGAAGTTTAAGAGGTATGACCTAATTGAAGAAGCGGTCAAATGTGAACATTAGATACCTACTACTAAAGCCCGACCAGGAAAATAAAAATCCTGGTCTGGGGGCGCTAAATTAGCAATAATTATGGCAACACTAATTAATTTCCACTGTCATTTGACAACAAGGTCGGTGATGTTATTTAGAGGAATAGAGGCTAATCCTTCAGACCTTCTCTCCGACAAATACTTCGTCATATTGTTAATCACTTTTCTTCAATCACTTAATAGTTTTCAGCATTTTAACGCAATACAACACGTACCAACGACTTTGACAGCAATTGACAGATGACATTAATGACGTCTTCAAAGATAGTGTTGCCAGTTGAGGAAATTAGTTCCGATAGTTTTCCGCAATATAACGAAGTTTTTTATTTTCCTGGTCGGGCTTTACATTAATACGACCATGCAATCTAAGATCATATGCACATTTAAGGTATTCAAATTTCCCGTACTAGTAGTGTGACCACAAGTCTCTTGTTTTGGGAACTTACTATTGGGTGTGACCACGAGTAAAACAAATTACTTGTTGTCACACGGGTGTGGGGTGTGACAATATGGTGTGACCACGAGTCTGCGGGGAAAAAATGCAGTTACAGCTTCTTGCACCTCCATATTCGTGGAAAATTGTTGACCTTCCAGTGTTTTATTTAGGTTGGGGAGAAGATGATAGTCTGAAGGGGGCAAATCAGTCGAATGCGGCAACGAGTAAGTTCGCAAAACAACAGGGAAGTTTGTGCACTGCTCTTCCACTTTTACCAGAGGCCGAATACAAGAGGGCTGGAGTTATATATAGTTGCAATGCAATGATTTTCAGTACAAGAAAATTAACGATTTTATGGCATACATGACGAGTACCTGGCTTAAAAATGAGACGTGTATAAGAGAGTCGTGTGTTAGCAATGAGCGACATAGAACAAACAATGTGGCAGAAAGTTACAATTCTATAATAAATAAAAGTATAAATAAGAATTATGTCACTATCAATAAATTATTAAAAGTAATACACAATGATATGGCTATTACAAATATTAAAATTGCTAATTTGAGTAAAGGGGAACCAAGTGAACGAAGAAAAGGAATTTGACCAAATATTATCTCTGCTCAGATGCAACTTCTGCATAATGAAATATATGTTGGTCAATTTTTATATATGTTAAGAAAGATTACATAAAAAGATTTAAGCGGGTAGGTACTTTTTATACGGATTAAAGGATATATTTATGTTTCTTTTAAATGCATAAATTGCAATTTCATTTATGATGTACTTACATGTTTTAATCCGACCATGCAATCAGTTATAAAAAATATGCTCGGTCGTCTGCACATTTAAGGTATTAAAATTTCCCGCACTAGTAGTGTGACCACAAGTATCTTGTTTAGGGAACTTACTCGTGGTCACATTGTTGGGTGTGACCACGAGTAAAACAAATTATTAGTCGTCACACTGGCGTGACAATATGGTGTGACAACGAGTCTAGTTTTATCCCCTATTTAATAACTAGCTTCCGCCCACGACTTCGTTTGCGTGTACCCGGGATAAAGCTATCCTATATTTTAATCCAGGCTATATACTATCTTCGTGTAAAATTTCATCCTAATCAGTTGAGCCGTTTAAGCGTCATTGAGTAACAAACATCTAAACATCCAAACTTTCGCATTTATAATATTAGTAGGATTATCCTTTACTTTATATTTCATCAATATTTTTTTTACAATTGTTGGTAAACTTCAGCACAATTCTATCACCGTAGCGAAAATCGTGAATAAACATCATTCATTAAACTTAAAATGCCTGTTAGTCTGTCAGGCGAGTCGTGTCCCTGAAAATTTTGCAAATCCTACGAATATAATGAATGCTAAAGTTTGGACCTCAATTTTTACAGTACCAAAATCTTTTTAGGTACATGTTACGTCCATAGCTTTAAGTTTTTGATAGGAACCAACTCCTCCGACGGCCATCTTTAATTTTATGGTGGCAATTTACCTGTGGTACATATATCATTAACCCTTTATAAGGCCGCAGTTATACAGATATGCTACGTGAAAGTTAAATACACTACCATGTTTGTAATGCACTGGGGAACACATCTACGGAAAAAAAACCGAAATCATTTAAAAAAAACATGTGGTCATTATATGCACTCAGCCCGTTAGTGCACTCGAGTTTTCAGATGATCTGTTTCCAGTACACCTATTCATTGACATTGACAATAATAATTTACTTTAAAACAAAGTTTTAACCGACTTCAATTTAGTACTTCGCCAAGCCACGAGAAAATTTCCACATTTATTTTTCAATTTACCACATGAACTGATTTCCGAGAGCAAATGCGTTGATTATTTAGGGAAAAAAACCCAATCGCTGTATGTGGCCCAATAATATTTGAGGACTTTCATCGATTCCACAAGGATCACCTTTGGCACTTCATTAGTTGCTATTTCAACGGAATCTTATCAGAATCTGTGACGTACATATGTACTTTTAAGTACATAATTGAGAAATTCCATAAGTCATCTGTGGTCTTCATCATCAATGCCACTCCACCAAATTTATGATTTCCGGGTGTAAATACACGAGTTAAAATAGAAAATACCAAAATCACTACACGCGTGCCTAATATAATTGAAGAGTTCCCTCAATTCCTCATGGATCCCATCATCCACTTGAATTTTTGAAAAAATGGGACCCACCTCTATGGGACTACCTACTTACAAACAAAAAAAATTTTGACGAATCGGCTCATCAATGACGGAGTTCTGAGGTAACAAACATTAAAAATAAAAATAATAAAAAAAAAACTTGAGAATTGAGAACCTCCTCCTTTTTTTAAAATTCGGTTAACAAACATAAGATGCTCTGTACGGTGTTTGAATACATAATGTAAATCGAATATTATTGTGTATCTAGTAGAGGGTAGGTAATTTTATTAATCTTAAGTGGCAAATGATACAGTTTCCTGATACTACAAACAACGTAGTTCAGTTATTTCACATCACGATGGAGAGTGGATTTATCAAAATTAGACCTTATCATCATACCAATAACAGTCTCGCCACTCGCCATCGTGAATTACAAGAGCTATAATTTAAATTATTAGATACTTAATTACACTAACATTAAATAATGACCGAAAAAGTATAAAAGAGAAAAGAAAGCCGGATATATTTGCTATATAATACTATTATAGTTAAATAAAAAAGAGGATGTTCTTCTCCATAAATGCTTATTAACTAAGTGGTTTCCAAATTGTCTCTGCCTTATAAAGGGTTAATATCACGAGTTAACAAGTGCCTGAAAAAAAATTGCTGCTTTTGTCCCGCGGGCACAATCGAGTAAGTATAAAGAACAAACATCAAACTCTGTTAATGTTCAAATCAAATGACATTTTAGCTAGAAATAAAACAAGGCTCTCAATTTACTCATATTCTTTTATTTATGTATTAACTACGTGTTTATCTTTGCTGTTGATCATACTTATTATATTGGATCCATCTTAACCTTACAATTTTTTTCAAACAGTTTATTATGCCTATCTTCCCATCGTCATAATATTTTATGAGTCTGCTCAAACTTTCGTCGTAGAGAGTGTTAGCTCTAGATCTTATTTTAGATCGTTATCGCTTTTACGCATTTCAGAACATAATTCGTCTCTCCAGTGGTCAATAATTAAGAGCTCACGTGCATATGAATAATGTTTTTATCACATAGTAATATAGAAGAGGAGACACCGATTATGCGGATTAAGAGTCCAACCAAAAATTAGGCTTCGTAGCCCTTAACTTTGATAATGTCCACAGGAAAGACGCGTACCTAAATCTGTGTATGACCCATTCATCATCCTCATTTTCAGCCCGTAATTGCCCACTGCTGAGCAAAGGCCTCTCTTCGAGCACGCCACCCGTCCCTATCCAGCGGGCTTAGCACGATTGCCAGTTTCGTTGTGGATAAGGCATACGTCACTCTCGCACTCGCATACTTGTCAGAGCGTGCTGGGCGTCTTTACCACAATGATAAGTGATAAAATGGCAACCATGCTACGCCCACTGAGCTAATAATCTTATCCAGAAGTGACCCGCAATCTTCCTAATCGACCCATCGAGCTGGTGGACGGCCGACGCTCCTTTTACCTAGAAGTGGCCACCAATCTGACACGTTTTTGGTCCACCTACCATCATTCTGCCTAGCAAGGTGTCCTGCCCAACTCCACTTGTTTGGTAATGGTATCTCCAACATCGAGCACCTTAGTGCAACGTCGGATCTTAACATCCCTCACTCGGTCTTGTAGTTTACTACCGAGCATGTCGTAAATAACCGAATCGAGGTCCAAATGAGAAAACAATAGGTCCAACCGATCAGAGCACTTGTCGCACACGATAACAAACGATAAAAATAATTTTTAATATTATAATAAATACGATAAAAATTAAAGGCAAATATGAAACAATTTTTAAAGTAACAAACAGTGACAGTCTAACGATGAAATTCTGACGTGCCGGAAGGTTGGGTTGCGTACGTTCCATTTCATGTAAAAAAAACAGAACCGGGAGCCTTTATGCTCTTATTCTAAGGTAATATCCAGAAAATTGATTCTATCATTTATTTCTCGTGTTACTTGCGTTGTTTTTGAGAAACGTGTCGCCGGAGATCGTGTTTTTTGTAAGGCGCTATCTCGCTCGTTCCTTCGTGTTTTATCCCGTTCCGGTTTTTCGATTTTATATAATAGATGTCGGAATAAGAATGCTTTTACATTGAACTTTTAAAGTTTCTACTTGCTCCATTGATTTAGTATATAGAACTAGATACATCAGGCGAAAAAAAGGCCATCCAAAGGAACCGGCCAATCGCATCGGCCGGCTGTTTCGCGTTTAGTCTGGTTTCAACCGTGAGACTTGTTGGTTGTCAGTTATGTCTAAATGTTCAGTCAAAAACTGCATAAATAGCAACAAAAAAACAAGAAAAAAAGATGGGATTTGTTTCTTTAAGTAAGTTCTTTTCATAACGTTACGAAATTTGTGTACTATTCAGTACCTTAAGGCCAAATGCGGATTTAGCGATTCGGAGTCGGTGCAGTTTCAGTAAGCTGTGACAGTGACTCATTGTAATTTAATAGTTAAACATGTTTTAAAGAATTGATTTTGTTAGTTCAAATGACAAAGAACATAAATTTAAGGAGTCGGTATTATACTTTTTTTAAGATGACGTTACCTATATAAATAAGGTTTTCATTTTAAGATTTCCAAGAAATCCTCAGCGACGTGCACAATTGGCTGCAGTCATAGCACACGACAGTCGAGATGATTTTTTTTAAACCAAACCATAAACGCAATTCCATTAGAAAATATACCAATTTTAAATGGCCAAAATACAATAACCCATTTTAATAATACATCTGTTGGGTGGGCAGTAGGTAGTAATAGTAGTAGAAGTAGTAGTAGTAGTAGTAGTAGGAGTAGTAGTAGTAGTAGTAGTAGTAGTAGTAGTAGGGTACCGCGAAGACATTGAAAGAGAAGTCAACACCGATGTACACCATAAATCAGCTATAGAAACAGTTTTCGAAGCAAACTCTAACATGTCTTGTGATCTTGACCAAACTGAAAATTGTTTCGAATATATTAAACAAGTTGTTGGATATATTGCTGGATACGTAGTACGAAAATTAATGAAAGCGATTCGGTGCGACATATGCACTAATTCTCTCCTGGCAAAGGAAAGACGATTTTCACCAATTGATCGACATTAGAAACTGGGGTGGCCTTTTCTATGCATCTCAAGATGTATTTACTGTGTGCAAAACCACTGAAGGTTTTATAAGATGTAATATGCGAATGGGAGTAGAAAATAACAGTATTATACTAGCAACAAAGGTATTAAATTAGCCATTCTTGAGCGTAAACATTTTTAATTCAAGCTCAGAAAGACCACAGCAACAATCATAGGATTGTTTTAATAAAATCAATAGCTGATCGCTACTTACTGTACACTTACATTACATCGCAAAAAAAGAAAGTATCAAAGTAAAGGCAGGTACAAAAGATAATTATTTAACAAACTAAATCTATTTCAAGGACACTAAAATGACTTCTTTTTAAGGACTGTCAGCTGCACTGTATGTACGAAATCTCGCCCAACAAACGTTTTGTATAGGTGCATACATTTGAAACTGTTTATTTCCCACTTGTAAAATAAAGAAACCTGATTTGTTAGTGCTATTGGTTTTTCTTTTTAGTTTAAACAAATAAAATATTATTAAAATTATTTTATAACGCGACTCCATTCATTCGCTAAACGCTAACTAATCTTATGATGTTCATGAAACATATATCTTGATGCAGGTTATAAGTTAACGCTATTAGCAACTCATTCTCATTCTGTCATTCTGGTGCACATTTCTTGGCATATTACTCATATTAGTTTGTCATTGTGCATCTAGTTCTATATACTAAATCAATGACTTGCTCCAAAAAATTGTTGTATAGGTTCAACATTTTCCTGCACTTTAATTTTAAACATGTGTCCACTGTCAATATTGTTTTGTACGAAATCGGGAGGACAACTGTGTTTCTTCACTTAATATATTTTTAAGTTTCTCACACAATGTTACCGAAGCATTACACAGACCTCGTTTAGCACATCTCCAAATTGATTTGCCGTTATCATATGTCTGATATGTCATATTCAAATGATACTTGAAGCCACCTCGTATAAAAGTAGGTTTATCTCTCTTGCTTTGTATGAACTTAATGAACTCCAGTTCAATGGGCTTACTCGACGAAGCCATCTTACTGCAAATAACCTTTGCTTATTGTGATTGATAGGTTTATATGTGTCATATTAATTACGTCATTGTCAAGTATATAGACCTTTTAATTTGTGGCCTGCTTCTAATAACCATAAAGAGTTTTAATGGTTAGGTTATTTAAGAGCAGTGGCGTAAAAAAGGTAATTTATGTACATACTGTTGCTAATTTACATCCTTAGATCCTTTAGACAAATGCATGGCGAACGTGAATCAACGCAACAATATGAAGACAATGCCGGTGTTAATTAAGATGCGAATACAGGGCTAACTAGAACGCCTGCAAGCCACAACAATTGCTTATTTGGTGGTTGCCCCGTGTCACCAATACCAATACCCGATAAACTAAGGGCGATACTGTTAACTAATTTAATGTATATACCTATTTCTCCGGGAACACGAGCGTGTAGCTACCATCTTCGCCCCGGGTAAAATTGGGAGGAAATAGCAGAGGCCCCAGATATATTTTTTTTTATAGAAGTCACGCCGAAGATATAATAAAACTTATAAAACTAGCTATGGCTCTAGCTGTGGCTCCTATTACCAAGGCACTTGCAGACATATTAAACACATGGACATAGTTTTTTATGGTTACGTTAGTAAATGTAGTACTTAATAAAAATATTTTCATCTAATAAAATTAATAAAAATAAATTTGTTGTCTCATTCGAAAGCTAATTTAAGTATTTAAAAACTATATCATGTTAAGGCCTATACACATTGAGCCATGAGCGAGCTTTACCTCTAAACCTACACCTTTGAAAGACCTTCAGGGAGCTTCAAGGCGAAGACGTTGGAGGTGGCCGTTAAAACTCAGTGAAGTATTATGTAACGAATCGCAACTTTGGCAAATTCACACTTAGAACCAAACGAGCATTTGGCAAAAAGCGTATTTTGGCGAAAGGCACCTTTGATGCAAACGTATTGACGAATCGCGACTTTAGCAAACCACATGTTGGACCAAACGAGCCTTTGACAAAAAGGGTATTTTGACGAATCGCCCCTTTGACGATAGGCGGACGTACGCGGAAAAACTATGCGACGGTTATGTATTTGATCGTTTTTCAATATATCAGATGCTGATTGTCGAGCACGGATCATTCAATGCTCATACTTATTAGCAATATTAGCGGTCTCATTAAACTCAACTCGCTGCCGCACCCTGACACAACAATTTATAACTTAGGTAATGTATAGAGATAGAAAACTTATTGGTTAAGCACAATATTTCTACCGAAGAGGCGAAGAATGAAAATGATGCGGAAGATTTCATACTTACTTGTACTTGGCGCTAAACAGTAAATGTTATCATAGATTGTTTGCAATTTATGTATAAACAAACCGCCTTGCTTCCGGCGGGTAAACAACATAAGAGACGTTCTGTTTTTACATTTAAATCATAATAGACTCGTAAAGGTGAGACTCAAAATAAAGTCCGAAAGTAGCTTACATAACTTATAGAAAAATACGTGTTATTGAAATAGCTGTCACGAAAAACTGTAGGTAGTCATAGTAGGTATTATACAACAAAACTAAGCTTATTAGCATCTATCTAGGTAATTACATGATTTAAGATAATATAAATGGTTACCTTTGTTTTACCAAATAATCGTTTGCCCAATTAACACTTGACAAATAATTCTTTGGCAAACCTAATGTTTGGCATGTTCATGTTTAAGCAATATCTCGTTTACCAACTAGTACTTTGATCATTTCATTCAGTCAAACACGTTAGTTGGCATAATATGTTTTAACCAAAACAAAATAAGACAAATGATTTGTATCGTCAATATTTAATTTACCATTTCTATTTCGTCGGTTAATCAGCAGAGGAACTGTGTAGAGGTCGTAATCTAACCTAACCGCCAGCGTGTCGACGTGGTGCCTATTTCCGCTCTAAGGGACACAAGCTAACCCTAACCTAACCTACCAAATGATACAATTGTTACGATCGTTTGCTCGCCCCGTCCCCCTTCTTTGGCTGCCCTAACCCAATTTGACGCCCTTGCCTACCGTGCATTTTTTATTTAAGGGACCGTGCCGTTTTATTAATAGTATTTTGGTAAAATTTCATAACCCAAGTAAATGTGAATTTTTGTCTATTTATAGTTTGCAATATCATTAACTTGACTAAATGTTTGTTGTCTAATATTTTTTTGCCTTATTAAAGCATTTGCTAAAAGACCAAATGTCATAATGTAATTTTTCGTAGTAATATTTTGCTGAATGAAATTTCACGTAATGAAAATATTCGTATTAAAATTGTGCCAAAGTTTGCATTGGCAAACAAAATGAAATTTGACCAAAGTAAATTTGGTAAAACGACAGGATCCCAATATAAGTACAGGCACTACAACATTGTTTTACAGTGTGAACTTACACTCTTTCAATTCAAGAAAAGCGTTGGCAATAGTATTCTTCGAAATACGAGGTTGTTGAAAAATAAGTAATGTAATAACTACATATTTTGCGATCACTCGGAGGCTGTCCGTCTGTCACAGCCAGTTTTTACGTTTACATACGTTTAATTACACTACCCATTTCGTTATCAGGTAAAATAACCAATAACAGCTTACACTATACGTGCACTTATGTACCAGAGAACCTAAAAAGAACAAAATCAAAAAATTTACTGACTAATATTCATTAATCATAACAACTATTATTTTGTACCAATAACTACACAGAGGTGTTGTAGGAGGGGTCTTACTACCGCAACAGTACATTATTGTCGAAGCAAGGGAAGTAGGCAATTGTTGGCTGAGTATTAACTTTAAACGGACGACATTGCCATTCTGGCTAAGACAAATATAGTGCTTTTCTCAAAAATTGTGCATGTAAACCAAAATATACTTTCTGAAAATGATGAGGCTGAAATTTTCGTACTCCTAGATATTTGTCTTTTGACTTTGCCGGGAAGAAATTATCAATAACTGAGCTTGGAGGATATGGAATATACACCTCCAGATTTAAAAGCAGCTTCTGTTAAATCGGGAGGCGTATATTCCATATCCTCGTCACTCGAACTAGAAGTAAGTTTCACGTCAATTTTCAATATTTTCCAAAAAACAACTAGCCACTATAATGTAAAAACTGAATAACTATTGCATTGACACCTTTTTTTTTAAATAATACACTAGAAGAGTATTTTTTTCAGAAAACGCCATAAGTCATTTGAGACAGCTAAAAAGTCGCGAAGAGTCGTACTGATCTTCCGTTTTGACTGTTTAGGACCTATTCCTTCTTTAGGCACTGGTCCCACCGCCGGCTAGTAAGCTAGAAAAGTTGGGCGAGTAACGGTTCATTGCGTGCTGACCAGGCACAGTGTGATCAATCGACCTTTACAGATCCGCAATGTAATGCTACTCGCCCAACTATTCTTGCTTACTAGCCGGCGGTGGGACCAGTGCCTTATATGGCCGTTTTAACTTTTTTTTAAGTTTGTACCTCGACTTTGTAGTCTAGTAAATTTGTATGCAACATTGTAGTCAAGCGAAACCGAGCCAGCATGATTTTTTATTTTGAAGTTTTTGACTAACTATATGCACTTCACGTCCTGATTTTTAAGCATTAAAGTCAACTTTACCCGGACATTTTTGGGATAAGGGATTTTCTTCTTTCACAAACCATAATTATAGACATCTATTTGTTACTGGTCGACTGAGTACACGTCGCAAGCAAATATGAAACGGTTATAATTACAGCCTATTTTACTTAGTCTTGTATTGTCTTTGATAGAGCTGGGCGTTTTTTCCCGTAAGCGTTTTCAAAAACAGTTTCTCGTACAGTAACGAATAAACAGTTTGTGGCTAGAACCACAAACAGTTTTTTATAAAAATGATGACAAGGAGCTAAGAGTAGAAGGCGACAGTCGGACGCAACAGTTGCAATGCAAAACAAAACGTGAAAACGCAACTCGAACACTGTAAACTGTTTCATTCGTTTTTTCGTTTCGCTTCTTTTGGCGACCGGCAACGGCGGCGACGCACAGAGAAACTAGTTATTATTGAAACTATTTTTCAAAACAGTTTTGTGATAAAAAAAACGGTTACGTTTCGTTTCACGGAAAAGTTAAAACGACCAGGCCCCTATTTCACCAACTCGACAATTGTCACCTGACAACGACAATTCTCCGTACATTGCTGGATTCACAAGTAACCTAGCAACCACCTTAACTCCTAGATCAAGCAATGTATGGCGAATTGTCAGTGTCAGGTGACAATTGTCAAGTTGGTGAAATAGGGGCCAGCTCTACTTTGATTGATGTTTCGGCTTAGATCTTGTGTGCATTTTGGATCCACACAAATACACATTAAACTTATAACTATTCAGGTCACAATGGTAACATGACAACATTGGTAAAGTAAAGAATAATATAATCATTTAAAACGTCGACACCTAAAACCTATAAGTTTATTAAAAGGGTTTATAAAAGGGTAATTATTTTATACTAGAGTATTATAATTCTTTAAAAGTTATGACGTTTTACAGATCTTAAATAACTTGCGTCTGGGCAAGAGTTGAATCAAATGTCTTATTGAACATGATCATATTTTTGTGATATTGTTCTGTATTTGCGGACCAATTTCTATGTAGGTATAATTAATTATTATCATAAACAAACGTAGAACACGAATTAATTGAAAATAGGTAGGTACTCTAGATAATATTTAAGTATTGTAGAATTAAACAATTACAAACTTGTATGCACACGGAAACATCTGATGGGGCACAGCACAGGGCCAAGGGAAATCATATCATCTTGCTGGAAGTATATTTTATTGAGGCCCGGTTTTATTAAAATGCGTTACACCAATCAATGTCAGATGAAATTTTAGTAACTTTATTTTTGATATATTACTTACTTAATCAGGTCTAACCAGCGAACGAAAAAAACACAGAAATCGAGCTCCTTACAGATTTCTACCCGAATTCGTGCCCACGAGGGCTGCACTGAAAGTATCGGGAATCTAATACATGCGAACTTATTTTTGATACATATACCTTTTTATAATGTATGAAGTTTCATCATATTAACCCACTGGTAAAATAGAAAAAAAAACAATGGTTCGGTTTCAATTGTTTTTTCAAGTCGTTGAGTCGCTGCTGAAGATGGAATTGACCCGTGAAAATTTAAGAGCTATTTTTTATTACAAAAGTGGATTAACACAAAAACAATTGCTGACTTTAGTAATGAAGCACCTTCAAAGACGACAATATACAGGTGGTATTCAGAATTTCGATGTGGCCTAGTCACAGATAAACACTAGATAACTTAAACACCTAAATTTGTATGAAAAATCAACCGTGTCACTTTTTTTCTACCTACTGTGGGCGAATTAGTGATTGATTTCCCCGTTGTCCGCGCAAAATCGATTTAAAGGCGACGCCGCCGCCGCACGCTCCGTTCGGCTGGACTCGATTCAGCCTGGCCGCAGATGTACGGAATTTCGGTACGGTTTCCATATGACAGACAGAGACAAAGACACTTTTTGACGTGTAAAATTAGGACATAATGAGGGTTTCCAGAATGTATTATGTCACCAGCTGGCAGCACCGTGGCGAGAGGTCTAGGTGTCAAAATCCACCAATCATATTTAATCATCATCATCATAATGCCTACTTTTTGAGATATTTTCCTTATCCGATCTTATTCCGGTTCAATCTTACTACATATGACCTTTTTTAAATCATTTCAAGTTTGTGTATTATTGATGACTGCAGTTACGGGGACGATAAAAAGGAAATAACGTAACAAAATAACGATAGTTGCGACCAACATACCCAGGCAGAATCACACAATTTAACCTCGTACAAGGGTACCTACTGTCAAACACTAGTATTGTCTTACAGTAACCTGTCGCACAATTTAAATAAACTTCGCACATAAATACTGAGTACACTAGTCATGTCGTACAATTTAACTTCGCACATAGATAATGTCGAATGTGATACGTCGCACACGAACACTTCGCATAACTGCACTGTCGTTTAATACGAATGTCGCACAATCGTACATAGCACATTCGGTGTCGCACTCCAGGAATACTCCCGATATACGCATATGAGCCTAAAACTAAAAACCAATCTCGAGTATGGGTTTACGAAGACGAGCTCAAGCCGACAAAAGTTATTCGCTCTCGCAGCAAGGCCATGAAGACGGTAGCTACGTTTGTATCCAAATCGGGTCACGTGGCTATTATTCCTCTTGAAGATCGTAAAACGGTTAATGCCGATTGGTATACAAGTATTTGTTTGCCGAGTGTCTGCTTAACTTAGGAAAAAATACCCTAGTCGCCGCATCATCCTTCACCACGACAATGCCAGCCCTCATACCGCTCGGAAAACAAATGAGTATCTGGAAGGTGAAAAGGTCGAACTACTGGACCATCCTCCATACAACCCCGACCTAAGGCCCAATGACTTTTTCACATTCCCCAAAATCAAGGATAAGTTGCGTGTTCAGCCGTTTCAGACACCGGCAGAAGCAGTGGAGGCTTTTAAAATGGGCATTTTGTTGAACCCCTATTTCAGCGTTCAATAAGTGTTTTAACGACTGGTTTGAACGCAAGGAAAAGTGCATAAAATATAAAGGATAATACTTTGAAAAACTGCTTTAGTTACTTGTGAAAAGTGATTTTTCATTTCTCATGCTCAAAACGTGCGTCACATTATGCTTAGCAAGCGGGGCTAAAGTAGTACATTTAGCCCCTAGGGCAAATAAATATTAATGATTTAAAAAACATTTTCATTTGAACATTCAAAACAGTTCAACGTATTACATCCACCAATCAAGTCTTTTACTCCCTAATTCACAATAATAATAAACGAAAACGCCTCTGCCCGACTATAGCCGCGTCTAAACGTTCAAGCATGGTTGACTGCTATCTATCTCCCTTATCGTATGCCCCGCGTATGCTGTCCGCCGTGCTCGGCCGTTTCGACGCGGCTATTAGACGGTCAGAAGCGTTTATTCGTGGTGTATTTTGCATCTGTGTCAAAGCAGTTTATTAAAATGAATGGCGCCAAAGTGAACAATCTTTTTGCCTTGGTATAATTGTTGATTGTGGATGGTAATCTTTGTTTTTGCTATTTTCTCGCAGTCGAAGTGAAAAGTAGAGTGTATAACTCTGGTCTAAAAGCCACATTACCCCTCGAACTATTTCCCCTCACTTCGTTCGGGAAAATATGCATCTCGTGGTAATATGGCTTACTTTAGACCCTTGTCATACAATCTACTATTACTGCACAAGTAGGCATATTTGTTGAAATTAACATTTGGTTTATTCAACAGTTTGACAACACTGCCATAACCGAACTAAACGGCTCCCTGGCATGGTTCTGACGCAGCGCCTACCATAGCACCCATTCCGTGGGGCCATTTTACGGCGCTAGTTAGCTTCTATGTTTTTTTCGTTCGCTGGGTCTAACGGATCTTTATAAACCCCCCGGTAACTGGACTTAAGGACAGTCTACACATTGAATGTTCACGTAAAAAACGGTGACGATCAGAGGCTCTAGTATAAGTTTTACCGAAACAAAACGTTACGACCGCGTTTGCGTTTAGCTGTCAAATCCCATACAAATTGAGGGTAAAACGCAAACGCGATCGTAAAGTTTTGTTTCGGTAAAACTTATACTAGAGCCTCTGATCTATCTTTATCACTAAAACGTTTTCATTGAACTAAGCAACATGCCAAGTGTTCAGCAACAATAAAAACAAAACCATGTTAAAGGATTTCAACTACTGAAACTTCTATAATATATATAACTGGCTGACGCCATACTTCTTGAGTTTACGACTTTGCTATATATATATATATATATATATATAGAAGCAGATTAAGTACCTACTCTAAAATATTTTCACATTTTAATAATCTCTCACGCCACTGAATATCATGATCGAGTATTTTTACATTAAAGGCTTCGTCAGCTGCACAAATAGAGCGCGATGTCGGCGGGGCGCGACATCGGCGGGCCCTAATGTAACGAGATAATCTAGAACGCGCCGCGCTCACGCCCCGGCAGCATCGCGCTCGTGTGTTTGAAGGCTTTATAAGTTTATTTAGTGAGTTTTCAGGTATTCTCAGATCGAAAGACAGTAGTATTTTTATTTTCTTAAATACTTTCGCGTGATAACTGATGAAAAGTTGATAGGCTTGCGAACAGGCTTGCGTAGTCTCGCAACATTTAGTAATAATTAGGTACCAATTTATTGCTAGTGCTCAATATAAATCAAATACAGAGTAGGGTTTCCTACACCGTTATGGTCGGTATATGTTATATACTAATTTGTCAAAGTTAGCAATGACAAGGAGACGAGTGGATTGAGCCTTGTGACTGAAGATAAAAACCCATGCTGATTTCTAAATCAGATTATTGAATCACCTTTCAGGTCGGAACTTCTTTTTTTGAAATATAAACATACAGTTTTGTCAATTGAGTCAGATGTTAAATTTATAACTTACAAATATCTTCCGGTTGCCTGTCAAACGAAACAAACTTAAGGGTGTCCCGTTGATAAGAAACTTAGAAGTCCAGAAGCAATGTTGTGATAGTCGAGGTGTAGTCTACTGGACCCAGGAGGCAGGCACCCAGAGCGGCTCGGACTGCACGCGCCAGGCGGCCTTCAGCAGCTGAGCGAGCGCGCCGGCGAGCTCTTCGTTCACGATCTCCTCGTCGAACATGTAGCCGTACAGGAAGTTGATGCGGTTGGATGAACGTATTATGTCCGCGAATTCTTCCTCCTGCAATAATCATATAACCCCGTTCTATGATTGGATATAAGTAACTTAAAATGACGACACAGCAGCAGCACTAAGTATTTTAATTTCTCATATCTACGCCGACAGTAGGTCACTACAGAGATAGATTATAGTATGGAATAGCATCTAGGCAACTTTTTGTCCCGGAAAAATGTACGGTTCCCATGGGACAGGCCATTCGAGCGAAGCCGGGCCACGTTATAAATTTTACTTGTTTGCTAAAATGTTTATGTACCTACATTCAAGAGCTTGAACAACTTGCAACTGGAACTAAAGTTTCAAAATCTTGCATATTATCTTCTTTTGATGTTAAACGGTTGTCAAGATTATGAAAAGCATATACTATGGCAATTTGTTCCATATTAGCTGGCGTTCAATTTACTTGTATGAAACCAATAAATTTAATTATACATTATTGGTTTATATAATTTAGTCATTCACTCCATTGCTCTTTGTTCACCCTAATGCCACCAAACATCCCAACTCTAGTAATGTGAATTGATTAACGTCATTCAACTTAACATCAGAAGAAGATAATATGCAAGATTTTGAAACTTTAATTCCAGTTGCAAGTTGTTCAAGCTCTTGAATGTACATAAACATTTTAGCAAACAAGTAATATAAAATCATCATTGTAATTTACAGTATTGCATTGCAGTTGTCGTCAAATATGTATGTAAA
The DNA here is from genome assembly GCA_947049275.1 of Epinotia bilunana. NCBI lineage: Eukaryota > Metazoa > Arthropoda > Insecta > Lepidoptera > Tortricidae > Epinotia > Epinotia bilunana. Next base: position 36,024,611 of record OX346252.1, on the reverse strand, counting down.
ATATGTAACTAGTAAAATGTGCGATGTATCAACAAACCTAAATTGTGTACTCTATACACTTTCATACAATTAAACGCAAAGTTGATATATTACTGGCCGGTACTGTAATCTTGATTTATCGTTCAGTTATTCATTTATTCAAATAAAAAAATACAATGGCGACTCCACTGCATTACTTGTGCTAAACTGCCACATAAATCCTAACCCTACACATTACAAACGAGCATGACAGCTTACCTGTTATAGGATAATATTAGAAACTATCTTAAGTGGCCAGGATTTCATATAGGTACTTATTATTATTATTTAATCAGAATAGGTTAACAAACAAATATTCATGCGTATTAGAATTATTAAGGAATTACATATACAAGTTAAAAAAAGATTTTAAAATTAAAATTGCTGCAGTATATCCGGTAGAATGATTTACAATCGGTATCAAATTAAAAGTATTTGTAAAATTTACTCCATTTTGCGTATAACCTATTTTTGTTTAAGACGGGCATTTAAAAAAAGGGCACTTTGCGTCTAGGCCATTTTGCGCCTAGGGCATTTTGCGTTCATAAAATAGGTAATTATTGGACTACACAATCACGTTACCAAAAGGTTCGGTTTCGGCCGAAACTATAATCAAAGCGGAACTTTCGGTTTCGGAAAAAAACTTCTGTTGTCAGACACGAACACGAAGATTCTGTTGTGTACAGATTTCAAAGATAAGTGTTGTAAAAAATAAATAAACAGGATGGCCTCTTCCAATTCATAAAAAAATAGTTCCCAAGTACCTGGGAAATTGGTAACCAGCAATTGCAATGCAGCAATATTTTGTGCCAAGGAATTGTGACGGTGTCAAGTTCTAAATTACCCCAATTTTAAAGTTTGATCGGGGACATTGACATCACGACCTGTCACGGGAATGACTTACCTTGTTTCGTACCTTACCTTGACGTGTACAGTACGAGAAGACCTTTAACATAGGCATGTTAGAATGTCATAAAGTATTTGACATCACTTTTTATTTTAAGGCCAAGGCCACACTGGCGTTTAGCAGGCGAATAAATGGCCGCGTTCTTCCCGCCTGTAGCTTGCGCCGTACATTTATTTCTTCGTCTACCGCTCAGCGCGGACACGACCACTCTGCGTGGCCTATTCAATATGTAAAGCAGTAAGTAGTATACCGTAAACGCTCTGGAGCTCTCCTTGTCGAAGGTGGATCGTGCGTGATGTGCGGCGCGCGTGGCGGCGAGCCGCTCGATCGGCGGCGGCCGCACGAACACGATGTAGGGCCGTAGCCGCGCCGTGCGCAGCATCTTCAGGGCTTGCCAGTGCGGACTTAGCATGCACACGCGACCTGTAGCGAATTACCTTTTGACAAATTATTTAAAACAGGCTTCGATTAACCACAACATGTTTCCCGAAATAGTAAATTACTATAGAGGCCAGGAAACGAAAGGTTACAGGCCAAACAGATATAGACGGCCGAGCGTAGCGAGGCCGGATAGGGATACGCGGCCGGCAAACCCGTTTCTCGCCGAGATTTGTATAGTGCTTTTCTCAAACTTGCAAAGAAATAAAAATATAAAGTAGCTAGTCAATTTGTTTTATTCGTGTTAACCTTAACACAAGTAAATAATACGTTTCTGAACTGCACCGCCGCCGCCGCGCTGCCAGCTGGCCCGCGCCCCCCCCGTTTAAAAACAAAAGAATGTTGCTTTACAGGCCTAGGTGTGTAAGGCTGTATGAAATTCCTTTACATATCATCTTCACTCATCGCACCGGACCGGATACATAGTATTTCCCATTCTGGCCTCGAATGTCCAATTCCCCGTAGGTCCAGTCCCCGTATGTCCAATGCCCCGAACGTACAGTCCCCGTATGTCCAATGCCCCGAACGTCCAGTCCCCGTATGTCCAATGCCCCGAACGTCCAGTCCCCGTATGTCCAATGCCCCCAAAGGTCCAGTTCCCCGTATGTCCAATTTCCCAATCGTCCAGTTCCCCGTTATTTCCAAATACCCGAATGGCGAATTACCTGAATGTGCAGTCAATCAATATGATTTATTTGCCATTATAGAATTTGTCACAGTGACAGTAGTATGAGATTTCTTACGGCTGTCATTACTAACGTTAGCGTGACAAGGTACAAAGTTGGTTGACTGTAAAAGCAGAGCTCGTTACCTTTTGACGTAAACAAAATGCTAACATGCAAAACCAATATGGAAAATAATCATCAACATGGAGAGTGCCATCGGAAAAACTCATATTAGGACAACCAAAATAAAGGAGATCAAATAAAAAAGGACGTCTGCCAAAACTTGGGACCGATTCAAAGTATATACGACGATAATTTTCAAGATTTTTTAAAAGAAAAAGAAAATGAAAAAATGGGAAAATTCATACCGCCATTCTGGGCATACAAAAATACATGTTATGCTGCTCGAATAAAGTTTCTATCCGCAGATAGACTCACTTTTAAAAACCCCGAGGACGTAAGATTATCTCAAAGTTTTGTTGAGGATTTCTTCGTATGCGAAGACGGACATGAAGAAAATTTTTTGATATTCGCTTCACCCTTGTGTCAAAACTTAATAAAAAATAAAAAAGGGTCATATCTAGCTGATGGCACATTTAAAAGTGCACCGAGCCCGTTCGTCCAAATGTACACATTACACTTAAATAGCAAATCCAATATAGAAACCAATAATGTGTTTCCCGTAGTGTATCGATTGCAACCAAATAAGAAGGAAAAACCTACTACCACTTTTTTAAGTTGCTCAAAGAAAAGTCGATGCATAACTGATTTCAAATGCGATTAAGAGCAGGCGCAAATTAATGCCGTGCATGCGTTGTCTCCACAGGTTCAAATATTTGGCTGTTGGTACCATTTTAGCAGAGCAATTTGGAAAAAGTCTAAGAAGCTAAAACTAAATAACAAAACGAAAGAATGTCGAAACATGACCAGAATGGCATCCCTTCTGCCATGGCTACCTGCTCATAAAATTACTAAAGCATAGGCATCGATAAAAGATTGCACACCGCAAACCTTAATAGTCAAAAAGTTTCAAAAATATTTTCACAAGCAGTGGATAAGAAAAACAACAGCTGAACTTATAAGCTGTGCGGAAACGAAGATACTAATAACGCATTAGAGGGTTGGCACCATCGCATTAATATGAAATAAATAAATAAATATAATTAATAAATATACCCGGCCAGGTTTTACGTTATAAAAATAATAAAGATAATATTGCAAACGGGTTAAAAAATGGGGTTCGACTTTGTATGAGAACTCCTTGAATCTATAAGCTAAATACTTGAAAATTGACTAGAAAGTAAAAAGGACCCTATTCAAACTTTTAGCCAATATAGATAAAACGTGAAAAAACTCGGGATGCAAAATAGTGCTAGGCGGCTAAACACTACATCTTAACCAAAACTGGTTGGTACTTGCACCGATAGTAACAGTTAGACATATGAGACTTAATTATATTGGAACTTCAGTCACTGACGACGTCGCTGTTGATATTGAAAACCAGCAACCTTGATCTCTGCCTTCCTATATTTGCTATGAAATCAGAGGTCATCTAAAGTTGTTTGTGAGGTTTTGTTGAATGTACTTATCTCGAATTATCATAGTTCACCAAAGTTAAGGGATGTGGGTATAAAATTTGGACAAAACGGCATTCCGCGGAGAATCGAGTAGGTATCTATGGTTAAAAAAAAAATACGTAGAAAACTCCCGTGACTTTCTGAAATATTATTGGGCGCGCATAAGGAGTGCCCCCTAAAGGGATATTTTGGTCCTTTCATTCCTACGAAAACCTCAGCCTTTGCTTCGCTTCTTCTTCGCCTGCCTCTCCGTTTGCATTCGGGATTTCGGCCCTCAAATTTCGCTTGCAAGACACCGGAAGATAATGAACGTCCTTAGGGGTCATTGCTCGCATTGAGACCGCTCTCAGAAGGGGTTCTTGCAATTTAGATTCGAAGAGAATTTGAACTGTTACAGGACAGTCTATGAAAATTAAATCTTTATTTTCATATTGGTCCGTAATATGGTTAAAGATAAGAATATCATGTAAACCATAATTTATGCGCGTACGAAGTCTTGGGCAGAAGCTAGTAGTTAATATATGTGACGAATGACGATATTCGAGGCAAATAGACAGTCTAGGAATTGGACATTCGATGTAAATGGACATTCCAGGAATTGGACATTCGAGGCAATAGACATTGGGGGAATTGGACATTCGAGGCAATGGGCATTCCAGGAATTGGACATCCGAGGTAATAGACATTGGGGGAATTGGACAATCGAGGCAATGGACATTGAGGGAATAGACATTCGAGGCGTACATTCCAGGAATTGGACATTCGAGGCCAGAATCGTATTTCCGAACCTAATTTAAATCAATTCACGTCAACATTTCATTGCAAGTTTGAGAAATAGTAACATTTCGACGCTAGTGCGGAAAGTATGTCATTACGTAGGACTCGGGACGAGTGAAGAATGTCATTTCTGCACGTGTATCGAACGACGTTTTTTAATACAGTTGCGAAAAAATAAGAAAAACACCAAGTAAGGAATTCGAAACTTTTATATTATTAATTCTGTAACATCATTTTAATACAGTTGAAAAATAATGAAGTTGTTCAAAAACCATTTTTTTTAATACAGTTCTATCTTATTAAATTTTTTATTGTCATAATAATTAATGGTACAATTTGTACAATTATTGAGTGGGAAAAGTGAAAAGCACTAGTTCGAGAAAACCTACTTTCCGCACGCTAAACAGCTACGTAAAGTAGCACTTTTTGAGCACCAGTATTAAAAAAATATTTAAGTACAGTGTTTTTAATTATAATTCAGTTCATCTAATGTTCCACTGCAAAATAGTGAGCGTAAATTGATAACAAATGAAATTTCATCGAAATCGTTGTCGTTTTGCTACTGTGATGTACCTGAGTTGATGATGGTCTCGACGCTCTCCGCGGTGGTGCCGTAGAGGTTGCCTTTGTACTCGCCGTGCTCGATGAACTTGCCCTCCGCGATGTCTAGCTCCATGCTCTCTCGCGTCACGAACATGTACTCTTTACCGTTTTTTTCACTTGGCTTTGGCGGTCTAGATGTGTCTGTTGAAAGTTTCAGCGTTTTATAAGTAGTTTGTAAATATGAATACCATAAAAACATTACATATAAAAAATTTGACAAGTCTCGAAACTGTTCCATCGTATTGTTTTGGAAATATTACGTAGAGTCAGGCATACTTATTACTCTTTATTTGATTGCAAAATTCTGCAACTTGGAAATCTAAAGAATTTGTGAACTAGAGCATAAAAGTGGCAGTTTGTGCGGCTGACATCCAGCACTTTACATACAGCGAACTTTACAAACATGAGAATTGAAACATTAATTGTAGCCAATCATTGAATATCATTGAATTGTAGTCACGAGTCAACATTTTTGTTACTATCAAAAATGTTGACTCGTGGTGGCTAGAAAAGTGATACATAGAATGGACGCCACGGGATATTCTTGGCGATGTACAATATGCGAGTATCAACCTGTTGCCATCATTAACCCCCTTATTCATAAAACTTAAAATGCCTCTGCTAAATAAAATGTGCTTTGTCCCTTTCTTACGAACACAAATGTCAAAGTGACAGATAAGGACAAACGAATTTTAACGGCATTTTAGTTAAAACAGGCTTGTAGAACGTTTATAAATACGGCCGTAAGTAAATAAAATAACTTGGCAGGCCTATAAAATGTTCATCTTATGAAAAGGATTTTTCCTCGCAAAATGTGTTGAAAAACGTCGTATGAAACGCGTGAGCTTTGATAATTACATCCTCAGCTCTCTTATCAAGAACAATTCCGCCTCTGATGTAATTATCAACATACCTCACTTGTATCACAATGTACACGTGCGCTTGCGTATTTTAGTCTTATAATATCTTTCTTTATAATAAACTATTAAACTTTTCAAGTAAATAATTTGTTTGCGTAAAAGTTCACATAAGTATGTTTAATGTTTCAATATAATTGAAGAATAAAATTACGACCGTAACTGCCTTGTTAGATTCATTTTTTTTTCTCCAAAACCGGCCGGATAGTACGTAACTATCCGGTATCCGGCCGGATACCAGATGGTAACCGTGCATCTCTAAAATCCATAACATTTTGGTTATTTCTTATGCGTAGGTAAAAAACAAACGCTTAAATAAATAATAATTGTGCTGTTCATAAAAAATAAAAAATGAGTGCACCGACCACGCCGTCTGGTAGGACTTTGATTCGTGCATTGGAAGTACAGAGGACTCCGCACTACACAATATAATAGAGATTGAGAATGATCTACCTACACTACATTATTCCATGCGGTTTTCAGCGTTGACTTGGTAAAAGCTTCATTTTATACCCGTATTTTCGGTTTTCATGTTCGTATTTTAAGGATCCGTAGTATCCGAAAAAATCGTATAATATACGAGCGCCTGTTAAATCCGGATCCAAAATTTATTATGGGTATTCGGATGTATGATTTCCCATTTATGATTTATGATGACCCTATTTATGATGTCAAGAAATTCGTCCCGGATTATTCATAATTATCGATCTATTTTTGTCTTGGTGTTTGTTAATTTTACAAGGATCATGTCAGTATAGTGTTCGATGTCTTTGGTCTGAATATTTATAAGTTCAGCTGTCCTGAATGCACTATTCACTCCAAATATCAATAAGACCTGTAGCAAAGGTATGTGGCTTTTTAAATAATGGACATTTATGCTTACGATTATATGACGTATCTACTACTACTAAATTTTACTTTTTCAACTCGCCTTTTGTCGTTAAGTAAATATAGGAGGAGCTTTAGGCGGAGGCGGCGGCTTTAACCGACTTCAAAAAAAAGGAGGAGGCTCTCAATTCGGTTGTATTTTTTATTTATTATGTTTAATATTTGTTACCTCAGAACTCCGTCATTGATGAGCCGATTCGTAAATTCATTTTTTTGTTTGTAAGTAGGTAGTTCCAGGTGGATCCCATTTTTTCAAAAAATCAATTGGATGATGGGATCCATGAGGAATTGAGGGAACTCCTTAATTATATTAGGCACGTGTGTAGTGATTTTGGTATTTTCTATTTTAACTCGTGTATTTACACCCGGTAATCATAAATGTGGTGGAGTGGAATTGATGATGAAGACCACAGACAACTATGTACTTAAAAGTTCAAGTTGTGTACGTCACAGATTCTGATAAGATTCCGTTGAAATAGCAACTAATGAAGTGCCAAAGGTGATCCTTGTGGAATCGATGAAAGTCCTCAAATATTATCGGCTCACATACAGCGATTGGGTTTTTTCCCCTAATAATCAACGCATTTGCTCTCGGAAATCAGTTCATGTGGTAAATTGGAAAATAAATGTGGAAATGTTCTCATGGCTTGGCGGAGTACTAAACTAAGTCGGTTTAAACTTTGTTTTTAAAGTAAATTATATTTCTATTGCAAACGCGACGGTTTTGTATGTGTCTAAAATAGTTTGCGTTTTTCGGTGGAAAAATACACTTACGATTCTGTTAATTTTATGATGTGGCGAGAAGCAAAGAATGTCTCCAACTTTTCAGAAAGCATTTATTTCGATTATTTCAGTAAACTCCCAAAACGTAAAATACCATTAATATTGTGGGCATTATATTCAATAAAATTCACAATGAATATCGAACATAACGTAAACATCAAAACTTTCTCGAATTTAACAACTTTTCTAAAAAGGCAGCAACGGTTTCAAGAGCAAGAAATCTAACTGCAGAAAATATTACGCAGTCCTTAAATGAAGCTAGAGCCCCAGCTCTAGCTTCATTTAAGAACAGGTTACGTTACGTTTCACGGAAAAGTCGAAACGACCCACGTTTCGACTTTTCCGTGAAACGTAACGTAACCTGTTTTTTTTGTCACAAAACTGTTTCGAAATCAGTTTCAAAAATAACTAGTTTCTCCGTGCGTCGCCTCCATCGCCGGTCGCCAAACGAAGTGAAACGAAAAAACGAATGAGACAGTTTACAGTGTTCGTTGCGTTTTCTCGTTTTGCATTGCAACTGTTGCGTGCGTCTGTCGCCTTCTACTAGTAGCTCCTTGTCATCGTTTTTCCGTTACTGTATGATCTAACTTTGCTATAAAAAATCATCCCCTAAGGGGGTTAAAAAAGAGTTGAATCTTAAAATCGGCTTACCTGTGAAATGATATACCGTCTTTTTGCACACTTGAGGTTTTAGTGATTTTTCCACACAATTTTACGCAATAATAATGCATTTTGTAACGATGTTACTTGCGCAAACGCCGTCCGCAGACTGAACTTAGTAAAGGGGGCGTGTCTCGAACATAGAATGAATTCACCGTATGTGTGGCAGCGTGGGTCGCCCGACTAAGCGACGTCTATAGGTTTACTGGTCTGTGGTGACAAAACGTTGTAGTTCCTTTGACTCAAATATTTGAGAAACATACATAATACTATAATACTTATTCTAATTTTCTATCAGAACAAAAGAAAATGTGAATCTTCGCAGACCGACGAAGAACCCCAGCAAAAGACGGCAAAATACGGCGGTTGTTGTCCCAAAATCCCGGCTAAACGATTTTAATGGGCGACGACTGGGATCGACCGTCTGTGGGCATATCTTTTGTTTAGAATGCCTCCAGATGGCGGTACCAATTATTGGATGGTGCCCCACGTGCCGTACCGATCTGGACGAAGAACTGGGATACCATGTTGTTTTATAAACAGATCCTAAAAGTTACAAATAAATCTGTAGTCACCAATTACCCATTTTGCAACATGGATGAGGAAGTGAGTGTGAATGAAAGGAAAAAAGTTTAGAGTGGGTGATAAATAAAATATTGAAATTAAAAAGTGAATCAGTGGAAATAATTGGGAAAAGGAAACTCTATCATCTTTTATCATCAATCATCAAACAATCGAGAGGGCATGGCATCAAAATGCATGAAAGACCCAAACCCTCTTTCCTCAGCCATGGTCGTAATGGGACTCAAATACCATATAAGTGTGGATAAGGATTTAGCGCGCAAATATGCCCTACCACAGAACTTCATAGCCCCTAGGAACATGAGATATGATGCACATAAATACAACAGGGTCCTGATACGCAAGGAAGCACTGAATTGGTGGATCAGTAACAGCAGTTTGCCCGGAGAAGAACAGCAAGCGGTGGCGAACTTACTACTGAAAACAGGAGCAAAAGCTACAAGGGAATATTTTGAGGTGTCATGGAAGGACACTAAGATTAGCTGGGGCATTCCTATTATTTCAAGGAAGCTAGTCTAATATAAATTGCAACTAACACCGACGAACGATAATCTGCAACGATGTGTCATACACACGATCGATAAAACTCCACAAACGGACTGCGCAGTCACATCGCTACGATAAATCATTGTCGTATGCAGCAGGCATTAAGATTCGTTCGTTAAAATGTAACTGTGTGGGAAGTTCGAAAGTTCTCTATGGCGTGACAGCTGCCGGCGCCATATTTAACGTTAACCGGCCTGTGAAATATTATAGTGTGTAACTCACAGGGCACCGGAGTGACGAACTTGTCCGGGTCAGTAGCTATAAGGCGGCGGCGCAGCTCGTTGCGGCCGACACCAGGCGCCCCGACCAGCACTATCGGCCGTACCAGTCCCGGTCGGGGGTACAGTCGCGCCACCTCCTCGTAGGTTGGTATCACTTCGCGGTCGAAGTCATCGTTCTCCGTTATGTCATATATGACCTTTTTGACTTTAGGCATGGACTTGCAGGGGAGGAGCGCAGTGGCCGTCGGTGAGGGGGAGCATGGAGTCTGCGGCTCGCATTCTGTGGCGCCGCCCGTGGGGCTGCATAGCGCTGGCTTGCCTGCCCGACACGACAATAAAGTCTGAATAACCATTCGTAACATTCGACTAGTAAGTAACTAAGAAACATCCTATTTCTTTCTTACGTGAGCACTATTCTAAAAAAGGGATGATTGTTTGCTTTAGCTTCTTTGCTGATGATAAACCGACCAGGTCCTAAACTATCTGTGCAAGGTGCACTCCGGTCTGTTTTCCTTAGTACGAGGTGCACTAAGCTTTCCCAAAGACCGAAACAAATGGTTATCAAGTACATCAATAATCATTATAATCACTGACAACATTCTATAAGTTGAGCTCTAAATATTCACTTTTAATTATAGGGCAGGATTTTACCCGCTCGATGCTCGTTTATATAAGCCACGATGTACTGTGTACCAGTGTGGGGCAAAAAGTAATTGCATTACAAATTACAATTACAAAATGTAATTTCAATGATTGCATTACAAATTACAAAATGTAATTTGTAATCGCATTACAGATTACGAAATGTTATTTGTAATCACATTACAGATTACAAAATGTAATTTATAATCGCATTACAGATTACATTTTGTAATTTTAATTTGTAATGCATTGCTTCGTAAAATTACAAATTACTTTTTCACACCTTTCATTCAGAAAAGTAAGTTTTGCTCCACGACGAGAGGGATCAAAAGGTTTCGGAACGATCCATCCGTTTCCCAAAACACCCGTTCCCAAAACATCCGTTCTCATCACCACCTTTTCCCAAATAATCCGTTTCCCGATATAAGTGTTTCCCAAAATGTGCTTCTCCACGGATATCAAGCTAAACACACGTTTAGCTTGATATCCGCATTCCAAAAAGACCTAATCCCGAAATGATCGTTCCCGTCACTACCTTTTCCTAAATAATCCGTTTCCCAAAATGTGCCTATACCAAAAGATACGTTTATCTTGATATCCGTTTCCCAATACACCCGTTCCCAAAACATACGTTCCCGTCACCACCTTTCCTAAATGATCCGGTTCCCGATAAATATTTTACCCAAAAGTCATGCTGATGCTTTATTGTTAAAATGAACTTGAATAAAATCCTAAGATCGTAAGTTGAGGAATGTGTATTTGAGAAACCTCTTTACAATACCACTTCCGTACCACGGTACCACTTATATAGATAAAACTTGATACTGGCCACTTGTTACCCGATGACATGTGTTTTCTGATTGCCAATGTCATATCCTATTGCATTTTGTAATTGGTGTAAAGCAAAATGGATGTTAAATTCATAAAAACCCAAAAGGGAAATTTATCTTTGCTGATCGGTATTTACCGCTAACGGTATGTGTGCGAAAACTTAATGCCAATAGAACAAATTTTTGTGAAAATTTTCAAAGTACAGTGCCTTTATTTGATTCACACAGAAGCTCTCTATATAGAGCAAGGAAGAATTATTTAGAGCGTGATAAATTGCAAATAAATACTCACGAAGATGCTCGTGTTCCACGAATTTTGGCAGACAATTTTTTACTCTGCGAAGACGGCGAAACAGAAAAGATGTTCATTTTTGCTACTGATCACGCCAGAAAATTGGTCAGTAATAAAAGTTACTCTTATATGAGCGACGGTACTTTTAAGTCAGTACCAAGACCGTTCTACCAGTTATATACCCTACATATTGATATAAATTCGAACAAAACAACTACGAATATCAAACCAGTGATTTACGGACTGTTACCCAACAAAACTGAGTAAACTTATATGCGTTTCTTTTGCTTATTAAAAGATAAAATAAATATAAATATGGTTAACTTCAAAGCTGATTTCGAAAGAGCCCCGATGAATGCAGTAAGGGTTGTTTTCCCGAACGCCAAGATAAGTGGTTGTTTTCATCACTACAATGATGCGGTATGGAAACACGCCAAAAAACTGAAGCTTAACAAAATACCTTCCGGGAGAGATATAACGAATCTTTGTGCCAATTTACCTCTACTACCAGAAGGTTATATTCCTGAAGCTTGGCAATCAATTACACAATTGTGTTTAGGCCGATGAAAGCATTTTTCATTACTTATTGAATACTAGACACTCTCGCTGAAACTGATGCAAGTCGGCTTTCGAATGCACTAGGGGCATCACTATGCCTCTGTTTACGGCTAGCGCAACACTAGTTGTCAAAAAAGTCAGTGGGAACAATATGGCCGTACCGTGTGCATCTAATTTTCTACTCCCGCGCCGCTTTCCTTCTAAAACTTTCTGTTGGTGACAAGGGTGACTGCTGTGCCGTGTATTGTGCATGTTTTCATGGATTTCCCGAGGCGCTGAAGCTAGGTGAGTTGTTTTTGGTTTTCTTTGAGTGTGAAACGTGCTTTCAAGGTATACCCACCGCCGCGCTCTCAACAAGATTTAGGGAAAGGACAAACGAACGTGTTTTGAAACCTATGAAAGTCCACTTAAAATCGAAGCCCCAACATATTTTGGTCCGTCGAACCGCATGTTCGGTAGAAATTTCCCTTTAAATCAAATTTTATCGTCACGTTGCACCAACGCTCCGCCATCTTAACGTAATTTATCGCATTAAATGTCCTAAATTTATCACAATTTCATACCTATAAGCCATTGTGGCTTGGGTTTTACCGCATTCTTATTTGTTTCTAATAAGATTTTAATAATAACCCCGCATTTTTCAATAACTTTCCATACAAAGTTAACCTATACGCCGTTTATTTGAATTCTGTGTACGGTAGAATATTACGCGACCATTTTACGTTGCACTTGGTTCGCTAATACCTATACTTCGTCTCGCTCGCACTTATGGTCACGGTCAATGTTCTTGTTCTGTTCAAAGTCGTTCCAATATTATTGACGAACCTTCGTATTTTCTGTGGTTGTTAAGTGTTCCATTTTTGAATAATCGCAATAAAAATGGAGGATGAAAATAAATTAACTTTATTAGAATCTAAACGTGATTCTTACTTCGCGCGCATTCAAAGTATTTACGATTCCATTCCGAAAACACGACGAGACAAAACTAGTTTGTTTTTAATGCAAGCCGAAAATGTAACGAGTTTACGCGACGAATTTATTACACTGCTCGATGAAATAAATTCGACTGCTTTAAAGTTGAATGAGGACTTTAAACCAAACTTCGAAACGTTATGGGCATTCGATGATATGTACTATGCAATTAACACCGCATATAAAAGGTTGAGCGATTCGACTAATGTTCAAGAACCCGCGAAGCCGGTCTTTAAACTTCCAGACATACAAATTCCCGATTTTCACGGAGACATACAGGCATTTCCATTGTTTATAGAATCGTTCCGAACGACAGTTCATCATAACACTGCGTTATGTGACGCTCAACGCATTCAATATTTAATATCAAAGCTAAAAGGCAAAGCTCAGAGCATTTGTGTAGGTATTACTCCTAACTCAGACAATTATAAAATTTTGTATGATGCCTTAGTGCAAAAATATGAGGATAGTCGCGCGATCGCTATTTCATACTTAGAAAACATCATTAATTTGAAGCCTTTAATAGGTAAACCTAATGCGACTAGCTTAGACAGTTTGATCGATCAATTTTCGACGTCGGTGTCCGCACTACGTCAGCTAAACATCAAAGATTTAGCTGATTTTATATTTGTACATTTAGCATTGCGCAAAATGGATACAGAGACCTCCAAAGCATTCGAGATGTCTCTCAGTAGTAAGTAATTCGTTCATTTTGTTCGCAATCATGCGAAAATATTGCAACGTACTATGGCGCCATCGTCAGCTGTTGTCTCGCAGCATACTTCGTACGGGCGCGACTCGCGCTATGAGTCGGTCGCCAATAAGCGCTCGCAAAATAATATGCAAACTTTTCTCGTTAGCAACAGCCAGTCATCGGCACAAGTTTGTTGTTACTGCAATAGTAATAAACACATTCAATTGTACCAATGCGAACGATTTTTAAAATTGTCGCCTATTGAAAAATATAACGTGTTTAAAAAATGTAACGGTTGCGTTAACTGTTTAAGCGTTCGTCATACGTTTTCCTTGTGCAAGTCCACTTCGACTTGTAAGTTCTGTAACAAGGCTCATCATAGCCAGTTATGCCGCAATCAACATCAACCTGATGCTCAGATGCATTCTCAGCCGCGACCATCCGCTTTCGTGCCGCGCGAATACACGCCGCCGCGCGCGCCCGCTGCGCCATCCGCGCTCGCAGACTCGCCCGCTGCAGCCGCGCATGAACAGCGCAGCAATAATAATATGCCGGTAGGCTTTGCTGGAGCTGCTACTACTAAACGAGATTCTCGCAAAACGGTTTTACTAGGTACCGCGATGGCACAGGTGTTAGATGCGTACGGTAATCGCCGCGATATTCGAATTTTAGTTGATTTAGGTTCGCAAAATCATTTCTTAAGCTCGCGGTGCGTACGTAATTTAGGGGTTGACGTCACGCCTGACGACAGTAAGGCGATCGGAAAACTCGAAAATCACGAACGTTCGTTCCGAGTCAGATGTAAACAAACTCAGCGCAGCAGCTGATGAGTAAGCCGCACTATAAAATAGTGCGCGAATACACTACACGATTCCATTTAGTAGCAAAATTCAACGATTCTATAACCAACATTGTATGTGATTTAGATTATCACAAATTTACCGAACTCGATAAATGGGTTAAATACATACTGGATACAAAACACGAACTACAAATAATTCATTTAAATATTAGGTCATTGAGAAAAAACTACACGGAGTTACTCATACTTCTAAAAAGCAGTAAGCACAATATTGATATTATAACTCTCAGTGAAATAAATATTAAACAGCAAGAACTGACGTTTTATAATTTGGATGGATACGAGATGTTTGCATGCACTAGAGAAACGAGACGAGGAGGAGGTCTGCTAATGTATGTGAAAGCCAATTTATGTCCGGAATTTACCAGCCCTCAGCTTAGTGCAAGGGAAATAATACACTGTCAAATTAAGAACTTTAGTAGAACAAAAAAAACACATGGAATAATTCACGTGTTCGCTATATACAGGCCACCTAATACTAATAAAGTAACTTTTATAGAAGAACTAGATACGGTGTTGAAAAACGTTCCGGAAAAACATGAAATCGCAGTGCTTGGAGACACAAACATAAACATACTAGTCCCAAGTAGCATCGTAGAGAGTTACAAAAACACCCTGTGTGGACGCGGCCTGCAGTGCGCTAGCAACGAGTGTACGCGAGAAGAGATGGTCGCCGGTGTGCTAACTAAGTCCTGCATAGATCATGTGTGGGTGCGCGGCCGCATGCGTGCCGCCGCACACATGCTCACTTGTAAGATATCCGACCATTACATGGTGGGGCTGAACCTTGTGGACAGCAACTGTAGTTTAGTGCGCGATGCGAAAAAACATAACAATAACTTGTGTGCGTACAATAATAAAGCGATAAGGTCGAAATTGAGCGAGGTTGACTGGAATGAGTTACTCTTATTAGACTGTCCGTTGTTACTATACGATAAGATGCATACCATATTTCATAACATATATAACACGTGTAAGATCGATATACTGCATAAAAAACGTGACACACAACCTTGGGTGAATAATACACTTCGGCTAATGATGAATCGTAGGGATGAGCTATTTAGAAAATGGAAGGCTTGTCCAAAAAGTGTCAGTCTAAGACTCGAATATACGCGGCATAGAAATAAAACTAATGCATTAATAAATAAGGCTAGAAATAAATATAGAAAAAAGGAAATTTTAGAGTGTAAGGGTGATTATAGAAAGATATGGCAAACAATAAATGGATGGTTGGGTAGTAAAAAAGAAAATTTAGATAATGTAATTTTAAAGTACCTAGGTAAAACAGATACCGTGCGTAATATATGCACAAACTTCGCCAAAACATTTACAGGAGAAATAGATAAGATAAAACATCACTGTAACCATAAATTTTTAGATCGGTCAACATATGTAACGCAAAGTAACGCATCCCTTCTTTTTCAAAAAGCTTCAGTTACGGAAATTGAAAAAACTATAGATGCATTAAGTTGTCGTAAATCGCCGGGATGTGATGGAATAAGGGTACAAGATCTTAAATATATAAAAAAAGAAATTAGTCCGGTTCTGGCGAAGTTTGTGAATATGTGCGCCGAAAATGGGGTTTACCCGGATAAACTAAAGAAAGCTATTATTCGTCCTATATACGAGGGCCACACTGAAAGTTTTGCGTAACTTTTAAATAAAACAATTTAAAACAAAACTAATACATTTACTGCTTCTCAAAATATTCTCCCTTGCATTTTATACATTTATTCATCCGCTCGAACCATTTTTCAAAGCATGATACCCAGTCGCTTGACTGCATGTTTTCGACGTGTTGGTTAAATGTCGCCACTGCATCTTCGGGCGTCTTAAATGTTAAACCTCTCATCAAATCCTTGATTTTCGGGAAAAGGTAAAAGTCACAGGGTGCAAGATCTGGACTATAAGGCGGATGAGCCACGGTCTCCACATTTTCGGAACTCAAAAACGCTTTTGTTTTTTTGCAGTGTGGGGGGACGCATTATCATGATGCAGGAGTATGCGGCTTCGTGGTCGTGTCTCGCGAACTTTTTCAAAGACTGTGGCCAAACAAGTTGTGGTGTACCACTCGGCATTTACAGTTCTTTTATTATTTAGAAGGACTGTGCAGACATGGCCACTTTTTGAAAAAAAACAAGCGATCATTTGTTTGGCAACGCTTTTGGCTTGTTGAATTTTTGTTGGCCTACTGTCACCTTCAAAGACCCATTCACTAGACTGTTGTTTCTTTTCTGGATCGTAACAATAAATCCATGTTTCATCTCCTGTTACGATGTTATATACACCATTTGAACATCCGTTCTTATATTTCCGCAGCATTTCTTGGCACCAGTCGACACGTGCCCGTTTTTGGCCTGAAATTAGTTCATGAGGAATCCACCGACAACAAAGTTTCCTGACTTTTAAATTTTCGTGTAAAATCTTTTGTATTTGACTCATACCAATCCCTAATTGTCCTCGAATTTCGTCGTAAGTGATTCGTCGGTTTTCTTCTATCAGTCGTCTCACAGCAGCAACGTTTTCTTCAGTGACCGCGGTTGACGGTCGACCTTCACGAAACTCGTCATCGAGACTAACACGGCCACTATTAAATTCAGCGTACCAACGTCTCACGGTGCTCAGATGTGGTGCTTCAACACCAAGTGCATTTTGAAGGCGAGTACTACACTCATGCGGAGAAAGAGAACTTTTAAAATCATAAAAAATCATTGCTCTAAAATCTTTACACGTCAAATCCATTTTGAATGCAATCGGTTTATTTCGAACTGACAAAAAAAACAAATGACTATCGATTTCCCGCCAATATTTAGTACATTCCATAAACAAAGGTCTATATTTTTTTTAAATAATCAATTCGAAATTGGAATGAGTGCGAATAGCCAGGAGTGCAAAACTTTCAGTGTGGCCTATGTATAAGCAAGGCAGCCACATGAGTTATTCCAACTATAGGCCTATAGCTATTTTGTCTGTAGTAAATAAAATAACGGAAAAAGTCATAACTAAAAGAATCCATGCATTCTTGGAGAAGCACGACATTATATCTCAATCCCAGCATGGCTTTAGGAAAATGCGGAGTACTTCGACTGCACTAGTGGAGTTCGCTGACGATATAAACGATAAGCTAGATAACCGAATGCATATAGTAGTTTTATTTCTAGACTTCAAAAAGGCATTCGATACACTGGAGCACGAAGTGCTACTTGTTGCTATGCAAGAGTGCGGGATCTGTGGTCCACTGAATCAATGGTTTCGGAGCTACTTACAAAATAGAACGTTGTATACTTTAGTAAATGGGGAGACGGGAGAGGAAGCGGATGTGGTGTATGGAGTGCCGACCGGGTCGGTGTATGGACCTGTCGGGTACATCATGCACGTGAACAGCATCAGTAACGTGGTGGAGCACAGCTCCACGTACATGTACGCAGACGACACGTGCCTGGTGTGCGCCGACAGGGACCTCACCGTTATACAGCACAAACTACAGACAGATTTTAATAATTTACTAAAATGGGCTCACGATAATGGCATTCTTCTCAATGTTACAAAGACAAAATGTATGCTTATAAACTCTCCACATATGACAACACCAAGAGAAAGTGTTACAATAATTGGACATACATATGAATGCCTGCATAACGATTTAGTATTATGTCAATGTAATCCGCTAGAATTCGTAAATAGCTATAGGTACCTGGGACTTACTGTGGACCGTAACTTTAACTGGAAACTTCATGTCGATGTTTTGTGTGGTAAACTCAGAGCCATACTTTGTAAATTTAATAATTTAAAACATATAATTAATAAGGCGACATTACATACTTTGTATCATGCTTTGGCAGATTCAGTCATAAGTTACGGACTTGTTGCATACGGGCGCACTTTCCAAACATATTTAAACAGAATATATAACCTACAACTTAGATTAATTAAAAATATTGTTGATAAAAAAACAAGGCAAAACTGCAAAGGAAAGTACCACGTCTTGTTTAAAAAATGTAATGTACTACCTGTATATGTTAAACTTAAATATTTATTAGCTATAGACCAGTATAAATGCCCAACATACAAGATAGGTAAAACCTATAATCGTAATTTTAGAAAAACAACGTCACGTCAAATGTATGTTGAACCGAGATCACTTAATAATTATTACGGACAAAGAACAAGAGGGTACCTGATACCGCGCATTTATAATAGAATCATATCAGAGAACGAGAGTGAAACGAAAAATATATTTAAATCTAAAGTAAAGGCGTGTTTGATGGATACCTTCATTAAAGAAAATGAAAGTAGTTAAGTCGCAAAAATACCTATAATGTTTATCTTTGCTTCATGTAATTAAGGTAAATGTCCCAATGCCTGGCGTTGCCCTATAGTGGAGACTAAAGGGTCTGTCATTTATGTTGTTACTAGCTTCCGCCCGCGACTTCGTCTGCATGGGCTCGGGATAAAAACTATCCTATATTTGGATCCAGGCTATAGACTGTCTTCGTGCAAAGTTTCATTCAAATCGGTTCAGCCGTTTAAGCGTGATTGAGGAACAAACATCCGAACATCTACACTATCGCATTTATAATATTAGTAGGATTGGGAGTTAAGATTGTAGTGCAATCTGTAGGTGCGGTGAAAGGCACGGGGACGTTTAGCGTAAGTATAGATGTACAAATTTAGTTCTTAGTAATAGCATAGTTAGTATAAAAAATATAAAAAGAGTGCTGTCTTCGCCAACAAACTGCTTTGCAGTTTGGCGAAATTAATTCATGTATTTGTAACAATGGCTCTTGTGAAATAAATTAAAAAAAAAAAAAAATTAAAAGAATACCTTGGTTCATGGAATAGGAGAAAGCTCTCAGCCGATTAAGGGTACAACGAATTTAACTTTGTTTTCGCAATTCGATCCTACTTTCAAGTTTGATTTGCAAGCGTTAATTATTGATAAAATCTCCGGCAATCTGCCTGAAGGTCAAATAGATACCGAAGCTCTCGAATATTTGAAAAATATTTCGTTTAGTGATAAAATTTGGTACCTGCCGGGCAAAATTGATTTGCTTCTAGGCGCCGAAGATTTTATTAAATGCATATTGAAAACTGACCGCATTATAGGGCCAACCGGTTGCCCTGATGCTATCGATACGGTGTTTGGGTATATCATTTCAGGTTCCGCCGCTATCGTCGGACCTAGGGCATCTAAGCTTAACACGTTTTTTACGACTACTACAAACGTAGACGCTCTGCTTTCCAAATTTTGGGAAGTCGAAGAGGTACCGATCCGCAAACACCTTTCCGCAGGCGATAAGGCGTGTGAAGACATTTATACACAACAAACGACACGAGACTCTCTTGGTCGCTATATCGTGCCTTTACCGTTTTGCCGCGACCCCCGAGAACTAGGCGATTCACTTCCGACCGCGACGCGAAGGTATACCGCCCTAGAGAGAAGGTTTAAACGAAATAATATCCTTCATAAACAATATGATGAGATTATTCGCGATTACTTGAAACAAGAATATATTTCTTTGGTAAAGGACTTGGATAATAATTCAACTTCTTACATTATACCTAGTCACCCTGTAGTTCGTGACGATAAACTAACTACCAAGGTCCGTCTATGTCTAGACGCTAGTGCCGCGACTACGTCTAACTTGTCTCTCAATGACTGTTTATACGCTGGACCTAATCTGCAATCAGATTTGCTCGCAATAATATTTCATTTTCGGTTATTTCCGATCGCAATAACTTCGGATATCCGCCAAATGTTTTTGAGAATTTTAGTTTCTCCGGAATGCCACCGCTTTCTCCGCATCATCTACCGCTTTTCTAATGAGGATGAACCGCAGCTTTACGAATTTAACCGCGTCTGTTTCGGTCTTAAGTGCAGTCCTTATTTGGCAATGCGCACGATCAAGCAACTTATACAGGACGAAGGAAAATATTTTCCCGCCGCAGCCGCTGCAGTGTCCCGCGATTTATATATGGACGACTTAGCTACTTCCGTTATGGATGAGTCCACCGCTATTAATCTCTCCCGCGATTTAATTAACCTTTTTCTGAAGGCTGGTCTAGACCTGGTTAAATTTTCAAGTAATTCACGCGCGTTACTACAACACGTGCCAGAACCAAATCGATTGTCTGCTACGGTCGACATCTCCGATAAGGACGATTTAAAGATTTTAGGTCTACGTTGGTGTCCTATTGAAGACCAGTTCGCTATAACTGTAAATTTAGACCCACATAACGTTGTTACGAAACGTACAATTCTATCTACTGTTGCCAAGCTGTGGGATATAGTAGGTATCGCCGCGCCGATAATTTTGTACGCGAAGTTACTTATTAAAACCCTCTGGTTACTAAAGCTAGATTGGGACGAAAGCCCGCCCGCGGACAGTTGCACTCAATGGTTAAAGTTCAAAGCTGAACTTCCGCTTTTACAGAATCTTAAATTTCCGCGCCACCTCGGCATCAATTCGGAGGACTGCGAATTGACGTTGGTAGGTTTTTCTGACGCAAGTATGGTTGCGTACGGAGGCGTTGTTTATCTTTGCGTGTCGCATCCTGGGCTGCCTCATAATATAGTGAATATTGTGTGTGCCAAGTCAAAGGTAGCACCCGTGAAAGTTCTAACTCTCGCGCGGTTAGAATTATGTGCAAGTTTGCTCCTTGCGAAACTTATGCGCTATGTCTCTGATAATATATCAGATCGATGCAGGATTTCAAACATCTTTGCATTTACGGACTCAAGTGTCACTTTACAGTGGATACATTCCTCTCCGCATCGCTTTAATGTTTTTGTCAGTAATCGTATCGCGCAAATTAATGATTACTTACCCGCGTCTAAGTTTTTCCATTTCTCGGGCAAAGAGAACCCGTGCGACTGCTTGTCACGTGGTCTCACCCCCAGTCAGCTAATTGAGCATCCGCTTTGGCTCCACGGTCCCTCTTGGACCAAGCTACCGATCTCGCAGTGGCCTCTTGACCACTTTGTCTTTGACGGGCAAGACGACCCACCAGAAGTAAAGGCTAATGCCCAAGAATTCTTAACGACCGAAGCTAATAAGCCGTTCTTGTATGAACTCGCTACTCGTTTCTCTTCGTGGAGTAAATTGCTTCGTGTAATAGTTTACGTGCTACGCTTTGTTAAAAAGCTACCTCGGTCAGGTCGCATTATGCCCCCTGATTTACAAGCCGCTGAAGAGGCAGTTCTTGCTTCAGTTCAGTCGGTGCATTTCGCTGAAGACAAGGATAATATTTTAAAGAATAAATCCCCATCTAAACGCATGAGACAACTTTGTCCAATTTTCAAAAATAACTTACTTCTGGTCGGCGGTCGACTAGATAAGTCTGAGTTAGACTATTTCGCTAAACACCCAATTTTACTTCCAAACAACGACCACGTCGTGAACTTAATAATTGACGCTTATCACAAAAGGTTTTTACATGCCGGGCCCAATTTGCTTATGTCTCTTTTACGCCAAAGATATTGGATACTCTCTGGTAGAAACATAGTTCGTAAACGGTTTCAGTTGTGCAATCGCTGTTATACCGCTTCTCCTAAAGTAGATTCTCCATTCATGGCTGATTTGCCCATCTGCCGCGTCATCGAAGCGAAGCCTTTTTTGAATACTGGCGTAGACTTCGCGGGCCCTATTCCTGTTCTATTAAGTCGTTATAGAGGCGCACGTCAGCAGAAAGCTTATATCTGTTTGTTTATCTGTCTCGCGACTCGCTGTACTCATATTGAGTTAGCGGTAGATTTGAGTACACCCGCCTTCATTAACGCGTTTAAACGGTTTGTGTCGCGCAGAGGCACTTGTTTAAGTTTATATTCTGATAATGGAACCAATTTTATTGGAGCAAAATCTCATTTTTAATGAATTGACCCAACTTCTTAATTCAAACGAGTATAAAACCGCGCTTTCCGCTGAAACCCTTGAACAAGGCATCAGCTGGAAATTTAACCCGCCAAGCGCTCCACATTTTGGTGGATCGTGGGAGTCTAATATACGTAGTATAAAACTACATTTAAAACGTGTAATCGGTGACCAACTATTAACGTACGAAGAAATATTGACTGTTTTAACGCAAATAGAAGCAGTTTTAAACTCGCGTCCGTTGACTATATTAAATGCTGATCCATCAGAGCCGACTGCTCTTACTCCCTCGCATTTTTTAACCCTCGCGCCGTTAAACTCTTTACATAACGCAGACGTGTCAACCCTACCTATCAGTTTAGTTAAACGTAAATATCTGATAGACAAAATTATTCAATCGTTTTGGAAGCGATGGAAAACGGAATATTTGCATACGCTTCAAATGCGACAAAAATGGAATACTCCGACTAAACCTGTAACCAAGGGGACGGTAGTTTTACTAAATATAGACAACGTTCCTCCTTTGAAATGGCCACTAGGTGTGATCGAAGACGTTTTCCCGGGTAAAGATGGTATCATCCGCGTGGTTTCCGTACGCACGAATTCAGGCATTTATAAAAGACCCGTGGTAAAGGTTTCTCCCTTACCACTTCAGTAATCTTTGCTTACTTAATAATGTCGCCTTATTCAGGTCACATTAACCATAATATGGTTTTCCGCTTATTGTATTTTTTTTTCCTTTTCGCATTTATTTAATTGTTCGCTTTCTTTGTTCTGTAGAAGACCAAAGAGATCTTTGCCCTTCTAGGCGGGGGGTATGTTTAGGCCGATGAAAGCATTTTTCATTACTTATTGAATACTAGACACTCTCGCTGAAACTGATGCAAGTCGGCTTTCGAATGCACTAGGGGCATCACTATGCCTCTGTTTACGGCTAGCGCAACACTAGTTGTCAAAAAAGTCAGTGGGAACAATATGGCCGTACCGTGTGCATCTAATTTTCTACTCCCGCGCCGCTTTCCTTCTAAAACTTTCTGTTGGTGACAAGGGTGACTGCTGTGCCGTGTATTGTGCATGTTTTCATGGATTTCCCGAGGCGCTGAAGCTAGGTGAGTTGTTTTTGGTTTTCTTTGAGTGTGAAACGTGCTTTCAAGGTATACCCACCGCCGCGCTCTCAACAAGATTTAGGGAAAGGACAAACGAACGTGTTTTGAAACCTATGAAAGTCCACTTAAAATCGAAGCCCCAACACAATTGTATCCAGAAAAGAAAGTCATTACATTATTCAAAACTTACATGCAGAGTCAATGGTTTCCTAGGATGCCTTCAAATATATTGAGTGTCGCATTTGAACGACACAGGATTACAAATTCCGTTGAAGGGTGGCATAGACGCTTAAATAGCAGAATTCCCCCCCATCCTAATCATTTCCTGTTTATTAACAGATTGAGAAAAGAGGCGAAATGTATAGACACAAAATTAATAAACAGCCTTTTCATAGCTTCAAAAAAAAAACAGGAGGAAGAATGATATCTTGTTTGATGAAGAGTACAGTATGATGAGAAACGGGTCTTTTGGGAATACGGGTGTCATGAGAGACGGATCTTTGGCATACGGACTCTATGAGAACCGGGTGTTTTGACATTCTGATGCGATGAGAAACGGGTCTTTTGGCCTACGTTCATTTTAAGAAACTTTTATTTTGGAACGGATGTTTTGGGAACGGGTGTTTTGGGAAACGGACGGAACGTTCCGAAACCGATCAAAACGCTACTTTTCTGTTCAAGCGTCTTTTTTAATTTATACGTTGGCATGTAGCATTTACGCAATGTGCCAATTGAAAACAGATTTTAATAAAATAATCGATAGTAATTTCATCGTAATCGATTCAAAACGAACATATTTCAAGTGTTTATTCTTTACTATGGCGGTGGCAAACAAGCGTACTATTAGCCTGATGGTAAGTAGACACCTTAGCCTATGGACGCTCGCTACTCCAGAATTACTCCTCTTTAGAGGGGAGGATGGGGAGGGGGGCTTTGGAGTGGGAGGGTAGGGGGCTTTAGAGGGGGAGGGTAGGGGGGCTTTAGATGGGAGGGTAGAGGGGGCTTTAGAGGACGAGGGTAGGGTAAAGGGAGGGGAGGGGTAAAAAAAACCCTCCCCCTCTAAAGAGGGGGAGGGTTTTTTTTAAATACTTATAATTAAAACACTTCACAAGTTTTCACTTCTGCTGGTACTCCCGGAGTGCAACCCGTTCTTTTTTTTTTTTTTTCGTAATAGTTAAAAGCTAGTATTAAAAATTAAGAAAAATTGTTAAAACTTCTTAATAAACTAACAGTATTTTTTTTTAATTCTTCATAGTCGGTGTGAAAAATAGTATGTGTCAGTCAATAGCAAAATTATTTTCGTCTCGGGCGTTAGCACTTGTATCCCTCACTGCGCTCAGGATTCAATACACCGCCCTCGCCGTAAATATACTATTTTGCTCCCTTGTGACACAAATAACTATTATTTAATAAAACATTTTTCATTATTAACCTTGGGTTGGGGTATAGGAAAGGGAGCCGGTTTTTGGACTTAGAAAACTATGATAATTTTTCATTTTTTTATTTTCTTTTCCTATATCGTTATAAATGCGTAAACATAAGTATGTTCTATCCTTTAAACTTTTTCTCTCAGATCGATATTTACCGATATTCGAGATCAAAGGTCAGTCATTTAAAGGTGGCATAACCGACTCGGACGATAGTTGTTTTTTTTTAACAAAGAACGGAAAAAACGAGCTTTTATAAAAAAAGATGCTTATTTTGACGTGTTCTATACGTACAATCATTCAAAATAGGTGTTATAATGACACCACTTTGGCAAAAAAATTACCAAGTGCTGAAGTTAGAAAACTTTGGAACGCTATACTTCAGTCATTTTTAAATTTAGAGAAGTCTCAAGTAAAAGATACTTATTTTAACGTGTTCCATACGTAACAATCATTCAAAATAGGTGTTAAAATGACACCACAGGCAAAAAAAAACTAAGTGCTGAAATGTCCCTGCATGCGATTAATATGCCGTAAAGCATTACATTCGTAATCGCATTACAATTGCATAACATTTTTAAGCGCATTACATGTAATGCACTTACGTGTAATGCATTACTCGTATTTGCAATGTAATGCGATTACGAATGCAATGCGATTACTCGTAATTGCATTACATGTAATTTAAATTGTAATGCGACTACAAATGTAATGCATTACGCCCAACACTGCTGTGTACCAACACGATATCAACTCCTTACAAAAATAATACAATGACATGACTGATGAAAACTTAATCAATGTTCGCCGAAGCAGCCAAACGACATTTTCTAAATATTCTGTTCTTTTTGGGTTTTATCTCATTCTGAAGGAACGACTGTGCCGACACTCACAATACATTGACGGTGCGTTTATGCATTAAAAAGTACGTAAACCACATGGTTAACATTTTTTTTGAGCGGATACTCAGAAACGTTTCTGAGTATCCGCTCCGGTGTAGTGTGTCGCTGCTTTACAGTGGTTAAAGGTGCAAAAGGTGTACAAGACGCCATTAACTTGTAACTCGCAAAGCAAGTAAATTAAACAAGTCGTCGGCGCCATGACTAAGCTTTGCCTTATATGTATAAGTAATACATATATAACCATGTACCTTCCATTGTTTGCGGATCTGTTTGCCTTTCGTGGATGATCCGACCTTCCTGCAAGGCCCTCGATGGTATTAGGCCAGCTCTCACAACTCGCTCCCCCTCCCGACGTGCCTGCCACCTAAAACGAGAACAAGTCAATACCGAATACTCCACTACAACATGACATGATTCATTTAGTACGCCTCCAACTCACCAATACGCGTCGTCCTGTGATACAATGTGCAAAACGTCACCTTTCTTAAAGTTGAGTCCCGCTTCTTTACATGGAATATATGGATCTTCGGCAGAACTGTAATTGAATAGAGCCCGGACTCTAACTTTACTTTCGCGCGAACCGCCTTTGCCAAATGATGGCACCAGTTTGAAAGTTATAGTGCCTTCTGAACTTTGCTGAAAAACAAAATAAACGCGTTTTATATACTGACTGCACGGCTAGCATGCGACGGCGCGCGAGCTCTCAATTTTTCTGGCACTATTCGTCTCTTTCTTATTAGAACACTTAGAACAAGAGATATAGTGCGATAAAAATCGAGAGTATGTCGCGGCCGTCGCATGCTAGACGTGCTGGACAAATATAGAAATACTGTTTAGAATGTGTGAGTGTTACGGTAAATAAGCAGTCTTGAATTGCAGATGCGGTATGTAAACTTGTAAAGCTACGGTCGGTACGTGTACCGATACGTTCTCAATCGCCTATATTTAAATCACTCCTCCCGGGATGCCTGTGCCGCACCCTCACCTCTATCGTCCAAGCTAAGACATTCGTACCTACAGAGCGTACCGACGGATGTCCCACGTGTGTGCGAGGGTGTGATCATTACCAGAATGGCAAGGACGTCCGCAGGAGTCTTGTTCTCGACGGTGATCCCGTTCACCTCGATGACCTCGTCGCCGGCGTGGATGAGCCCCGAGCGGTCCGCCGCGCCGCCGTGCATCACGCGTGCTATCACGATCTTTCCGGTCTCTTCATCTGTCTTGATAGTCGCACCCTACATATATGCAAGAATCGTAACAAAATCTTCACCAACTGATACTATGAGTGTGATCCCACCTAAGAATACCTACGAAGTATATTAGGAATTTCAGGATTAGGTATCCCAGATCGGCCTAAATTTGGTGTCACGCCGAACTTATTGATCGCTCTAAGATTTTTAGCAGACAACATATCCATGTTAATCAATGTTACTGATATTCTGCGCAAGCCACAAAGATAAGATTTAGGCTACCGAAAGCTGAATCAACAAGAGTGATCACTTACCGAAAAAGTTCTACTTAATGCCGCGTATTTATTTTTAATTGTTCCGCTATCAGGGCACCCAAGTGTTCAAGTTTCCTCCCGTTCCCACTATGTCTGTTGGGACGATTTTTTATCGTTTGTCGTCGCCTCATACAAATTGGTGTCCGACAATTGTGAACAGCTTCATATAAAATGTTCTGCCACTACGACGCACGATAAAAAATCGTCCCGATATACGACATAGTGGGAACCAGGGATTTGGATGATTCTACATTTAAACAGATTTTCTGCACCTAAACAGGATCCTATCTTAATTCATATAAATTACTACTATCTATCTAAACAAAGTGTTTTATCTTCTGAACGCTGTGACGAAGTGTACACGGGGAAAATAGCTTATGGATATACAACTAAACTTACATACCTAAATGTCAAATACGATCAACTCAACCATATAACTTGCATAAACATCTAGAGATAGCAGCTAATAAGAGTCATAATAATAAGTATCGAAAATGTAGACATGTGGAGAGCAAGGGGTTGTATGAGGACAACGAACAGACAAACAAAAAAGTGTGTGAACGTACAATCCACAAGCCAGGAAAAGGTAGGTACAGTGAACTGAAAGCATCCAAATAAATAGCAGCTAAGTATTGGAATGAACTTACCACGATTGGCTCGGCACTCTGGGCTCCACCCTTGTGATAGAAAACATTTATCTTCAATGTTTACCCTACTAATTACTATTTACAACATACTGTATCAACCACTATTCAAGTTATTATAAATGATTTATCCAAAAACCTTCTAGTGCAAGGATTGTTAGCAATTAATCAATTTAAAAAATGCCTTTGATCAGTAAGTAAATAAGAACAGGTAGTAAACGAATTATTAAACATAGCTGCTATTTCTAAATGAAATTTCTGTGTCTATACTTATTAATTAATTATTTTACAATCTGTGAGAGTCCTAATGAGAATCTGATACGGAGTAGCAGACAGGATTCCAAAAAAGTTTGTTACCTACATAAAATAGATTGCTGATGTTAAGGCTATAGGCTGGATTCTGCTTTTTTTTTAAATTAAATATATAATTTCGCCTCTGACATATTTTATTATTTTGTAATAGCGGTTACTATTAGAATGAATCTATGCTTAAAAAAGCACATTAAGATGTTGGTCCCGGTTGTTGACTATGACAGTAGTTCTGAAATAGAGTAAGAGGACTTTAGGCTAGCTGCTGTATCTCCAGGTTTTAATATCCGAATGCATTTGGTTCCCTAAAACTAATGCTTACATCAATTCTTGGGATTAGGTAGTAAGAGGACACGTCAAGAAGCAACTGTGATAATGCTAAAATGGGGAGGGAACAATTTAAATTCTGAGATCCCACAAATGAGATATCATAGGAATGTCTGTTGATTCAGATAATTCTGGCCAATTCCCTAGATCTAGTTCAAATTTTTCTTCTCAGTAGTTACATAAAATTCCAACTAGTTCCATCAATAGAACAGATAGAAATATACCAAGAATTCTAGTGGATTAAACATGTTCTGCCCGGTCACCAGTGGCATCAGTTGAGGGGGCCCAGTGAATGCTTCAAGATCATTCAATGATTATGTGGATTCTTAAAATATACTAAAGTATTTATACACTAGTACTATTGGCAGTTGTCCTACTGGCAATCCCTGACCCCCGGAGATTGAAAAAAGGTGACCATTATAGTTATACTAAATTTTATGGTATGATTAACTGTGTGGACTTTAGCTAGGCTGGTAGGGTTAGAACTACCAATTTATCCCCAGCTTTAATAATGAAATTATTACTATGCACTATTCATACAGACCCTATTGTATGGCAATATTTTTTAGAAAAGAAATGTACCAGTGGTTCATCACTCTTCACCAACTGCACTATCTTTACAGTCTCCTCTTCTTCATCTGCATCTGATGGTACATCAGGCAGGTGGGGGTAGTAGTCCTTTTGCGCCACAGCATCATGTGTGCAAAGAATCGCCTGTATAGAAACAAGATACCAACATAAATAAATAATAAATAATAAATAAATAATAAATATTAGGGGACAATCTTACACAAATCGAGCTAGCCCCATAGTAAGCTCAATAAGGCTTGTGTTACGGGTACTAGACGACGATATATTTAATAGATATACATACTTAAATACATAGAAAACATCCAAGACTCAGAAACAAATAATCATGCTCATCACACAAATATTTGCCCTTACCGGGATTCGAACCCAGGACCTTCAGCTTCGTAGGCAGCGTCACTACCCACTAGGCTAGCCGGTCGTCTAAGACACAAATTAACATATTAACAGATTCCAACCAGTTTAACTTAATAAGATAACCCAATATTAAAGTTAAATATTACCTGAAAGTGTGGTTTCTGTAACAGACTCAGCAGCTCTTGGTATTCCGTGGAGACCGACACCACATTGCCCAGCAAATCCAGAACTTCGAGTGTGACTTGCATAGCATTTGAGAGAAGCGGGAAGAATTTGTCATCTTTGCCTTTTGCTGCAATCTTGTTATGAACTTGAACTAACGCATGAAGCTGCTTCGACTGCAGAAGCTCACTCAAGAAGGCCACATCCTCCCCGCCTGCTTGTACCTCTTTCAGTGAACTTAATAGACGGGTGAGCGCTTCAAAACAAGTCAATTATGTGATTAATTTCACTTTTAAGGCGTGATTCCACCGGTATGCGGCACTGCGCGGCACAAGCATTTTTGTACTGAATATGCTTGTGCCGCACAGTGCCTTTAGACAGTCATAATATGTGTATTTGAAAAAAAAACAAATTATTTATAGATTTTATAGTCGAAAATGTAGTTAAAAATTACCTGGATCCCAGTTCTCAGATGGTGTGTCCATATTTACATAATTATAAATAAGTATATCTATTGTAGTTGGTATGGAAAAAAAATCAAAGAGGCGTAACTCCCATTATAAAACGTCAGTTAGTGCTATTGCTAACAATTCAGACAAATATTAATAACATTATACAATTATATTCTGAAGATCTCGCTTACATAATAATATTACTGAATACACCTGAGCACATTTAATATTTTTTACTTTTAGTGAATGCTTCAAGGCATAAGTGAAATAAGGACTGAATTAAAAATATTATTACAGTCTTATGAAGACTTCATCGATTAATAAGGCATCAAACCACGAAAACTCCACATTTCGAATAACGATCTGTCATAGACTGTCGGGAGAGCGAAGCGAGCGACTGGCTGGCGCGAGAAAAAAAGAAATTGAAAATCAATACAAATCGAAACGTTCCGTTTCACGCATTGACACACGTGCTCGGTGCTATATTGAAACACCTGTGTAGTGTTTTTTTGTAAATTATTTTTTTATGTGCCAAATTTAAATATTTTATGGACTAAATAATTTCATGGGCTCTGCGTTTTTTTGAAAATAATATTCATAATTTTTCACATATTCACTACGGTAGTACAGTGCGATTACTGTTAGTTAACCACTGACAGATGGATTGCCGTCATTTAATTTTCAACTTTAATTTCATACACATAAAGTATTTTTCAGAATACTGTTAACCACATCTACCGATTTAGTAATAACTATTTTATTTGTATAAGATTAAAGTTGAAAATTAAATGAAGGCAATCCATCCGTCAGTGGTTAACTAACAGTAATCGTACTGTATGTTCAATACCTACCTTGATTAAGAGCAATACAATTTTTATTTATTCGAATGTCGTTTTTATTTAAATAATGCATGTTTTATTTAATGCATTATTTTAAGTATAATTTACAAATAAAAACCCTATTTACATTAACCACTAAACTTTAATGGCAGTCTCTGTTTTAAAGTCTCTCTGTAACTCTCCGCCTTATATGTTACTCTATAGTCTATCTATAATGTCATGGACAGCATTGTAAAACTATCGATCGAGAAGTCTTAAAAGCCGATTGTTTATTATCTCGTGTGAATATTAAATAAAGTATCTTCAACTGATTATTTTGTAACTTATTGGAATCTTAGCGGTAAGTACTAAGTACACAATTTCAGTCCGTAAAGGCGACGTGTTTGGCACTCTAGTAAATGAAAAAATCTTATTAAGTAGAACAAAATGAAACTCGCAAGAATCAGCGAATTTGTTAAATAATGAAGTGAATGAAGTAGCACAGCTATCGTTTGAGTTTCGAGAGATTGAATGATGAAAACAATCAATAGTGCGCAGTCTATCTATGTGTGTTTAACCTTGTAAGAATTTAAAGTTTGTTTTATACTGGGTCGGAACTTGACACAAATTATTTATTTACTCTTATTTGGTCTCAAATATCGTTTTGTTTACTTACCTTCGGTTGTGCTCCTTTTCACTGCAAATGTTATTGTACCAGTTATCTATACTGCACTGGTCTAACTGCATACATCTCACAGGTTACCTATTGTGAGCAGACTTTGTAACTTAATTAAAACCCCTTTGTTATAAACTGCAAAGTTTCTGTTTTATTCCCCTTTGTTAATCTAAGGGTGCTATAGAGGCGCCAATGAGGTGCTTACCTAGGGCACTCAACATTTAATTCGCCTCTATCACAATCGGACTATAAACATAATTCTGCTGCTAAGCCTACTTCCACTTATGGGTAAGGACCAAATTCTTGGCCCGCTTAACTCACTCATTTAAATTTTCTATGAAAGTTTTCCGTTGTGACACGAAAATGTACCATACAATTCTATGGTTAATTTTTGTATCATAACTGAACTTTTTTCATGTCTTAAGTTTGTATGGCTCACTACCGACTAACCAGGCTAACTACTGGCCAAGAATTTGGTCCTTACCTACCCTTATGTCTATCACAATATAATGCTAAAATAAAGTTCTCTATTTATTTTATGTTTTTTTCTATCTCTTGATATCAAAATTTGTTTATTTACTGATTTTGTTTTTTTCTTTTCTTGTAATATTCTATTTCTTGATTGGTCCCCTTTTGCCAATTGCCAATACTGAGATGACATCTCTAAATTGCTGTTTTATTTTTTCCAGTAGTGTATTTGCTCTTAGATGGGGATGTGGGAAGCTGTTTGCCATAAATTGCTATTAATTAAGACTTAATGCAGCAGTGATCTCGGTACAATTTAAACCCCATGTCCTGATGAAGATAGTATGCTTGGTGGCAATGAAATGTGGAATTTTCACCAAGCCTCTCTTAAAATAAATATATAGTGGCAGGCTAAAGCTAGTACACTATTTATGGTAGTGCCCCGCCAAGAGGAGCCAATCGAAGCGCTAGGGCACTACCTACCTTTTCTCGAAGTGCTTCATCATTTTTTTGAACCCTCATAACTTGGGCTTGGATTATATCAGATAAACAAAATTCTCGGGATATGATCTCAATAGTAGACTTATTAACAGAGGCCGGAATTCTCGTGGCACTTTCGAGCTGTCATAGGGACTTCTCATTTATCGACTTCCGATATTCATATTATATCAATACATTTGACTACAGGAAGTAATTTAAAACTAGATAATTTGGAAAAAAATAGGACTATCTATTTCTTTTATAGAGAAACTAATGTTAAAATTCTTGTTAGCACTGAAACAGACTTTGAACATGAAATTTATAAAATACTGAACTGAACTGATTAAGTGTGAAAATGTTAACTTTTCATTCCTTTCGTTTGGTTGCATATATATTTAGCGATATGACCGCCTGTTGTTTACCTCTACTTTCAATCTTCTTTATGATACAAGTGCAGAAAGTAGGTAATTCCCAACGAGTGACGATGACCAAAAACACGACCGGCAGGGAGTGTTTTTGATCGACACGAGTTGGGAATTACCTACTTTCTGCACTTGTATCATACAACATTTTACAATGCATCATGCGAGGAAATTAAAAATTATACATAAAAGGTGAAATTTGAATTGTCATGAAATCTCATTCTCGCACGTGTGTGGGAATATTGGCCCAAAATCCATTCCCGCACGGCCACCCCCCGGCCCGCCACGCCGTGCGGGCTAGGAGGGCTTCCCGTGTTTATGTTGACCCATATAAAGGCTCACTTTCAGAGCAAGTGCATTGTAAAAGAATTTATGAAATTGGTTATTTTCCAGTGCCTCATTAGCCGGTAAGCAAATTAAACAGTTGTTTACGGCATCACCATCACATCTTGGGGGAATGGGAAAAACGAGAAGAAGTAGCGTGTGGATACTAAAAGTAGCGTATGGATAGTAAAAGTAGCGTATGGATAGGGGCCACAGGTAGGGATTGCTTAGGGCATCAAGTAGTCTTAATTCGTATTTCTGTAGATTACAACCCTCCTTATAAACGTACAACCCCACAGACATTTCCTCTTTATAGTATTAGTACAGATTTCACACCTAAATAAGTCTAAGTATTGCTTCTAATTTTCTTTCTAACCTTGCCTGGCTAGGTGCCTGCCACACTCACAGGCGGTTTTGTAGAAGGCAGTGAACATAGTTCATAGTGATTTTATATTGTTTTTCACCAGTAGCTAAGCCTTGAACATATCGGGAACCTGGCGATGATGGGCTATTATTTAGGTATGCGTTTTCATACATGCGTTACTTACGCCCCGCTTCAACATGCTATTATTTAAAACAAGATAGAGGCGAGATATCATAATCATTAAGAGCAGGCATTTGGAGTAGCCCAATTTGGGGTAGTATATCCACCTTACGGAAAACTGCAGCCATAATAATGCAACTACTTGTCCTGTAGGTATGTAAAGTTGTGTTCCTGGTGGTGAATAAGGTCGCCAGAGCTCCCGATTTGTTTTGAGTAAAGTGAGGGACCCGCGTTCGTCTCTAGCTGTCAATGTCAACACAACGAATCCTCAAATCAATGAAATGTCGGCGCCGCGCTTGTGATTCTTTATGGAATCGTAAGCGTCTATACTTCTATAGGCTACGGTAGACACCGTAGCCTATATATATGCGGTCTGTGCGATGGTGAGCAGACGCTCACCATCGCGCAGACCGCATACTTGTTTAAAGAATTAAAAATGAGCATTGGACCCCTACACTATTGAACTAAAACTCATGTCGCACGTGTGTTATTTTCTTATTTAGTTTTTACTTTTCATACATACCAGTATAAGTATAGGTACCTACGTCTATAGACGGGTCCATTTTGGCTGCCATAAAATTAGTTGTCCTATTTTTTTTATACTAACGTATTGTAGTCATACTCATAATCATCGCGTCCTAATTTTTTCGTCCTACCTTTTTTGTTTCTAAATTTCTGTAACTATCATCGGAAGTCATAATGATCAGTTGTCCTAAAAAAATTCTTCATAATTTCATTACTAAGAACTTGCTTGAAGTCAAATTTTGTTAATCATAGTAGTTTTCTTCCTAACGGACATACATCATAATTTTGTTAGTCCTAATATCATAACTAAGAACATACTTCACCTCCTAATTTTGTTTTTCCTAACGAATAAACACTTTCACTAAGTAAAAAAAAGACCGGGTTGCACTTCGGGAGTGCCGGCAGAAGTAAAAACTTGAACTTGAAAAAAAAGAAAAAGAAGAAAAAAACCACACCCCCCAGCCCGTCCCGAATATCTCACCTTAGGAATCTTACGGTCACGTGACCTATCGAGTTTAACAATTTTTTCCCATCCCAAAAATTGCACAGCGCCGCTAAAAAACTTTTCCCTTAAAAAAAACGGTTCCG
Organism: Epinotia bilunana; assembly: GCA_947049275.1. Taxonomy (NCBI): domain Eukaryota; kingdom Metazoa; phylum Arthropoda; class Insecta; order Lepidoptera; family Tortricidae; genus Epinotia; species Epinotia bilunana. The sequence continues at coordinate 35,989,685 of OX346252.1, read as the reverse complement.
GTGCTTCGTCGGCTGCTGCCGCGGCACGCTCGCTTCGCTCGCTCACGGGACCTATCGAGTTTAACAATTGTTTCCCATCCCAAAAATTGCACAGCGCCGCTAAAAAACTTTTCACTTAAAAAAAACGGTTCCGGTGCTTCGACGGCCGCTGCCGCGGCACGCTCGCTTCGCTCGCTCGGCTCGCGCGCGTAGGGTCGCGGTACACCTAACACTCCTCCTTGCTTCGCTTGTCGTCGTACCTACACGGACCTGCCTTAGGCTACATCCGCACGGACAGGAGGCTTGCTTAGCGTCTAGCTAGAGCTTTGTGGCCTCGCCTCCCGCCTTGCGACAAAAAAAAACACGTTTATTTACTTCCAGAAATCCAAGCGCGCATTGCTGCCGGTCGCGAAAATTCTATAATGTTCGTTTTACTAAGCTACTCGCTAGGTGACTCGCTAGGCTCTAGACGCTAAGTAAGCCGCCTGTCTGTGCGGACGTAGCCTTTGAGTAAAATAGGTGACCCAAATAGGTGAGAAAATAAAATCTAAGTAAAAACGTTATCCATATATAGGATTATATATCCAATAGCAAATTGCAAACAGCTATTTAAAGACTTGCTTCAGACACTGCTTGTTCATAACTTAAAACCAACAGTCATGGAACCGACAAGAACTACCAAACCTGCTAAAACAACAATAGACAATATTTTCACCGATAATAATCATCACCAACGGTTCACTAATGTTAGACCAAACAACTTTTGGCCAAATGTTTCATTTGACAAAAGTTTCATTTGACCTAATGCATGCTTAAATAGAAAGCTTCATAGGATTATTATAAAACAAACCTAACCTAACCTAATGTCTTCTATTTGATGATATTCAAAGAATACCCGAAAATACTACTGTTTTGACGAAAAATGCATTAGGTGAAATAAAACATTTGTCAAATGATACATTTGGCTAAAAGTTTTTTGGCCAAGGGAGGACCCCATCACCAATACATACACGCTTACGTTTTGCCGTGCTCCTTTTCTGACCACGATGCGCAAATAATTCATCTAAAAAATAAATTAACCACACATAATATACGACACAAAATTGTGAAAAAGCGATGCTATACTAAGGCGGCAAATACAAAGTTTAGGACTGCACTGGAAAAGATAGATTGGCGGCAACTTTTATCTTACCTAAGTCACAATGAACGTTTTTTACAACACTATGCATGAACTGATTGACAATTACTATCCTATTAAAACCTGTCGCATTCCACTTTACAAAAAGAAATGGGTAAGCAAAGGTATAAGACAGTCCTGTAGAACCAAAAGAAAAATGTATATTGATCTTAAGAGACGATAAGATAAAACACTGGACTCGCACTATAAATTGTATCAACATGTCCTTAAAAAAGTTTTTAAGGGCCGTACCAGAAAGAAAGTGGACAGCTGTAAAGGTGCATATTTTTTATTCAAATATAAAAAAATAAAACATAAAATAAACCAAACTTTAACATTCTCTTAACGAACTATTTTTAGGAATTCACTGTAAACTAATTATTTTGCTTGCAATCTCACTTTCTTTTTTATATTCCTCATTAGAGTTTGGACGACCGAGTTTGTCACTTTTTCTGATGCCCTATTCCACTTTTTCTTGAAGTCATCGACTGAGGTTGCAGCGTTGTAATTTTTTTGGAGATGCCAATTCAATTCAATTCAATTATTTATTCTGCAAATAGGCCACAAGGGCACTTTTACATGTCAAACCGTAATAATCTTACACAATAATAATTTAAAATTATATATAAAAGGTTAACAAACTAAATGTCACTAAGTTAATGTAAACAAAACAAAATTGCAAAATATGACCATTACATTCGATATAAGATCTGTATCAGCATTAACAAGAAGTTAATCATATTAATTCAGTATTCCAGAGATGTATAAGGTCTCTGAGCTTCCAAATACAATTAATAATTATTCTAATATTCTAAGAGATGTATACGGTCTCTAAGCGTCAAAACAAGAAAGGAACAATGATGTAATATTGTCAGAGATGTACAGGGTCAATAACAATAAAACGTGTCAAGATCAGAATGATGTCTCTCGTCAATACGATAACAATAATAATAATAACACTAGTATGTAATTAGTTAACTATGTACTATGCCCTTGCAAGCATGAACAGTCCGGACTCCACAAACAGCACCCGATCACGAGTATGACGCATATCTCAGTCATCGCCTCCCTCAACCATATTTTAGGGAAGGTAGCGACCCGATCAACGACGCCACCGTAAGCAAAGCCCTTTAAGCGAGCATGACATATTCAAGCCACCGGACATTGATAATAACAAAGATTAAGCGACTTGCTCGGCGAGAAACAGCATTATGTGCTCTCTTCTTACATAAAACGGAACAGTTATTTCAGGTAGGTACTTATAATGATTACGTGTATTTAGGTATATTCCTAATAGAATTCGACTACTACTGGCTTAAAGGCATTTTTGTCGTTTAAGAAATCGTTGACAGTATAATACGCCTTGCTCAGCAAATTACTTTTAACATGAGACTTAAATTTACTGAACGGTAAATTAACAATTTCGGTGGGTATTTTATTGTAAAAACGTATGCAGTTCCCCACGAACGACGTGCTAACCTTGCGGAGACGACTAGCCTTCACTGCGATCTTGTTTTTACTTCTGGTGTTGTAGTCGTGGATATCACTGTTGAGTTTGAACTCATGAAGGTTTTTCCGCACATACATGATATTCTCAAGAATGTATTGGCATGCTACAGTAAGAATGTTTGCCTCCTTAAATTTGTCCCTGAGAGAATCTCGAGCTTTTAGTTCGTATATGGAGCGTACAGCTCGTTTCTGTAGCACGAATATGGTCTGGATATCAGCCGCTTTCCCCCACAACAGGATTCCGTAGGACATAACACTGTGGAAGTAACTGTAGTACACCAGCCTGGCCGTCTCAACGTTTGTTAACTGTCTTATGAGCGTTTCTCAAAAAAATGCCACTACATTTTTTCGGAGATTTTCTGCAATTTTTATGTTATTTCTACTCAAAATCACGGTCTCTTTCCATCCCAATAGGAGAAAAAAAGTGTCCCAAAATGTCCATACATTTTTGAATTTTCCTATTGTGTTACCACCATACAAAGTGTATGGTAAATGGTAGCACAATAGGAAAAATATCTTTGGGACAGTTTTTTGTCCTACCAGGGTCGAAAGAGCTCCTGATTCTGAGTGGAAATATTTAACATAAAATTCCTAGAAGTACAATTAATAATAGTGGCATTTTTTTTGAGAAACGCTCTTATGCGTCTTACTGCATAGGCTGCCGAACTAAGTTTTCCAGCTAGGGCGACGATATGCGCATGCCATTGTAGTTTTGAGTCCAAGGTGATACCTAAAAACACTGTTTTATCTTCAAATTCCAGTTCATAGCCCTTTAATTGGATCTTGGTATTGTTTACCTGGTTGACATTAGGTAAAGTGAATCTGATACACTTTGTTTTCTTGGAATTTAGCAGTAAATTATTTGCTGTAAACCATTTCACAACAGTGTTGACCGCATCATTAATACCATCGAAGCTTTTCTCTTTCCTGTCTACCTTGAAGATAAGCGACGTGTCGTCAGCGAATAACACTATATCATGTTTATCTTGAAACACATTTGGTAGGTCATTAATGTAAATCAGAAATAGAAACGGACCCAGAATCGAGCCTTGAGATACACCAAGAGCAACAGTTGTCCCTGCTGATTGGGTCCCATTGATGACTACTCGTTGTGTTCTCTCCGAGAGATACGATGACACGAGATCAAGAGCACCGTTTTTAATCCCATAATGTCTCAACTTTCTGATTAAATTATCGTGATCAACGCAATCAAATGCCTTTGATAAATCACAGAACACTCCAATAGCATCTTGAGCCTCTTCCCAGGCATCAAAAATATGTTTAATTAGTACCACACCGGCATCAGTGGTAGAGCGACCCCTAGTGAATCCGAACTGATTGGTATTGAGCAGTTTATTGCAACTCAAGTGGGACATAAGCTGATGAAGAATAAGCTTCTCAAAAACTTTACTTAGTGCCGGTAGTATTGATATTGGCCTGAAGTTGGTAGGGTCAGTTTTCGTTCCTGATTTAAACAACGGGATAATTTTACTGTGTTTCATGAGGTCAGGAAATACTCCAGTATCAATACTTTTATTGAAAATATCAGCTAAGAAAGGTGCAATTGATTCTACAATGGAAGCTCCATTATTGCCCAGTATCTTTCAATAGGCCGTACCTCGGGGCAGTTAGGCAGATTCATGTCTTTTTGAACTACGTCCACTTTGTTGGCTTTATACCATTCTAGTGTGACCTTAGAATAATGGCATGATGCCAAGTCTGGCCAAAATAAAGTCGGCATCCCGTAATTTCTAATGAAGGGTAGCAGCCTTTTCTGCAAGCTCTCCTTGCGATATAATTCGGCGTTTAAGTTTTGTGTGGTGAAGAATGCTTTGGATCGCATCCCGCATTGACAGATTGCCTGCCAAACTAAGATCTTTTTGCCAAATTTCTCAATACAGATGGACTTATGCTTCCGATTAACTTTTTTGCTAGCGGGTACCATAATGAACTGGGGTCCTGGTAAGGTTTTAAAATCAAACTTACAGTATGTTTCGTCGTCCATTATTATGCATTGCCTTTTTTTGGTCAGTACATGATCGTACAGTTTTCTAGTACGTTTTCGGACTGCTGCCGTCTGCTTATCATCTCGTTTCGGCTGTTTTTGTTTTTTGTAGGTTTTTGAATTGCACCTGCGTTTGATTCGCTGGATCGTTGAAGGCGAAGTATTGGCTTTTTTCGCGGCGTCTCGTACCGAGAGGGACGGTTTTTGTACAAACATCCGTATCACTTTCTTCTCCAGTGCCACGTCCCATGTATCTCGCTTCTTGCCAGACTTAGGCAGATCTTGTAAAGTAGTAGTTTCACCGAACTTTTTATCAATTTGTGCACACCTGACGGACTAACATTATACTTTTTAGCGAGCTTTCTGAACGTCATCCCCTTTAACTTGCATTGCACCAGTCTTCCAAAATATTTTTGGGAACTTCTAGGTTTATTCGCCCCCTCTTGATAATGCATTAGAATTTAAACTGGTATTGGTCAGTGTCAAAAAATTCACTAAACTGGCCATTGTAAACAACTAAAAAGCTTTTACTCTTTGATGCAAAAAATAATTATTATATGATCGTAAAGTGGTCCACTGACATTCTGGCACGGTCCTTATCACCACGAAACGACTCCATGCTGCAAATACTATTAAAGAGCCAAGGAATAAATCCAAAGCTGTATGGAACATAGTTAAGGAAAATACAGGTAAATTGACCATCCATAAAGTGTAGCAAATGGTAAATTGACCATCCATAAAGTGTGTAAATAGAGCATAGTGACGAAATTATTAGTGATCCTTAAATTATAGCTAATTTATTCAATATTTTTTTTCTGAGTGTTGGTGATAATTCTAATTCTAATAATACATGCAAAATTTACGATTTTAAAGATTTACTAAAAAAGAAACGCATTAATAACCTTAAATCTATGTTTATAAAGCCTGTCCATGAACCTGAAATTATAAACTTTACTAAAAGTTTAAAAATAGTAACTCATGTGGTGTGAATGAACTACATACATCTATAATAAAGAATAATATCGACATACGGTATGTAATATGGACAGACGGTCGACAATCACCAGCATTAATAATGCCACAAACAGGCGCTTCAATATCTCACTGGACTCTATTTCTAGAGCCGTTCGAACGTGTGAGATACTTTAGCCGGCTTTGTTATGGCCTGTGTTAATGCTGGTGACTGCACACTACGAGACTTGAATGGATTCTATTTGTCCTTTGAAGTACAGAATCCTATAAATGCATTTTACCAAGGTATGTATTTGCATCAGTCGTATTATGAAACGCATAATTCAGTCGTATACAGGTTTTTATTGTCGTGAGCAGCTTGTCGTGCGCATGAATAGGCGTGATATCGATGTTGCTGCTTCTGCCTTATGATGTCATTCGCGGCCCGACAGTACGGAGGCATGATTAGCATACCAAATTAATACATTACATTAATACCTGTGCACTCACTCTTTTTGTAACTGCTAGTGTTAACTGCCTAACCAGTATCGTGATTCTTTAAACAAATGAATACTTTATGAAATACTAAATAAAGTATTCATTTGAACTATTGTAGAGTAAAAAACAACGACTTGCCAGTTGCTACCCCTGCCTGAGTATATATAATGTTAATGTAGCTATGTCACCCCCACGAATCAAACTACGCATTCCATGAAAACTTGGTATTTTAAGCAGTTTAGAATTAAGAGTGTGCCACAGGAATAAATAGGTGTAAGGTCACACGTGGCAAGTCCGCCACAGGGGTAAGTGCGATTTCATCAAACATCGAAATCGACTGATATTTAATTACTATGTTATCTTACATCATCATCATATCCGCCAGAAGACGTCCAGTGCCAGACATAGGCCTCCCCCAGAGAGAGCCACAATGACCGGTCCAGTATGAGAGGCGCATTTACCCCGATGGCACACTTGCCCCCATTGACCTTATATTCTACATTAACCTGCTTTTTATAACATTCGCGTAACTAGTATAATATTAATTAAAAGGGTTCTGAATATTTATAAAAATTAAGAAATACCTCCTTTTTTGAAGCTAGTTTAAACTGCTTTAGAAAGTGAAACTGCATTACGAAATAGTATCATATATATGTATCGGTGTGGATATGATATGAACCGATTAGATATCGAAGATGCGTTATAAACAAAGCCCTAATACCGTTTACACAAATGCTATTATCGCTTAATGCTCATCCATCGTTCTCTTTGTCGTCACTCGTCACTCTAGAAACTACATGCATTACATAAGCTTTATCCTTGTAAAATTCAGTAGAAAATCTTCAGACTACCAAATATTCGGATTATATTCTGCGTTAAACCAGTTTTATTTTTCTACCCAGTACCCACCCATTCTTAAAGTAGGTACTTATTAGGTAATTTTTCAATAAATTACATTCAACTTAATTTCATTTACATTCTATGTATTGCCTTAAATCACTGGATAAGTGATTTAAGGCTATCTATTCTATACTCATCCTTATTATATATGAAAAGGGTTTCGACTTTATTTCAGTGCTAAGGTCCAAAAGTGACTAAGCATTTCATTCCGCGACTGTAAAGTAAGGTAAAGTAAAGTAAAGTAAATATTTATTTGTCGCCACTGTCCGCTATCCTAATTCCTAATATACAACTATGTATATTTTGAAAGTGGAATAGAGCCGCAGGAATTTGGTGACATAGGAATGTCGACATTGGTCAAGTTAGGAAGTTGCCAAAATAGTATTCTGGTCCAATTTTTAGGACTATCGTTGATATAATACTGAAGCCGAAGACAGCCTAAAGGTCAACCAAGTTGAAAATAAATTTAGATTTATGCTGTCATTGATCTTCTAATATATGTACTTTGGTTAAGAAAGTCAGAGTACCTTCCTTTTGCAACAATTGAAATTAATGCGAAGACTAATTCGGTGCGAGATATTGTATTTTATTTACTGTATCTTCCGCCCGCGACGTTTTCTGCATGGACCCGGGATAAACACTATCCTATATGTTAATCCAGGCTATAAACTATATTCGTGCAAAATTGCATTCCAATCGGTTCAGCCGTTTAAGCGTGATTGAGTAAAAATCATCTAAACATCCGAACTTTCGCATTTATAATATTAGTAGAATAGTGGCAAACGAGCTTACCTGTCTGACGATAAGCAGACACTACTGTGTGATATATAGGCTACGACCTATGGATACTTCGACTCCAGCGGAATCATAAGGACGTTATTATTATATTATTGTCCTGCGAAGTTATTGACCTGCGAAGTCGTTGTATTGATCTCAACGAAGCGCACCCACGAGAGCTCTGGCGACCTTACTCACCACCAGGAACACAACACTACAAACCTACAAACAGATCCTCTTGGAGTCCTAGCCTCATTGTGATCGGCTTATTGTCTACGCCCACAGGTGTAAGAGATGCTTGATGCCGCGGACTCGCACGAGGGTTAAGCCGGTGTCGGCAGCCGAGCCCTCAGCCTCGGATGAAGCGTCATTGTTGGAGATTCATCTCCAGAGGCAATTGGAGGAAGACATAGCTAGGTACGTAACGTACATTATTAAGCGTCGGTGCTTCTACATTGAACGCTTGGGGTTCAGGTGCAGATCATTCTATATGTAAATCGTGTGACTGTATCTAATATTCGAATGTACTGGTGGCAGTTTCAGGCACTGGTCCCACCGCCGCCGGCTAGTAAACTAGAAAAGTTGGGCGAGTAACGGTTCATTGCGTGCTGACCAGGCACAGTGTGATCAATCGACCTTTACAGATCCTACTCGCCCAACTTTTCTAGCTTACTAGCCGGCGGTGGGACCTGTGCCTCAGTACCCTGATTCTTATCTTAATATACCTACATATATATAATTTTAAAACTGTCATATTCCTGCGAACCTTTATAATGTCTCACAATGTGTGCACTTTGGCACTATGAGAGCAAATGTAGGAGTTTTGTCTTCGTACATATATTTAAAAAAATATATATATATTTACGGCGAGGGTGGTGTATGGAATCTTGAACGTAGCGAGGGATCCTACAATTGAATCCTGAGCGTAGCGAGGGATTCTAACGTAGGATCCTGAGCGTAGTGAGGGATACAAGTGTTAACGCCCGAGACGAAGATAATTTTGCTACCGAGTGACACATACTATTTTTCACACCGACTATGAAGAAATTTCAAAAAGATGCTGTTGAAATTACGTAACCAATTTAACAGATTTTCTTAATTTTTATTACAAATTTTTGAATATTACGAAAAATTCATAAAGGCCATAGTCGGGTTTTCATAGTAAGTCGGCCCTTACATCAAACGGGCTCGGGTTTTTTTTTGTGAGTACCTCTTATGGTGAAGAATATTTTTGCCGAGTATGAACATCCTACGTGGCATAGTTTTTGACTTATGATTTCTTAAAGTTTTTTTTAAATGTGTTGTTTTTCAGGATGTATTCAAGCGATTGGCTTCAAATTTTGAAATGTTGTTATTCAGATAGATTTGCATCGCCACGCAAAAAACGATTACTAGTTATCATATAAAAAAAAATGAAAACAAGACCAAATAATATAAAAGTTTTTTTTTTATGTAGTTGTGAAGTAGTGACACTTCTAGATTTTTTCTCGAAATAGACCATACATTGGCCTACTACTTGCCTAAATATCAAAAATTTCCAGGCGGTACTTCCTACCAAAATTCAGCAAAATGTGTGGCCGAGTTCTGTATCCAATCGGTGTTTTTCAATACTACATACAAACACTTCGATTATGTCTGAGTTTTCTTATCAGTTCGTCGTATTTAAGAGTAAAATACTAATGACAACTTAATGTCATCGTGATGCAAGATGTTTATTGTATTATTTATCTGTCATTTATGCGTTTAACTAGCGTAATTCGATAATATTCAACTGCAATGAATTCGTTTCATGAAAATATTAATAAAAAGTGCAAGAGTTGCGGCAAATATTAAAAAAAAGATAAGGGTAAGAAAAAGATACTGAGGTCTCTTAGTGAAGCAAACTTGTTTAGTGTATTATTGTCAGCATCTTTGTCGGTTGAAGATGTAATATGCTCATCATGCAGAGTTAAAGCAATACGCAAGAAAACTGTACGCCACCATGAACGGGACACGGAAAGCGACAACAGTGATTGCTCGTATGAACCACCTATAGTTTTGACATCTGATAATCCTGACGATGTTGTGGAATTACCGATCCAGAGAACCATAGCAACGCATGCTTATTGTTGTGTTTGTGGAGGCACAAGCAATTTGAAAATCATAACACAGGAAGCAAGGATACAGGCTTATATTGAAAGAACACTTTATATACCGCCTAATAACAGATGTTGTTCGAGCCATATTCAAAATAATCGCTTTTCTGAGATTGATTTGCATAATATTCAGGTTTATTCTAGCACCTCCACAATAAATTCCGAAGAAATAGTTAATTTTTTCAGTGCTATGTCACAAGAATGTAATGTTAAAGTGCTTGAGAAAATAAAAACCCAAACTGACTGAAAAGAGAATCGGATTCCTAACTGGATTTAGCTGGGCAGACATTACAGAATTGGAGTTAAAGATCACATCTTTAAATAATTGTTCAATTACAGCAGAACTTGTTGTTTTTTTAGTTAAATTACGAACAGGTAATTCTAATACATTAATTAGTACCATGCTTCAACTCCCTCGAGAACAAGTCGTCTCTGAGTACTCATCAAGTGTAATTAATATGTTTGAAAGAAATATTTTACCAACAGTTTGGTGTAAACGCACACACAAGAGAATGGCTTATAATGAACCAAACGTCGGAAATTGCAAGGATTCTTTATAGAGTAGAAGAGCAATTGATTTTGATTTGTGACGGCACTTATGCACGCCATCAAAAGAGCTCGAACAACGAATACCAAAGGAAGTCATACTCAGGTCAAAAAAAAGTACCGCTATGTAAACCTTTTACAATGTGCACGACTAATGGATACATTATAGGCATGTTTGGGCCATTTGAAGCTAATTTAAACGATGCTAAAATAATGGAGATCGTTCTAAGCTACCCAAATGGTCTTAGCAAATTGTTGCGGCCTGGCGACTTATTTGTTGTCGACAGAGGATTCCGTGATGTGGTCGGATATTTAGAATCAAAAGGTTATAAAGTAATGATGCCTCCAATTAAAGGAAAATCTAAACAATTAAAAAAAGGAGAAGCTAATGGCTCTCGATTCGTAACCAAGGTACGTTGGGTTGTAGAAGCGGTACATGGGATTCTAAAAAATAAATTCAGACTTCTTGATCACATACTGGATAATAAAATGCTACCCAGAGTCAAGAGTTATTACCGTATTGCTTTATATTTAAATAACCTTTTTGGTAAAAGATTAACTTCAGACCAAAATATTTCGGAAGAAATATTGAAAATGATGCACGGAAAAAGGGGTGTAGACAACGTTCTAGCCCGAAAAGTGGAAGAAAAAGGATGGCTTCGCAAAAAACTTCCATTCAAAGCTGTAATGTCCGATGAGATTATGGATTTTCCACGGTTATCAGAAAATGACATGAAAATATTATTTACGGGGACGTATCAGTTGGGGCAAGCTATATCATATTTAGCGGAAATGTTGAACGATGATGGCTCAATTAATATGCAATACGTGAAAGAAAACCACGACATATTAAAAATTCAGGTTCAATCAAGACACGTAGCCAGAAAAATGTACAAATGCTTTTTGCAGTACAGACCGTACGGCGTTGATGTTAATGGTATACAACACTATTACTGCGAATGTACTAATGGCCTGCGTACTGTCGGATGTTGTTCTCATGTGGCAGCCGTAATATACTACCTAGCATATGGTCGTTTTTTGTCGACACTGCCAAAGCCATCGATGATCTTAACTGATCTCTTCAAAAACTAGGATCTAACTGTGACCATTAATGAAGATAGCGATGATGACTAGAGTCCAACCACATAACTTAAAGGTATTACTTATTATTCTTATATCCCGCGGCACCTATACATCCTCTTACTTTGTGATTTACAACCTCATAGAAAATAAAAATAAGTTAAATGTCAAGGTGTCAATTGTTTAATTCGTCTGCAACGAATCCCTGAGCATTGACTAAGCTGTGATTTAAGTAGACTGTCGAAATATTTGTAAAAAATAAAATGTGGCGATATGATCAATTGTGGCGTCGTACGCGTAGAGTGGAAACATTATATGATTTGGCAACTAAAGTTATTGTCCAAGAATTGCGAGAATTTTATAATATATGTTTGAACGAAGACAACAGTTCTCTATCAGATAAGGTAAAACTTAAGGAAATGTTTATATTTTTTCATAACGTGAAACAATCGATTTGGTAATATATATTTTTGTTTCAGCTGTTAAAAATTGCAAATAACAATCCATTGATGTCTACACAACTTCCAAAGGATGTTATAATAAAACTTTTTTTTGACGCACTTCCTGAGATACATGTATATATTGATGATGAAGATGATATACTTTTCGTTGAAAATTGCACTGGTTGCGGCAGTAGCCATCACTTCGATATGGCCTTATCTACTTCGAGTGTACAGTTTTTGCCGTCAGATGAACAGCCCTTATCTATTTTGTTTTGCCAGAAGTGTACAAATGTTATGTTCGTTATTTTAAATAAATAATTGGTATTTAACATTGACTTTACTTGTTATAATATAAATTTTCATGACATAAACGATCTTTTTATTAATATTTTCATGAAACGGATTCATTGCAGTTGAATATTATCGAATTACGCTAGTTAAACGCATAAATGACAGATAAATAATACAATAAACATCTTGCATCACGATGACATTAAGTTGTCATTAGTATTTTACTCTTAAATACGACGAACTGATAAGAAAACTCAGACATAATCGAAGTGTTTGTATGTAGTATTGAAAAACACCGATTGGATACAGAACTCGGCCACACATTTTGCTGAATTTTGGTAGGAAGTACCGCCTGGAAAATTTTGATATTTAGGCAAGTAGTAGGCCAATGTATGGTCTATTTCGAGAAAAAGATCTGGAGGTGTCACTACTTCACAACTACATAAAAAAAAAACTTTTATTTTATTTGGTCTTGTTTTCATTTTTTTTATATGATAACTAGTAATCGTTTTTTGCGTGGCGATGCAAATCTATCTGAATAACAACATTTCAAAATTTGAAGCCAATCGCATGAATACATCCACATTTAAAAAAAAACTAAGAAATCATAAGTCAAAAACTATGCCACGTAGGATGTTCATACTCGGCAAAAATATTCTTCACCATAAGAGGTACTCAAAAAAAAAAAACCCGAGCCCGTTTGATGTAAGGCCCTTACACTTACTATGAAAACCTGACTATGGCCTTTTCAAATAACGTTAAAGTTAAAACTTGAAACATGATCGTTTTAACCGATTACGATAAAATTACAGTCGATAATTTTATTAAGATCTGTGTTCAATTGGCACATTGCGTAAATGCTACATGCCACTGAATAAATTAAAAAAGTAGCTTGAACAGAAAAGTTGCATTTTGATCCCTCTCGTCGTGGAGCAAAACTTTCTTTTCCGAATGAAAGGTGTGAAAAATCTATTTTCACGCCTGCTATTTATTCAGAAGAGAGTAATTGTTGACCTTAAATAAGGGACATTTGTATTTTTCTTCCTTGAGACAAAATCTAGTATTTGTTACTATTTAAGATTACCTTATTGGAGGATTTTCGATAACATCTTCTGATGATATAATAATAACCACGCTACCTTGCCCTAACATGGCTGTGTTTGCTTACTTTTTCTCGCTCCCTTGTTGCAGAATATTTGATGAGTCTATATATTCCGATCTTGAGGTGGTCTGCGGTAAACTAAAAATCCTAACTCACTCTTGTATACTTAAAGCACGCACGAACGAATTTTACCATAAGCTTCAAACCATTTTGCATGTAAATATTGGCCGCAGTACCTTCGATGAAATTTACTCCTTCGTCAGGTGAGTGTAACAAATTAAGTTCCAATTTAAACTACTACCTACCTGATTTTCCTTTAAAAAGGGCTTATGTGGCCCGGTCCCAGCCAGCTCATTGAAAAACCGCCATGTTAGTGATCCAAACTAGTTTAACTAGTCTTACTATTTTTGTTTTGTCACATAATGATTATAAAACTTTGTACAATCACTTGCGGAAACGTTTAGTTCCCAACTCCCATTGGCGCTCGTGTTTTTGATCACCACAAGCGCCACTCGTTGGGAATTACTCTCCGAACTGTATCGTAACGGTATATTATTGCCGAGGCGCGGAAAATACCTATGGGGTTGTCTGATAAGGTGGCTACAGGCTAGGCAATCCCGGTTTCCGCCAAGGTAAATATAGCGCTTTTCTCAAACAATGTGTGTTTTCCTCAAACATTGCAAAAAAAACATTTGGTGACATACGTACCTAAGGGATCGTCCTAATACAACGCGACTACGCGATTAACGCGCGCGTAAGCGATGCGACCATCGCGCGATAACAAAAACGGAGTGTCCTAATAGAACGCGAATACGCGATCATCGCGCGAATACACGAAAGGGGCGCGCGCGGGCGCAGGCTTGGTGCCCTGCTGCTGCTCGCCCCGCTCCCCGACGGCGCGACGCGATCATTATTGCGCGAATGTCAATTAGGACACCTATTCGAGTTCAATATGTTTAATCGCGCGTTTTTACGAACTAAGAGGTCGGCGGGAGTGAGCTGTTTTCAGTTTTGGCATAATATGGAGATACCTTGTCATTCAATGGTAAATGCACCATGTATAATTATTAACTAATGAAATGACTTTATTTAGGTTGCCTTTCTGCTACGAGCTTTACGTCGCCATCGAAACCGTCTATTGTAGATGCATTTTTAACTCTAGATCAAGTGAGAGCTGTTATAAACTGGTGTTCATCTGCTTCTGTCAGTCTGAAATTAAAAGACGTCATCTCTAGAAACCCAGACTTAGATTTTTTTAGGGAGTATGCCGAAAAACTTTCGGAAGCAACAGACGTGGACGGCATTTTAATGTACAATTTCACTCCACTCACTTCAGTGGATGTAGAAAGATCTTTTTCTATCTACTTATAAATGGATATTCACTCAATTGACACTTACAAATACGCACACACACACACACACACACACACACTACTTTACATCACATTGTAATAATACCTAGATAATAAGTTTTGCATTACAATTATGTAAGTAAATAACTAACCATAGTTTATGTAACAAATTAGTTAACAAGTACCTATGTGTCTCATGTTACTGGAAAAGCGGTGTCTCCCAACACAGGCAATAATGCTTACTGGGCGGCGCCATCACTTGCTAAAAATATGTACTTTAAACAAATACAGTTTTTTTTTTTATCTTGGACTCAAGGCGAAACTAATTAAGAATTGAAAATTTAGAAAAATATATAGTTATTTATTACAATAATAGCACAGAAATTTTACAATAAATAAAAATAGGTTAATTTTACTCGTTTTGTAATGCATTTTCATTTTATGTTTTATCATTTAAATTCTGTCTTCTTTTAATAGGTCTTTATGGATACACCTTGTCCATATAAGTATCTACAAGACACAACTACATGACATTAATTACGTAAAAATAGCTCACGCCTCCGACCTCTGTTGATCGCGCGATTTTGCGATATTCGCGTAGTTGCGTTGTATTAGGACGATCCCTAATAACGCGGTGATATTTTCTCTTTGATTTAGCTGAACGCATTTTTTCTTAGTTTTTTTTCAAAGGCGGTATGGTAATTAAATTACTTTTACACTATCATCTACACTCACTCAGGTTAAAAGCAATGAAATGACTATTATGATATTTTGTTATTTTAGTGCTCAAGTAAATGAAACTACCACGTTTTTACACGTACATTACGTTACAGTCGTGGATTAAAAAATTGAAGGTGATTTATTGATTAAAAAAAAATTCCAGTCCAGCAGTAGACGTCTTTCGGCTGATATGATGATGGTGATGGTGATGGTGATGATGGTGATTTTTCCAATTTGCCCAACCAAATTGTTGCTACACTAATGATGACACTTTGTGGTTTTTACATACACTTGCCACTATATTGTGGCAATGTCAAGCACTGACACTTACTTACAAGCCAAGTTAATAACTATTATAGTTTTTGAAATAAATTAATAGGATTAATTGCGAATTATTTAAACCCGAAGGATTTTTTTGAATCGTATGCAATGTAGTTAAGTATTTGTACATTTAAACTTTACGTAAAATATAAACATAACGAGCATTTTTTTTCAGCGATGTGTATACTGAATGCAATATCAGAAATCAAGAGAAAGAAATACTGGCATATCTGAAGGAAACATTTAAAGTTATACAAGTAGTAGCAAGTAATCATTGTAAAGATAAAGAAGACCCAGAGGAGGCAGAACTATTTTTAACTCCTAAGTGCTTAAGTCCTTATGTTGAGAAGGGCGAGAAAAGTATAAGCTCTAGTCCAAGCACAGAATTAACAAAAGAGTACTACGCTTTGGTACCGATCGATGGCAACTTATTAGAAAAAGAGCTAAAGGAACAGGATGTACTATCGAACGCATTTGTCTCTATTATAAAAACACAATCTGATGATTTAAAGAAAGCTAAATCTTCTCACTGTAGCAAGCCCACTTCGCTATCTCTTAGTTCTAGTCATAGCTCCAAAATAGTTAAACATTCCAATAGTTGTGATATTTTATTCAAATGTCATTTTAAAGATAACATCGGCTCTGAGATCGTAAAAAGTAGTGATATACTGAACAAGAGCGTTGTAAGCGTAAGCTTAAACAGTCAGCCAGAGCGCAGCGAGGCAGGCGGCGACAAGGGCGCAGAGCCCGCGTACTCCCCGGACAGCCTCATCACCGACGAGCCCAGCTCCTCCTCCGACTACCTGTCGGCCGCCTACACCTTCTCCCCCGGCGCCAGCTCCTCCGCCTGCGTCCCACTATTCAATGTTTCCGATAATATCACCAAAATGGACAACATATTCACTTCGTCAGACTCTGGCTTGGAAAACACTGGACTTATGGAGAGCCTTAGCAGTCATAAAGATGTCACGTTAACTGATTTATCTCTGACAGAGAGCACCTTGCATGATTTAACAATAGATGACACTCAATACTCTACATCCAGTCCCATAGAAAGCCATCCGAGTACCAAACTAAGAACCGTGAGTGTGGGTAATGCGGCGTCCACGGGCGGACACTCCCACACCGACACTAACGGACAGAAGGTGACCCAACCGAACAAACATAAAGATTCAGGGTGCTGCAAATCTTCCAAAGAAGAAAAACAAAGGCAGAATGAAGAGATATTCATAATGGAGTCGTCATCTTTATCTTCAGAGACTGGCTCGTGGGAATCAGTGTTCCCACCGAAGTTAGCCGAAAGAGAACTTTGTGAAAGGTTCATAAAGAAAGAACGCCAACATGCATTTTGTGACGATGTAAAAGGTACCTATATTTTATTATCGAAACGCTATACGTCTCTAAAACCCATCTTTGTCCAAGAAACACACGTACATATTATAATATACCTAATCAATATATACTTGTACTACGTTATTGTCTATAAGTATTTATATTTTTCTGTAAGTGCCATCTATTTCCAAATCACCACCATCCATCCTTTAATTTCTACTCCCGTGCTTATTTTGTGTACAATATTGACGAGGCTACTACTGACTTGCCATGCGCTTGCCTGACCAAGATTCCAAGATAATTATTTTATTTATATCTTATTAAAGAATATTGTTTTTATTGCTAATTATAGAAGATCCAAAATTATAAGAACATGTCCAATTAACGAATTTTATTATTTCAGAGGATTTGTGCCCCAGTTTAGTTCAAAAATCTCCTTTCAAGAGCACATCTTGCTTTATTGATGCTGCTAGTTTGGCTGACGAAGAAGATGATACAATCAAAATACAAGTCCATTCAATGGAAACGGCAAAAATCTCAAACTCACGTATTCTGCCTACACCGAGTCAACCAGTTCCATGCTCTACAGCTAAACATGACATGAGTCCAAATGATTGGTCCGAAAGCAACGATAATGAAGATTCCTTGGAACAACCAGACAATAAAGACCCAGATTCGGCGCAAAAGGACTTATCTCCTACTATTTTTGAAATGACTCCTATAACTGAAGATTCCCTGTGCGTGAATGACGTGCCGGCGTTGGCTGTTAAAGAAAGTGACACTGCCGTGACAGCAGGACAGCAGGACACTTCTCAACCGTCTCAAGATAAAAATACTTCCTTATCCAGTACTATATTTGTTACCAGCACACCACATAATTCTATTATGTCTTTAAACGTCTGCACAGTGAAGCAGTACAATTCTGAGGAAAGCAGAATAGACTCATCGACGTCCGGGTATGAGAGCTTAGGAAACCTAAAAAAGCTTCAAAAATTTAATGAATCATCTCCTATAGTTTCAGGAGGAGCATCTATAGATGATTATTTACCGCTATCTAGTAGCCATTCTGATAGCCCTGTGCCTAGAAGAAGGATAGAAAATATCCCAATAGTGTCTGGAGCTTATATTCCCCCAGTAGAAGATAATCATAGAAAGTCTCCAAAACCCTCCTCATTTGCTTCAGCGTGGGTTGTGGACATGTCAATGAGCCCAAAAACGGACAATGACAAAGGCACGTCCTATTCTCAGTTCACTGCAAAGAAACCAGGCGACAGGGCGTGTGAATCATTGAAAAATGAATGCAGTAGCAATATTAACGACAACATAAACAAAAGCCGAAGTTCATTAGATTCCGACAGTAGTGAAAGATCAAGCCACAAGTTCTATATAGACTTGTCGAGTTTACCTGACCCTCTTCCACCGAAAAATGACCAAGATATTGAGAATTCTAGTGAAAAGAAGAATATATTTTCTATGTACATCGACCTAGGAGAAAAATCTACGTTAAAAGAGATGCCAGCCAGACTCTCTTGCTCTTTAAATTCAAAAAAGAATTCTTGTACGGAAGCAAAGCCTAAATCGGTTGTAAGTAAGGCTATCAAGAGTTCAGCCGATAACTCTGTGTCACCCGCTCCAAACAATAACGAATCCAACAGCCCCGGCACTTTCGAAAAATATGAATCGCTTTGTAATGACTTAAATATCAGTATATCAGAGATTATTCGCTGCCCAGCGACTGAAACAAAGACTGGTACTACAGAAACCAACAACGGTATCGTCACTGAGCCTTTAAAAAAGGAAAGAACAGAACGAGTTTCTGGTGTAGATAAGTCCTCATCCCAACGTGACGTGGTCATCCACGAGGAACCGGGGCCCGACCAGTCCGGAGACCTATTCGTGAAATTGTCAGATTTAGACAAACCAGCCTCTAAATGTGATGCGCTATTTATCAAAACCGTGTACGAAGAGACGACATCGAACGTCAGAATGACGAGGTCTATACCTGATAACAATTGGGGAAATCAAAGCGGAAGTTTATCACGGCCGATAGACGTTATAAGTTCATTCCATTCAGAGAACGCATTGAGTCTTAATAGGCTATTTCCGCACTTGAAGAACGAGTTCAGCAAAAGCATGCCGGGGTCGCTGTCGAGCAAGGGACGCGGGCGCCCCATCTCCAGCCGCGATACGGACGAGCCCGTCTCGGATGTTTCGGAGCTTAGCAGCGTGCAGAGCAGCATGTGCCGGTCGGTCGTCGGTAAGTCAAAAGCATCTAAACAACGTTACTTACTGCCTGAACCTTTGTTAGTCTCCACCAGCCCTTATGGGGGGTCTTATGAAAACACGTGTCATTACGTGCCGAGTTTGATCAGTCCAAGGTTTTGTTTCTGTGGATTTATTAGAACTAATCAATTTTTAGAAAACAGCACAACAGAAGAGACTACCAGCCAGACGTCGAGTCTAATAGGTTTCTGTCAGTCGAGATTGGGCCAAGATCTCTTGCGAATGTTTCTTGAAGAAATCACCCCTGATGTTATAGTAGAAGTTTCTGGAAGACGGATCAAGGCACACAAGTGTATTTTATCATCCAGGTAATATAATAGTATGTAGTAGCCGATGTCGGAAACAAGCATAAAAAGTTTTAAAAATTGTCACCTTGAGCATAATTTTGAATCTATTGACACCTTTTTTTATCAAAATCGGTTCAGTATTAAACGCTACGGTGGAACACGTAAATCCTACTAATATTATAAATGCGAAAGTTTAGATGTTTGTATGTTTGTTACTCAATCACGCTTAAACGGCTGAACCGATTTGAATGAAATTTTGCACGAAGATAGTTTATAGCCTGGATTAAAATATAGGATAGTTTTTATCCCGGGTCCACGCGGACGAAGTCGCGGGCGGAAGCTAGTACAAACATATCCCTTCCTGTCGGCTCTGCCGTAGTCGGGAAAAACGAAAAGTGTTCAACAGTGTAACTTTCAACGGTGTTGTCATTAATTAATATAAAATGTTAAATCATGTTTTTTTCAAGGCCACTGCAAATGCAATAAACATTTAGATTTGAATAAATATAACAATCATTTAAACATTGCAATATTTATATTTGAGGAAGGTTACACAAAGACAGTTCTTAGACTAGTAAGGAAGGCGCCAAGAAAAAAATACACAATACATAGGCCGGTGTAAGTATATATATATATATCCATCTTAAGATGAAGTTGAAACTAATGACTTGTGTCGTTTCAGATGCCAGTACTTCGCCAGAATATTGAGTGGAGGCTGGGTGGAGAGCGCCGGAAATGTGATAGTTTTGCCGCCGTAAGTTCGTATGTGTAATAACGACTATTTGATAGGTGTTAATGTTGAACATGACTGAAATAGACGTAACAGACTAAAATGACGCTGACGTACGATGTGTGCGGCGATGCAACCTTGCCACGACTTCCGTCTGCGTTGCATGGGTGAGAAAAACAGCGCGTACGGTTTGCGCCTAGTCAGCTCCGTCTGTTCATAGCAAGCGCCAAACGCGTCACATCGTCGTGGCTTTCACTTGTTTTACTAAAATTTCAGCACCTGTTCTGTGCAGGTTTTCATTCAACGTGGTGCACTTTGCGCTCTGCCACATCTACTCGGGCGTGTCGACGATCCCTGACGCCATCAGCATCGTTGAGCTAGCCACGCTGGCCGACATGCTCGGGCTTGACGGGCTCAAGGAGGCTATTATGTTCACCCTCAAGGCCAAGTACTGCCACCACTTCCACAGGGTGAGTTTCCATCTCCTTGTATGCCGAAACTCAGACTGACGGCAGAGCACGGCTATCAGCATAAGACGCGATAAAAGGCTCGCCGATCTTGCAAGCGAGCGATTGAATCATTTGCAATTTCAAGCAAGAAAAGATTATGAGAAATGATGAGTTGTTGAATACGAATACCTGCGTGCCGTGCCCAGTACCCAACCCACTAATAGTACTAGCGGTACACCCGGTAATTCAGTAATATGCGGCAAATGGTGTTAAAGTTTTGAAAATCCGTACGATTGATCTTTAGACCAAACGAATCAATTTGACCCGTAGCCCGACAAAAAAAAAACGAAAAAGGAGAGGAGTTATGTCGATTTTTTTTTTTGTATGGAACAAAAATATATTTTGTTCTGAAACCCATCGAGTGTGGTACCTAATGAAAGGGCTTACTAAGCCGATTCTAAAAATGTATCACATCATTATATTTCAGTCATTTTTGTTAAATTAATACACAAACAATTTTCGAAACATACCAAGTAGTCTAAGAAAGTTAAGCCGAATATGGGCAATCAGGAGAAATAATTCGTGTAGTTATGTTTAATTTTTTTTTGGTCATCAAAAACTGCACGCGGTTCCCTATGACATTTGGTCGAGCACCCCTGACCTAGGTCTGACCGTTTAGCCAGGCCGTACTACAACTTTTTACCCCGAGGCAAATCTTGAAATGTCAGATTTTTGTGGGGGTCACACGGAGAGACCCTACACTTGTTCAATACATCACCAGGTCGTAATTGCACTCTTTCCCGGAGAACAACTATGTCAGTGAGAAATCAGTGGTTTTGCAGCTTTATTTGTTTGTTTTGTTTAGAAATTCTCAATGGATCGACATGGGGATTGTATGTTCGATAAGCAGGTGACTAAGCTTGCTTATCCTAAAAAAAATGAATTATCACGAACAACTACGAAAAAACGACGTTTTCTTAAATCGTCAATTTTTTTAACAAAACATCCTGTAGCTCCTAATGTATCGATCGTAGAGTAAAAATAAATATGACCAATTTTGTAGGAAATTTTATGGAGAAACTTTTATCCGAAGTAATTATAATACTTATGATGAACAACTACGAAAAAAACGATGTTTTCTTAAATCGACTATCTTATAGTTCTAACCAACTTTGTAGGAAATTTTATGTAGAATCTTTTGTCTGAAGTTATTATAACGCTATTCGTACAGATATTCGAGATATGTACGAAAATCTGAAAAAAGGTACCTTCAACCCCCCCTACACCCTCAGCACAGCCCCCACCCGCGAGGACTTTTAATATGTTTATCTGGACACCACAAGGTATCAATTTACAAAACTATACGAATTATTTCCCCTGATTTTATAAATTTTCTTATGCTAAAGTTTGGGCTCCTCCAGACACGATATGGCTTTTTTTAAATACAATATACCACAAATGATACGTGATATCCTCGTATTTAACCTCAAAAAAGCAATTTTGAAATAATTTCATTTAATATTTTTTTATAATTTTTAAAAACTACTAAATGTGATAAAATCACAATCAGTTGAAACATGTATAAAAAGTTCAATTTTAGACACTGAGGATGATAAATACTAATGCAAGAGGAGTTTTCAATAATATTGATATTATTTATTAATATTAATATTCTCTTTACTCAATTTCAATCTTAGGCTAGGTTTTTACAATAATTATATAAAGAGTAAAATATAAAAAACTATACGGGTGTACAATCCAAATGGGTCAGTATGGAGAAGTCGGAAACTATGAGAGATAGCGAGATCTGTTCTTAGGAACCATGACGTCAATTTTAGATTTAATAATAATTACATTCAAACTTTTTTATGAACTCTCATACATAACCGAGAATCAAACCTGGTCAATATTTTTGTAACCGCGTTAAGTAAAAAGGACCAAATTTGGCTATGAAATCCTGTGTAAACACAACTGACAGTAAATTAGACTAAAATTCCCACAGTTTTATTAATTTGCAAAAAGTGTTGAATAATATGAATCGATCATCAATTATCTGAAGAGACCACTTATGCATATCTTATCTGCATCGGTATTATGCATTACAAATAGCGTTTATTTAAAATTAGAACGCATTTGTTCAGCGGGCGTACCATTTCATTTAAAATTTGACAATGGAATACTGTTTTTGGAATTAACTTCAAATGAAACACGGCTTTTCATAACCCCCTCGTGTTGATTTTTGATAACTTTCACATTATTATTGTGTTATGTGTTGTGTACTGTTTATAAAATGCAGTTAACGAATGAAGAACAGTTAGATCTATTGGAAGCCTAATTTAAGTGATAAAAATTGACAAAAAAAAAATTGTTACGGTTCCTAAGAACAGATCTCGCTATCTCTCATAGTTTCCGACTTCTCCATACTGACCCATTTGGATTTTACACCCTAGAAAACATAAAATCATTATAAAAACCTAACCTAGGGTACCGCCGGCAGCGAGGCGGGGCCTAAGCTGCCGGTGGTCAGGGCGTCAGAGACAGGAACCTCCTGACTATCCGCGCAGTATCCAGGAGTACCGCATTCTTGATCCAGCCATCTAGCGAGAGTCTCTTGAGGTGATGGTCGAGACTCTTCGCTATTAAACCGTTCGCCGAAACGACTATCGGGACGATGATCGTCGAATCAACATCCCACATGGCGGTTACCTCGTGAGCCAGGTCTAGGTACTTGCTGGCTTTGTCCTTCTCGGCCTTCACGAGGTTCTCATCATGGGGGATGGTGATGTCGACGAGCACTGCCTGGCGTTTCGATCGATCTGTCAGCACAATATCAGGCCTATTGGCAAGAATAGTCCTGTCCGTGATGACAGATCGATCCCAATAGAGCGTGGCACGACCATTTTCGAGAACTGGCGCAGGGGTGTACTTATAGTAAGGCACTTCGGAAACCACAAGACCGTATAGCAGAGCAAGTTGCTGGTGAATAATCCTGGCTACAAGGTTATGTCTGTGCAAGTACTCGCCGTTAGCAAGATGACCACAACCGGAGATAATATGCCTGAGTGACTCCCCGGGACGGCGGCATGCCCGACAAATGTCGACCGTACCGTCCTTCAGGATATACCTCCGGTAATTGTTCGTCATGATAACTTCGTCGGCAATTGCACAGACAAAACCTTCTGTTTCCCCGAAGAGATCCCCGACACTCGATGTTTAGGAAATAATCCCTGAGACTGCACACCTCGCGGTTGTGGAGGTCTTTGGCATTTAAAAAGCCGCGACCTCCACACTTCCGCGAGATGTACAGTCTCATAACAGACGAGCGTGGGTGTAGCATGCGATGCGCAGTAAGCAGTACTCGGACTCAATATTATTATTAATATTAATATATTAATATTATTTTTATTTTAAAAATAACAATAAACCTTTCAGATTTCTGTAATAGTGTCTAACTTCTCGTCAGATGCAAGATCGCCGTTGACCTCCTTGGCATTTTAATGTTTATGAATAAGGGGGTTAGTGTATTTTTATTTTTTAAATAAAATAATATTAATATTATTGAAAACTCCTCTCGCTCCCTCCCGTATTTATCATCCTCAGTGTCTAAAATTTAACTTTTTATAGATGTTTCAACTGATTGTGATATTATCACATTTTGTAATTTTTAATTATTATAAAAAGAATTTAAATGATATTATTTTCAAAATTGCTTTTTTGGGGTTAAATATGAGGATATCACGTATCATTTGTGGTATATTTTATTTAAAAAAATAAGTCATATCGTGTCTGGAGGAGCCCAAACTTGGTATGTTTCGAAAATTGTTTTTGTTTTTATTTAACATAAATGGTTGACATATAATGATGTGATAAATTTTTAGAATCTGCTTAGTAAGCCCTTTTATTAGGTACCACACTCGATAGGTTTCAGAACAAAATATATTTTTAATCCATACAAAAAAAAGATGTCGACATAACTCCTCTCTTTTTTCGTTTCTTCCTGTCGAGCTACGGGTTAAATTGATTCGTTTGGCCTAAAGATCAATCGTACCGATTTTCAAAACTTTAACACCATTTTCCACATATCTCGGCGTACCACTATAAAGAAGAATCCCGTTTTTATTACAATCCACATTGAAGTGACGGGTTGTGCACAATAATATGGTAACAGTGTAATGAAGCGTTGTGTCAATGTGGCATTGCATTACTTTCGCGAGTTTAACATGTGATTTGTCCTGCAGCCTTGCGCGGTGTGCACCGCCGGAGTGCTTGAGTGTTTCCCGCTGTCGTCTGTGTACAGTCTCGACGACCTCTACCGCAAGTGTCTCAAGTGGATCACCAAGTACTTCTCCAAGGTGTGGCCGACCAAGGCGTTCGCCACGCTGCCCAAGGAGCTGCTAGACAAGTGCTACCAGCAGCACATCATCAACTTCACCACCGATAATCTGGTCGACACTGTTTATGGATGTGCTATAACGGGTGAGTACCATTTTATTGACTACTAGCTTCTGCCCGCGACTCCGTCCGCGTGGAACTCGTTTATATCGCAGCTCCATACAGACTTTGGGACTCAAACTATCTCTATACCAAAATTCATCGAAATCGGTTCAGCGGTTTAAGTTTGAAGAGGTAACAGACAGACACACTTTCGCATTTATAATATTAGTTACCTATGGATTAGCTGCCCACGCGGATCCGCCCGCGTATTGCAAAGAAGGCTGGCAAAGCCGTGGGATAAAAATAAGATTGTTTTGATATCGGCTGTGTAGTTTTGGAGAATACAATCTACATATACAGGGTGTGGCCTGGAATAGGAGCAAAAAATGAAACGGTAGACTATTGAGCTTGTGAGCAATCATTTCCAGGTGGTTTCAATTGAAAAAAAACATTTTTTTTCTTTATTTTTTCTTTAAAGTAAGTTCACGTGTATATTTTACTCTTCTGGGGTGACACAAGTAGTTTTATTTTATTTAAAAAATACTAAAAAGAGAACCAAAAAAAAAAACACAAAAATATATTTTAAAAACAATAATGCTAAAACTATTATGACTCATTACATGATATTACCTCAATACAATACATAAAGCTACAACCTCAACCTCACAAACCTTACCTGATGTCCGCAGCTTGGTCCGCATTTCTCAAATACTCCTTTTATATCAACGGGATTAAATGCAGCGTATGTACGTCCAAGTAACATACCCATAGTAATTGAACCCAGTCGCCTACCTGGAGAAAGGAAATTTGTTTCGCTCTTAGTACGGGTTCCTCATAGAAAACTGAAGACAACATTTTCGTTTAACTATTGTTTGAAACGACCGGACCTTAGAAGCCTTTTGTAGTTTATTACAGTTCTAGCTTAGCTTCACCCGATTATTAAAAGGACGCAGGAAATCCTGTGGGATAAGATATACTGCCTACCAGAAAGTTCCATCTATACGCACGTGAAAGAATTGCTGAAATCGGATGAGTAGTTGCGGTAATTACCCCCCCCCCATACAAACGTACGAATCTACAATCTGAATGACTTTTCCTCTTTATAATATTAATAAAGATTGTATAATTTATATTGTTATTGTGTTATTGTAGTGGAGTCCCTACAGAACAGTCGGTGGGCGGAGTGCGTGGCGCGCATGTGCCGGCGGCTGGTGAACGCGGCTGCGCACTTCGCCGCGCCGCGCCTCGTGGCCGTGCTGCGCGGCGTGCGCGCGGCCGCGCCCGCGCCCGTCTCCGCTGCCTCACAAGCGCTCCACGACTGCCTCGCCGCCGCCATCGAGTGGGCCCCCTCCGATGAAGCTGCCCGCGCCTACGCTTTCCTCTCCGCGCTGCCTCCGGACGCGCAGCGCCCCCGCCCTGATCTCATCGCGCCTCACCAACCACCACCCACCGACCTGCTCCTCACGCACGCTGCCAGCTGGCGCCTCCAGTGCGAGGGCTCACTCGTACGCGCCGCGCCCCGCGCCGTCCTCACCCAGGCCTTCAAGGAACTACCGCCTGACCTCAGAAAGCGCCTTCGAGAATTAGGCTGCATCATGTACGGCCCCCAAGCCATCCCTGCCGCTTCGCCACTCCACGACCGCAAGAGTCGCAGCGCTTACCACGCCCGGCCCAAGGCTCCCGCTATCAACACACGCAGCCTCGACATAGACCAGGTGCGCGAGTCGTTCGTGCCGTACGCGCCAAGGCCCTCAACGCACCTCGGCTCCGCCGATACATTAAAGAGCAACGGTGACCTGCGCAAGCCCCTGAAAATGATGGCCCCAAGAATCAGGACGACGAAAGCGCAGGAAGAGCGCGCCAAATATAACATGGCTAAAACGAATCTCTCGCAAGATCGGATGGGTAAAGGACGACCGACTCAATTATTTGAGAATACCAAACCGAGGTATTTGGAGCCGCGAATGTTCAAAGAGAATGAGAAGAAATCGTCCGCTGCGAAAAAGCTGCTGAACAAGATAATATCTTCGAGTGAGTCTTCAAGGAACTCTAGTCCTATCCAGGCTCGGAATGTGCGTGCGTCGCGCGGCAGGTCCCGCGAGGCCGCGATCTCGCAGGACAGCCTAGCGAGCGCCTCGCGCCCGCGTACTGCAGAGCCCTCCACCGACTCCCTCAGCGAGTCCCACAACAGCAACAAATACGCCACCTACACTAAGAGAAAATATACTTCTAAAGGCTCCGTTGAATGTAAGTAATCCTATTTATCTCAGACGAAACGTGCACTCCAAACAGCTCAGTATAGGGAAATAAAACATACACCATTGAATCCACCAGATTACAGGCTTATTTAACTGCATTTAAAGTTTTTCAAATAACCCTAGCATTGAACTAGGATTCTGATAATTGTTCAATAAACTCGTAAGTCGTTTTGTTGCGTTAATTCGTAGTGCCAAAAATATCGTACAAAAGTATATATATAATAATGTAGATATCCAAAATTGACGTTAGGCGTATTTATTTTACTTACCCATACGAACCCATTGCTCACCCCACCATACACACTAATAAATTAAGCTTCCTCAGTAAACATTGTTCGAATACTTTGTTGCAGCGGTCCAGTCCACGAAGATGCAAAACCCTTTTGGAAATAAGATGAAAACTAAAATACCCGTGTACCTTAATCAAAGCGCTAAATCTCGGCAAGCGACAAAACAAACTCAAAACAGTAACAGCATTGAACAAAAGCGAATAAATCATCCAAACAAGCCCATGGGAGCCAGCACACAACAGGCGAACGCGCAGCGCAGAGCACCAGTCGAAAGGAAAGTTCCTGGTTCCCTCATGATGGCGACTAAATCGAGTTCGGCGAAGATGGTCACGAAGACACCTAAAGAGAAACAAGTGAAACCTAACACTAGGAGCACCCGCGTGCCCGCCAAGCACACGAGCCGCCACGAGCTCCACGAGCAAGCCACAGAGATACCGGTCATGCAGCGCTCCGGGACCTTCCTGAAAGATGAGCCCACCTTCGGAGATATTACTACCAACATTGATGTAGACCAGTAAGCTAACTATCTCTTGACGTAGACTTTCCATTATTTTCACTGTCCACTAGTTGAATTAAGGCCTGGCTTTGGAAGCTGCAACCTACTGATGCTTCGAGAATAAACGTCCTGAATGAAATGTCGATTTATTTGAAAGATTGTTATTAGAGAATAGTCAATGCAGAAATTTATTCTCGGATCATTAATTGAAAATATGACTCATATTTAGTTCAGGGCCCTTGAATTTGTCAAAGCTCAGAAAAAGTTTAATACCCTTATTCATAAACCTATGCCTATTTCAGTGTTCAATATCAAAAGAATATTAACCTTATCTTTATCTCACACTTACGTTTGTGAGAAAGGGACAAAAGACAATTTAGCTAACAGGTGCTTGTCAAATTTATGAATAAAGGGTATACCTTTTTGAAGCTGATGAGTCTTAAAAATGAGATCACGTCTAAAAAAAATATTTAGGTGTACGTCCGGCTGGCCCGATTACACTAATTGTATGCTTTCCGGCACTTTCCTAATCATTCTAGCTATTGATCTCACCTCTATGTGACTACTAAAAGGTGCTTTTAGGGCTTAATACGCGACGTAACTTACCCGCATTAAAGATGCCGTGCCCGTCGAATCTATCGCAATATAATAACGAGATTGAATAGAATAAAAAATGACATGCTAACGAGTGTACTCGCATCATTCGTCATCTGTTCGTGAAATCGCGTCTTTAAGAGTCCCCAGGAAACTCGACACAAGTCGGCTGCCCATAGCAACGTAGTTTGGCTCTAATCTTAAAACGGCCTTCAGAAATAATGGACCCGATTCTACAGTGGCTTCTAAACTTCCTAATTTTATTTAGGTGTCGCTAAAACACTTTGCTATTCTATGAGCAGCTGTCATAATCAAATGACAGCGCTAATTTGAAACTGACGTTTCTTATTTAAAGCGTCTATTCAACTTACTCCGCTGCCTAAATGCTATTCTAAATATGTCGTTTTTAATCTGCCGCCTAAATTATGTCTAAAAATTAGACAATTTAGTTTTAGGCTAGTTAAGCCTTGTGCACGTAGAATCGGGTCCAATATGAAACTTTCTATACACCATAGAATCCACCATATATATAGGTCGGAAACTAGTTTCTGATGCTAGAAATTATATTTTAAGAGCCCACGACACTAAACCTATTTCTATAATACTACCGGATGATACATATATGTAATTAGTCAGTTTAGTCACGTCATTAATGTATGAACACGAAATGGCGATGCTTCAAAGCAAAAAACCTGGCAACGCTATTAAATACACGGTGTTCCCGGGAATTTCCGTTAACTTCGGCATATTGCAGTGTACATTCACAGAAACAAATTAACATAATTATTTCTTGAAAAGGAAAAAAAAAATTTTTTTTCCTTTTTTATACAAAATAATTTTATGTAGATTTAACGGTTATTGTCTTATTGTACTGTAGGGTCTAGAAACAAATAAAATAAATAATATGTACCACCGAGTCAGTTCGTGCCTAATATCGAACGAACTCACTTTGTAAACCTCCTTGTAGTGTATAGGAACCAAAGTTTAAAAAGCTGTTATGACGTCACAGTTAAGAGCCATTTATACTGGTTAAATCTGCAAAACTGATTCAATTAAAATGTTGAATATCTTGATAACAGAGAGAGTTAAGATACTACTGTCTTGGAGAAATTAACTTTAATTACGGCCTTGCAATTAACGGAAATAGTCAAAAACACGTAGTATATATGTACATTTTTTTAATTATAGAAATCCGGTATCTAGTATAATAAATAAGACTCCCAAGTTTCGTTTGCTCCTTGAAACTGGGAAGGGGTAGTTATATTCGATAATGCAGAGCTGCAAGCCCCCCTCATTGGCAATATCAGTGGCAGCAGCATGCGACTTTCTCCACTGTCTGGAAAATGCAGCAGTAGTTTTTCTTATATAGAAATTAATGATCTTACAGATGAGCTTTGGTTTTTTGAGGAGGTCGATCATGCTAGATACCTTATCATGCTGCTTCCACTGATAAGGCCAATCAGGGGGGCTTGCAGCACTGCATTATCGTATAGTCCCACCCCTTCCCTGTTTCGAAGAACAAACGAAACTTGGGAGTCTTATCTTATCATACTAGATAACGGATTTTTATTACTTTTTAATTTTATTTTTACTATAGCCTTGCCAGGTTTTTTTCATTGCAACATCGCCATTTCGTGTTCATCCATTAATGACGTGACTATTTATACATATATATCATCCGGTAGTCTTATCGAACTAGGTTTAGTGTCGTGGGCCCTCCTACCAATCCTACCATTATAATAGTTACTCTCTACTTCGTTTTCTCGATTCGACCGAAAACGTATGGAGAGTCAAACTTCCTGGGGACTCTAATTATGTTGACTTTTAGAGCTGGGAATAAAAAACTGTCCTAAAATATATAAAATAGAAAAGACAGTACGGAACAATTTTTATTGTTGCGTTTCTGGTTTAGTGCTTATATTATTTTTAATTTTTACGTAAGTGCCGTGAACGCGCGTCACGTCGTTCGCCAATCGTAATGCCGCGGACGCGAAATAGCGTTACCATTCGACAATCGTAAATCGTAATGCCACGGCGCGGACGCGAAATCGCGTCACGTCGCTGGTCGATCATATTCAAACCCGCCGTTAAGGTAAATATTTACCAGATATGTGCGAAGCTGTGTTTTCATATAGTTGAGTACTAGCTGTCAAGCATGCGTGGTGTCAAATGTATGCAAGAAACCCTTTCCCACATCTCTGGTGGATATTCACCCTTATACCGATCGTTTTGCCGTGCGCATTAGTCGTACAGAGCTGCTTATAGTCTAGTAAGGCTCACCTATCACTATAAAACGTGGAGGGCCGATAGTATAGTAGTAGTTGACCTCTGATTACACACACAATTGACAACATTTCATATTTTTGAGCCCTAAATTTTATTGGTTATGTGTATTTGGTTTAAATAGACAAATACGCAGATAGTTTATTTATTTATCTAGGGTTCGTAATTTTGCCCTGGGGACTAAACATACACATAAATAATCATACAGAAATACTATATATGAATAGCAATAATAATAATAAATAAAAAGATATAATAAGTAAGTACAGATGTAGTGCGAAATTATTTTCCTTCGTAATTTTTCGGAAAAGTTCGTATTTATCGTGCTCTCTCAAATTGCTTCTTATATAGAGTGGATAATCCGCAATTTAAAAATTCGCTGTAATTTTAATCATATTTTCAGATTACTTATAATAAGGTTGTATAGCCATGCCGAAATCTCGAAAAAGGTAAAAAAATCCAATTCAAGGTAATTATGTTTTAAAGCGGAGATAATGTTTTGTTTAGTAGTGACAATAAAACTGATTATTTTGAAGTTACAGAAAGTGGTTTTAAAAATCCCATTTTCAGTACCTAATAATTGTTGCGGTTGTAACATCTCTATATTATACAACAACATTATTCATTTTGACATTTGACACTTAACAATAAAGTTCCATATTAATGGGTATGAGAATGCGATAATTCATTGACAGTTCGGGTGTCATCGTATTCCGATAAAGATCCGAGTTTTCCCGAAGGAAAATAATTTTGCAATACATCTGTAGTTATAATTTTATTTTATTTTTATCGATAAAATACGCCAAAGCCTTGGCTACTTTGGGCTCAAAACTGGACAAGAGGGTTTTAACGTTGGTGGGGAGTTGAACTTTGAGTTTTGTTAGCAGGTCATAGAGGGAGAATTGATTTTTAGGACACTCGAAAAAAATATGTTCAATTGAACCAATACCATGCCCGCACAGACATTCCGCGCAATTTTTAACTTTAATCTTATATTGAAATTCATTATCAGCGGCCCACAGAGCCTACCATGTTGAGTATAGTTTTAACGAGGAGATCGCAGTCTAAGTCCTTGCTAAAACATTGGAAGAAAGCTCTATTACCGTTTACTGCTGCTTCCTTGGCAGCTGAATTAGCCAGTTCGTTCCCATGAATACCCTTGTGGCTGGGGATCCAGCATAGGGTTACTTTTAGCTCAAGGAGTCGGCAGGATAGGAGAGCCTCCTTGATGAGGCAAACCAACGGTGATTTAGTCCAGTTTTTAATTGCTAAGTCTTACCACGATCGAAAAAAAAAGTTATCTGACATTAAAAATGACATCTGACTTTGCCATTGTCACTGGAGTAGGTCTGTGATGGTGATGGACACCACAGGGTGTGTTGTTTGTACTATTTGTTAAAAATATTTTATCGACGAATTTGGCTGTGATAAGGGATACCGATACTGCATTATATAAATACGACACCTTGCATTCACACGGATACGACGGACGATAGGGACGATAAAAAACATTGACTATTTGGCGCCGAAAAAGGACTACCGATATGAGGATTCCCGACGGCTATAGTGCTGCAAACAGTACAAATCTACCAATTGTAGATCACTTTATGCTGATGCAGTACATGTATAATAATGAATCATTCAATGCTGCTGAAATTCGTGTTGCTAAAATTTTTTTTGTTGGATCGGAATCCGGTATTTTTTGTATGGGAACGAAAACGTTATTTTTTCGTTCTTTGTTAATAATTTCATTTCTGATTGGGCAATCTAATAATACGCAGTCGTTACTTTAAAACACAATTAAGTCCTACATATGAAGTATAAAATAGTTCGAGATATGTGGTTATTTCGAGGTTTTTGCAAAAAACCGGTTCCGATCCCTGCTTAGGACGAGTATACACCTCGTCGATCCATGCGGGTTTCTCCATAGTAGGCAATAAATCCCTATAATATAGAATATTTTAATTTTATTTTACTTTTTTTTCCGTAACATAAGGCACAGGCTATCCATTAACTATGTCGTAGAATGAGTAAAATTAGACCATATTTTTAATTGTTTTTAAACTACATATTTTATTAAGCTATATAATTTTTTTATAAATATACTAAAGTGTTCAGGAGGCAATATGCTTTTGAATCATATATTCATTTTGAAGGGTTAATAAAATGAAATTTTGTCAATTGAGACTAATCTAGAGGTCGAATTATACTAGGTAGGGGTCTCTATACGAGCTCACGGTCGGGAACAAGGTGCTTTGCTTTGATTGACAGTTCGACGAATGGACGTAATACGATATTTGACAATAGTCAAATCAGCTTCTTTTTATGAAACTTCAAAAACGCCCCGTTAGTATTGAATTTGTAGAGATTACTTGCTTGTGACGTCACCATCAATCAAGGTCGTTATTGTTAGTTAATAAAAAATCAAAAATCTTAAAATAGTCATCTTAAATAACAGATTGATACTTTCCGAGTATTTTCGTAATGTTTATCTGTTGCTAATAAAAATACAATTTATGTTCACTGTTGTCAAATAATTGCCTAATCCTGGCGATAGATTCTATTTTATTTGATTTTTTTCATTCCGTGGATAATAGCTCGTCTGGGTATCATAGTAGCGCATAGCGTAGTAATTACGGCACAAGGAGCGGAAAATGTCTCGATTCAGCTTGATGCACGGGAGTAATGTGCGCTAAAACGGTTAAATAAGTTAAATAGTAGGAGATCTTAGGGTACCTTTCATTTTTGAGACAAAGCAAACCGTTTGGAACAGGTGTTTCTGGGGGTGATCTGAGCTGATTTAGCCCGGTTGCCACGAGGTTACCCCCAGCAGGTGGGCGGGGGGGGAGTGCCTCCGGCGCGCCTCACTCTAAGCTTTATATCTAGCAACTATATCAAGTTTGGTGTCTTTTTCGTATAATTCGAGGATGACTATGATGAATATGTGACTAAATTGTCAGTCACCCATACAAAAAATACGAGAAATTCAAAATTAAAAAATAATCTTTTACTTTTATTTCGAAAATATTCTACAGAAAGAAAACTATGAGGATTTGCTCTACAAAAAAATACCTATAAATAGCCCAGGTATCCTACTATACAGAATACTAAACTTGTCAAATATTTTTCGTTTATAACTTTGTTCAAAAAAATGTTTTGTGTCGCGGTGCATTGTAAGGGCGGTATGCAGCTTTTAGGATTCTTAAGTATGTTTAGACGATTTCTGAAAAGTTGTTATTCTTCTAGTTATAGATTACATTAATCAATTACTTCTGGACGTGATATATATACAAATATAAATTAAATCTATACATATAGTAAAGCTGAAGAGGGTAGAAAGCCTGCACATGGATGATATTCGAAAAAAGTAGGTTCGGGATACTTAGAATCGATAACAGAACACGTTCCAGCAGTTTTTAGAAGTTTGTCTGTTTCACGTGAAAACGGCAAACCGGATTAAGAAAATCCCCGGTCAGGTTATAGGCTATAAGAATATAAAAAAATGGGGTTGAACTTTGTATGGGAACTCCTCGAATCTATGAGCTAAAGACTTGAAAATTGGCAAGTATATACTTGACTAGAAAGTAAAAAGACCCCCATTCATACTTTTAGCAAAATATAGATAAAACGTGAATAAACACGGGATTTAAAATAGTGCTAGGCGGCTAAAGACAATATATTAACCAAAACTGGTTGATTGGTACCTCCACAGATAGTAACTGTTAGACAGTAGAGATCTAATTATATTAATTGGAACTCCAGTCACTGACGACGTCGCTGTTGATATTGAAAAACCAGCAACCTTGCTAGATGACCTCTGCCTTCATATATTTTATATGAAATCAGAGTTCATCTAAATTTGTTTGATAGGTTGAGTTGAATACTTATCTCGAATTATCATAGTTCATCAACATCAAGGGATGTGGGTATAACATTTGGACAAAACAGCATGCCGCGGAGAATTGAGTATATTAGGTACCATTTTTTTTTCTGTTGAAAACTCCCGTCACTGAAATATTATTGGAAGCGCATATGGAACGAGCCCTAAAGGAATATTTTGGGCCTTTCATTCTTATGAAACCTCGGCCTTCGCTTTGCTTCTTCTTCGCTTGCCTCCGGCTCTCTAGTTTCCCTTACAAGACACCGGAAGATAATGAATGTCCTTAGGGGTCATTGCTCGCATTGAGACTGCTTTCAGAAGGGTTGATTTGGGCCTTTAATTCCAACGAAAAGGCCTTGCTTGCCTCGCCGCTCGCCTTCGGAACTTTGGCCTGGGATTTCGCTTGCAAGACACCGAGAGATAATGAGTGTTCGGCCATGAGGGCGCATTTAGAGCGCTTTTTAAAGGAATGCTTCGAATCTTTCATTCCAATGAAAAGTACGGCCTTTGGCCTCGCTTGCCACGCCACTCACCTATGGGACTTACATCGCCTCGCCACTCACCTACGGGATAGTAAGTATCCGTGAGGGCTCGCTTGCTTCGCCGCGCATATTCGGTACTTTAGCCATAGGTTTCACTTGCAAGACAACTAGGGATTGTAAGTGTCCGTGGGGGCTTGCCTTCGGGTCTTCGGCCCTCGAGCTCGCCTAGGGACCAGTCTCTAAGAGCATGCTTTAATTACTAAGAAAGCTCAGCCTACGGCTTCGCTTGCCTCCCCTTTTACCTTCGGGGATTCGGGCCTCAGGTTTCATTTGCAAGATAATGAGTATCCGTAGGACTCTCCTTTCATTCCAACGTAAAGCTCAGCCTTTGGCCTCGCTGCCATCTGGGGATAATAAGTGGCCTTCTGCCCCCGAGCGCTTTCTTAAGGCTTGATTTGGACCTTTCATTGTTAAGAAAAGCTCGGCCTGGCCGCTCATGTTCGGGATTTTGGTCTCCGGTTTCGCTTGCAAGGCACCAGGTGATAGTAATTGTCCGTGGGGGCTCACCCACAGGCCTTTAGCCCAAGAGCTCGCATAGCGACCGCTCTCTAAAAGCATGCTTTGGGCCTTTCATTCCTACGAAAAGCTCAGCCTTAGGCTCCGCTTGCCTCCTTTACCTTTAGGACTTTGGCCCTCAGGTTTCGCTTGCAAGTTACTCGGAGATAACGAGTATCCGTGGAGGCTCGGCCTCGGGCTCGCATTAAGACCGCTCGCTGAGGGATTGCTTTAGACCTTTAATTCCAATGAAAAGCTCGGCCTTCGGCCTCGCTTGCCTCGCCGCTCACCATCGGGACTTGAGGATAATGAGTGCCCATCGGGCTCGCCCTAGGGCCTTCGGACCTGGGTCTCGCATAGGGAGCGCTCTCTAAATGCATACTTTGGGCATCTCTATAATATTATCGACGACCAAGTTTATTTGTGACATTTTGTGACTTGGCAATCACACAACTTTACTGCATTTATGGATTTTTGCATACCTAAAACTATGTAGTGTGATTGCTAAGTCACAAAATTTTATTGAGTAAGCAAATAAAGATTAATAAGAATGCCTGAGATTTGGCTCTACGAAATATCTCACAATTTTTTGCGGTGGAAGAGTTTCGAGACTTGGCCCCTTTTACATGGAATGTATTTTATGGGATCTAACTTCTTTTTGTAGGGTATTGTGTTATCAATACATACAAATTATGAATGCAGTCCCATTCTTGCTTTTTTGTCCCATTCACTGCAAATGTAACTTGGTAATCCTATATATTTTAATGGGATTATTTATGCAGTTGGTGTATCTAGAAAACTGGACCGAAATTGCAAAACATTTTAGTGGCAACCGGGCTAAATCAGCTCAGATCACCCCCAGGAACACCTGTTCCAAGCGGTTTGCTTTGTCTCAAAAATGCAAGGGGACCTTAGAAAACGGGCCCTAAGATCTACTAAAAACGGTTATTAGGGCGATTTTTTTTAAATGTAATTTCGCAGTTACAAATTTTTGAACTACTTCCGACGCTTGTATGATTTCAGTGCAAAATAAATGTTAAATACGTATTTTGTATATTATTAGAATCTCATTGTGTGTATACTTAAAATATTTAAGCATTTACGATAGTGTTAAGCAGCAGCGCCTGTAGATTCAAGAGGCAGGCATGGTACATGTATGATGTACATGAGAGGAAGGCATGGTACTTGTATGATGTACAAGAGAGGAAGGCATGGTACATGTATGATGTATATGAGAGGCAGGCATGGTACATGTATGATGTACATGAGATGAAGGCATGGTACATGTATGATGTACATGAGAGGAAGGCATGGTACATGTATGATGTACATGAGAGGAAGGCCTGGTACATGTATGATGTACATGAGAGGAAGGCATGGTACTTGTATGATGTACAAGAGAGAGGAAGGCATGGTACATGTATGATGTACATGAGAGGAAGGCATGGTACATGTATGATGTACATGAGAGGAAGGCATGGTACATGTATGATGTACATGAGAGGCAGGCATGGTACAGTCAGCGTCATATAGTTAGTATCAGCCAGAGTAGCCAAATATTTCTTAACACATCCTTATTCTTACAGTAATAAAGACGTGTACCGAAATATTTGGCTACTCTGGCTGATACTAACAATATGACGCTGACTGTACATGTATGATGCACATGAGAGCTGGCATCGCGTGTACTGTGTTTTATTTCCTGGTACCTATGTTTATGGCCTGGACTAGGTGATGTGCAAATAAGAAAATTATTTATTCCTATTTTTAAGTTAAAATAATAAAACGTGAAAAATATTTTATAATAAATCAATAAACATAGGTATATATGTACTTGTATTGCAAATAAGGATGAGAAATTAAAAAACCATTTAGTACGCTAAATTAGGTACCAGCCATCCGTATATTAATTTACAAAAATAATTGTTAACTAGGTTAGTTTTCGGAATGATCTCAGTGATGCACAGTATTCGATGCATTTTATTTCTGGTCTGCATCAGCCATTGTTATAACTGTAAGATATAAAATTAGGCCATGTTTCATTCGTATATTTTTTTTAGTTAGGCTAAGATACGATAGCACCCAAACCATTATTTTGTAGCAACATTATATTCTTCGCTTGTGCAGCGCAAGAAATCTGCATGTTTTGCAGCTCACAGCCACATCATACATAAACCCCATAATCCCCATATAAATCAATTGATCCCGATTCCTGCATAGACACGTACTGTACTAAGGTAATCTAAACGGCTG
Source organism: Epinotia bilunana (assembly GCA_947049275.1). Classification (NCBI taxonomy): domain Eukaryota; kingdom Metazoa; phylum Arthropoda; class Insecta; order Lepidoptera; family Tortricidae; genus Epinotia; species Epinotia bilunana. The sequence continues at coordinate 35,951,293 of OX346252.1, read as the reverse complement.
TCTGCCCTAGACAATTAATTGTGCGGCTGCCTACGATAAGAATGGTTTCAGTATTTTCGCTATAAAATATCGTAACTTTTGCTACCTGCTCTTGTAATTATAATATATGTATTAGTAATCAAAGTAGCAATTAACGAGGAATGGTGCGAATAAATGTCGGGGGCATGAGAGGTTTATCGTTTTTTGTACTGAATTCTTGTAAATCTGCCCTAACAACTTCGATCCAATTTTTCCTATTTTACTAGTTATATCTGTAAAAAGTATTTTTACGCTGGGCATAATTTGTTGATGACAAATTGATGTATCGTGTAACAAAGTGTGATTGCATTTAACGAACACCGTTCTTGTGACGCAGGTAGTTATGGATCCGATACCGGAAGCCAACCGTACGAGCTGGCGCGCTGAGTGTACGGTAGAAATTATTTGAATTTGACAAATACTTACGAACACTGTATTTGCACGACATCGATAGGTATTTAAATGGATTAGGTATTTGCTACGTCTAATTGAAGCAATCACCGTGTGACTATAGGTGTTTTAATGTTACGAACATGAAATGGCCTAATTGTAGCAGCTTACAGGTAAATTACTTTCGAGACGTTTTTGCATTTGTAGTAGTATTTGTATATTTACAGGGACACACGTACACAGACGCACGTATGTGTGTGTGAGCTGGCTACAGAGGTCACAACTACAAATGCAAGAACGTCTCGAAAGTAATTTACCTGTACATTCTTGTCCGTCCTATAATCGAGAATTTGATCCCCTACTAAGATCGCAAATGAGTTTAAATACCAATTGGACGTGTTACCCCGGCACACGCGTGTATTTGTTAGTTGACATTATTGTAGATCAAATTAAAATTGATGTTAAATATATTTAAAAATTGGTTAAATTATTTGATGAATTTTAATTATTATACTCTACGACTGAAACATTCTTCCCATATCCCTAACTGTTTTCATTATCTACCGGTTTTATTATAGATGCATTGGTAGAAACATAATGATTTCTGTCTCCTTATGGTCCCAGCGTCTTGTTGAGGTCGACGGTAAAGTTACATGTCTTTTATTTGTCAGTGTCGCAATATAGGTACCTAACTGTAGACATTTTTCATAATAAATAACTGTATCAGTTAGTTATTATTAAGAAAATATTTAATTATTACACTCCTTGGCAAGGAAGATTTTATAATTTGGGCGAGTGAAATGTGGCACTTCGCGTGATCGCGTTCCAAACAAAACGCGTTGGTTTCCGACCATGTTTAGTAAAGGAAGGTAGGTAACTCAAAGCAATCGCCAATCCACACTGACCATCAGTGGTGCAGAGCTAAGCAAGTATTAAAAAATACTACTTACATTACTCACCTAGAACTGTAAAACAAATAAGTCTCAGATCGCAGGTATTTGACGCCCGAGCCGAGCCGAAAGGAATGGCGATATAAAATATGAGATCTGAGCTTTCCTTATTAGCGCCCGTGGTTAGTACATAATGTTACGTCTCCTTTGCTTTTTTGTCGAACATATAGATTGGTCTCTTCCCTTACTATTATAGTCGATTAGCAAGTACCTACCTATGAAAAAGCGAGAAGGATGAATGCTTTCTTTCTCCGACATAAACGGCGGGAGGTAATTTTGTGTTAGGTGTGACGTAAAAAAAATTGTTACCTAGTACAGTCAGCGTCATTTAGTTAGTAGCAGCCAGAGTAGCCAAATATTTCGTAACACACCCTTATTCTTGCAGTAATAAAGGCGTGTACCGAAATATTTGGCTACTTTGGCTGCTACTAACTATATGACGTTGACTGTACTTATAGGTAGCCATCTCAACAGGAGGCTCGGAGCATAAACCTATTGTTGATTTAATATTGTATATAGTGCATAGTTATGTAACTATAATTTATCTATACTTATTTCAATAAAGGCAGATGTGTTAATATTTCGCATTTTTATTTGAAAAACTCATTTTAGGAACTAAACTTTCATATACTTAGCCTCAGTCAGCTTTACAACTCTTAAAGTAGGTATACCGAGATTTACACAATTTTAATATACTACTTAGTCAAGTACGTTTTACGTACAAAAGGTTATCCCCTGTTTAGGTATGCCGATCAAGCCCTTTCTATCGCATGCAACGCGATGATAGAACGCGTGCGTGCCGTAGCAGCGCTAACATAACGGCCAGGGCCGGTAGGGTAGGGCGGCATGTAGGTAGGCACTTGTAGCGGCAGCGGCACGACGTAACCACGGAGTGAGCGCATACAGCTTACAAATAAATATGTCCCATCCCTAGTAGCATTTTCGTTGGGCCAACTCGGTGATAGAAGCGTTGCGCGTCATGCTTTGGATAAGCGACCGAAACGCGAGCCGCGAGTCAAAGATTACTCCAAGATCTGGGACTCCGTCAACGCGACCCATGGCCTTCCTTGCAATACAGTAGACATAGCACCGATGTGGACTGTATAAGGAGGTCTTGACATTGGTGTCTAGTAAGCGCAAGCCGCGAAAGAGCTAGCTAGTGTGATACAGTAGTACCACAAATATAAGAAACAACGATGTATCAGAAAAAAATTTTTGAAAACATTTTAACCAATAATAATTAAGGCAGCGCGTTTGCGCGGGTAAAATTTTCAACGCCCAATGGCCGAAATTTTGCGCGCGACGCCGGCTGCTTCGGCGCCCGCCATTTTGTCTGGCGCCATGAGCGGGAGAGCACGAGTTCACCTGTCATTGCATATTGTACTTGCGTATAGTGCAACAAGAACTTTATTGAAATGGTCATACGTTCGATTTCATTCGGTACTTGTCAGCACTCGTCGGCGTGGACGAAGATTGCCGATGTAACTTATATTCGTGGTACTACTTTCTGTACAGCAGGTTGGTTTTGGCCTGCCGGTTGCCACACCGAGTAAAGGTGGTTTTCCACCGGCGAAGCGAGGCGGGGCGTGGATGGGCGAGAATTGAAATTAGTATGGGACTTACTACCTATTTCCACCGCGCGCGCGCGCTCAGTGCAAATAGGTAGTAAGTCCCATACTAATTTCAATTCTCGCCCTTCCATGCCTCGCCGGTGGAAAACCACCTTTAAGCGCTGTACGTGTCGCGCCTGCATTACTCCGCCACAGCTGATGACTTGGTGCAGTATATTCACCAGAAGACTGGCTACTCACTGAGGGTTTTTCAGCCGCGTTCGCGCCACTACGTGCACTTCAGCTCGTTTGTGGTGCGCGTGCCGCGGCCGCTGCAGGAGATCATCGCGTGTGCCGACTTCTGGCCGAAGGGTGTCGTGTTGCCGCGGTTCCGGGGCAACCTACCGAGTTCTACGCCGGACTTGTCGACGCAACGGAGCCACAAATTTTAGGCGTCTAATTAATATTTTCAAGCGACCGTATATTGTGTAATTCAAGCTACGTTATTATGACAGCATGCATGATGCATGATGATATTGATGATTATTCTACAGCAACTAAACTTGTAATATGTATACATACTTATTTTAAGCTTCTAATAAGTGACTCTACTGCATCTTTAATATAATATCAAAGGACTTAGAATTTTCAATATGAAACTTTAATACGATAGCATAAGTAAGTAATTGACGAAGGAATCTATTTTAGTTGGACATGCAGTTTACTTTTTATTGTCATAAAATAATGGTCAATGATACTAATTTTAATAACTTAGGTATTTGCTCCTTATTGCTTAAGAACTTGATCTTTTTTTAAATTGCAAATCAAAGTTACCCAAGTCCAAAGGGTCTAGCCGCAATCCTATAGTGAAACTGCCCCTGGCTGAAATGTATAGCTTTCGTAGGTTCGTTTGTCTTATTACGATATCATTTTACCAAATATCAAATCAAGTTGGTTCGGAAAAAAAAAATGAAAAATCGTTCTTTTTTAGCCAATCCCATGGTTCGATTTCTTTGAAATTTGGAGGTTGCATATACCTAATAGTAATTAATTTTCCCAATCTGACTTCTTTACAAAGGCTTAAAAATCGTTAATGTTTTTTTTTTTAATTAAATACTTCAGAGATAGGGACAACCTCAATTTTTTGTTATTTAATGTAGAATATAATATTGCATTACATTTTTTTTTAAATAAAAAATCCGTGTATCTTACTAATGCAAATATACAAAAACACTCATTCAATAATAGCTGTAGGTAGAATAACTTTCTCAAATAATATATATATACATACTGCGTGGAACGGAACGATGGACTTTCCCGCAAGAGGGGGATTATTGAGCGCTAGTACGTCACATTTTCCAGATAAACAATTTTTTTTGACGCGTTTTTTTTTTTACCTTTGTATGGTGCGTTGGCCGACTGGAGCGACGAGCTCCATACAAATGCAAAAAAAAATCGCGTCAAAAAAAATACTTTATCTGGAAAATGTGACGTACTAGCGCTCAATAATCCCCCTCTTGTGGGAAAGTCCATCGTTCCGTTCCACGCTGTATACCTATAACTAAAAGATTTTTTTTGATGTTTTTCTTTTACGAGGGCTGCTACTTATGTATCCGGAATCCAGGACTCCAACTTTCTTAAACACAATTTTTGACCCCCATGGTAAAATTTTAACTTTCTTTTAATACTGGCCGCTATATTTTTTTTCTTGAGTACGCTAGTCTTTTGTTTTTGGCGGGTTTAAAATCTTATCTCGTTGCAAGAATGGAACTTACTCGTGAAAATATTCGTGCTATGATTTATTACGATTTTCGGCGTGGCTTAACGCAACAACAATGCATAGATCAATTAACTTTGACGCTCCATCAAAAACTACTGTGTATCACTGGTTTAGTGAGTTCAATCGTGGACGTAGTATGCTTAGGTATGCTTAGCTTGAAGTTAAGGAAGGTCGCCCGAAATCGGCCGTTGTACCACAAAATATTGAAGCAGTGCGGAAACTTATCTTATAATGCATGACCGTCATGTTACGTATCGCGATTTATCTATGACGAGCATTAATAAGATATTACATGAACATTTAGCTGTAAAATAAATTTGTTCGCGTTGGATACCGCACAATTTAACTAAGGATCAAAAAGAGGCTCGCCTCGAATGGTGCAAAAAATGTTGAAAAAATATAACCGTGGTGACTCAAAAGCTGTTTATAGTATCTACACAGGTGACGAATCTTGGATATATGCATATGATCCCGAAACTAAACAGCAATCAACAGTGTGGGTGTTTCAAAATGAGCCGAACCCTACGAAAGTTACTCGTGCAAAAAGCACCTTGAAGCAAATGGTCGCCTGCTTTTTTGGTATGAATGGCCATGTGGCTACAGTGCCACTAGAAAATCGTAAAACGGTTAATTCGGAGTGGTACACGACCATTTGTTTGCCAGAAGTGTTTGAAGAAATACGTAAAGACAACCAGCGACGCAGAATCATTCTTCACCATGACAACGCCAGCTGTCATACATCACGCGAAACAACTCGATTTTTGGAAGGTCAAAATATAGAATTAACGGGTCACCCACCGTACAGCCCTGATTTGGCACCCAATGATTTTTATTTATTTCCAAATGTAAAGAATAAATTAAGTGGTCAACGATTTTCGACCCGTGAATATGCGGTCGACGCGTTCAAACAACACGTTTTGGAGATACCTCAATCAGAGTGGCAAAAGTGCTTTAAAAATTGGTTTACACGTATGCAAAAGTGCATCGATCATCACGGAGAATATTTTGAAAAACAATTAAACTATATTTAGTAATGTACGTTTGATTATTTTTTCTATTCCGGATACATAAGTAGCAGCCCTCGTACATTTGTATGGAGCAGGTCGCCCCAATCGACCAAAGCTCCATATAAATGTAAAAAAAAACCTAGTTTTTTCTTATCAAAACACGACTTACCTTTTATTATGCCCTTGATCGGTTCACACCCCATTTTGGTACACTCCGTATTATATTGTATAATACATACACAGTCAACATAGTATGTATAAGTGTAAAGTTTAGTGTTTTAATAAAATATGTCAAACATAAAACTCAAGTTTCTTTTGATACAATACCTACATACAATATAACATACATATATATTATATTGGAATAGGTATATGTATATATATATATATATTATTTGAGATAAAGTTATTCTACCTGCCTATTATTTAATGAAGGGTTTTTGTATATTTGCATTAGTACCTAAGACATTTGTACCCGGTTGCCCCAAATGGCTTTTTTTAGAAAATATATATGTAATGCAATATTATATTCTACCGACTTCATTTTGGTACTCCGCCAAGCCACGAGAACATTTCCACATTTCTTTTATAATTTACCACGAACTGATTTCCGAGAGCAAATGCGTTGATTTTAAGAGAAAAAAACCCAATCGCTGTATGTGACCCGATAATATTTGAGGACTTCTGTCGATTCCACAAGGATCACCCTTGGCACTTCATTAGTTGCTATTTCAACGGAATCTTATCAGAATCTGTGATATACTTTTGTACATAATTGAGGAATTCCATAAGTCATCTGTGGTCTTCGTCATCAATTCCACTCCACCAATTTATGATTTCCGGATGTAAATACACGAGTTATAATAGAAAATACCAAAATCACTACACGCGTGCCTAATATAATATAATTGAGGAGTTCCCTCAATTCCCCATGGATCCCATCATCCAATTGAATTTTCAAAAAAATGGTACCCACCTAGAAGCATATACTTACAAACAAAAAAAAAATTACGAATCGGCTCATCAATGACGGAGTTTTGAGGTAACAAACATTGAAAAGAAAAATGATAAAAAAAATACAACCGAATTGAGAACCTCCTCCTTTTTTTGAAGTCGGTTAAAAATAGAGTTTGTTCCTATCTCTGAAGAATTTATATATATATATATTTATATATATATATATATAATCGTTAAAAAGCCTTTGCAAAGACGTCAGATCCTTGTTTTTTTTTAATTAATTACTATTAGGTATATGCAAACTCCAAATTTCAAAGAAATCGAACCATGGGATTAGCTAAAAACACATTCTTATTTTATTTTTTATTTTTTACCGACCCAAGGTGATTATAGACTTGAAATTTGGTAAAATATCTTATAACAAGACCAATAAACGCACCTACGAAAGCTATACATTTCAGCCAAGGGCAGTTTCACTATAGGATTGCGGCTAGACCCTTTACAGTCGACTGATGACGACACCAGGGAATGTATCCACTTTTTCACCTTATTGCATTGTAATAGGAACCAGAAGTGGATAGTTACATCTCTTTGTAGTCGACTTTACAAAATTAAAATAAAAATAAATGTATGCTCTAACACTTCCGTTTTTTTTATTCAAGTTGAAACACGTAACCTTTGAATATTTCAAAATTATTTTTAAGGCCGGATAAGATAGCAACTGGCCCAACCTACCTGCCGTTTTAATTTGGCAAACGATAGACCAAACACCCTGTATATAAAATAAAAAAAACTGTGAATTCCAAAAGGTCGTAAATGACGACGTAATTTTTACGGTGGCTTTGTGGCACCCAATGACTGCCATACCATACCAAAGAATACTCTAAGAACACACATACATACCTACCTATGTATCATATTAAATGGGTGATGGCACCTTGTGCACACATTTTTTTTACGGACGCAGTAATGTCACTCACAGTTCTTAAAGTTGATAGAGAAAAAGAAATGGAAAACTTGATGAACAATGTGTTATTTCACTTCCTCATATTAAATGTTCGGTTCTGGCGATTCGCCGGCCGCTGCCGCGGCACGCTCGCTTCGCTCGCACTGTAGGGTCGCAGTACACCTAACACTCCTCGCTTCGTCGCTCGTACCTAACGGAGACCTGCCTTAGGGTATGTCGAATTGGCATTTTGCGTTTTTGGTAATTTAACCGTTGCCTGGTTACCCAACGTTAACACTATACCTACTCATATGTATGATCCACCGTCACACTGATTATTTTCAAATAGGTCAGTATGAAGGCTGGGAAAGTAATTTCCTTACCTTAACACTGGTGTGAAGGCTCAGTGTGAAGGTGGGTCGGTCGTGATAAACCCATAGGCATTCCTGAGATACCTGCGCGGTGTGGGATGTGTTTGTGTGAAGCTCAATGTAGCGCCCATTTTGTTGGTTCCAACTCACCCACACTGCAGAAATCCCTATAAGATAGCTGGATAATTAGACATATTTTGTTTTAAAGGAAGATGAGAAAATAGTGATCGAATATTATACACACGATATGACAGAAAGAAAACAAGCACAGTCATCAGTCTATCAGAAAAGCTATCGAATATACTTAATAAATTGCGAGGATATTTTAGTTTCAATGCAAAAAGAAATTCATTGTGTTTAAAAAGAAGAAATATCGTAAATTAAGTATTTTTATTTCAGAAAACGATACAATATAGCATAATAGTATAACAACAATACCATACGGATATTTCAATAAAACTATAGTCTCCGTTAAATAAAATAAAACAATTGACATTAAAATAACCTTGTCCCAATGAATTAATCATCTCTTGAAATAATAGGAGGCGTAGCTCTAACAGTGGAATACAGTAAAATGGGTAGAATAGTATTAAAATCAGACATAAAAACAAGTTATGGGGCACAAACAGACTACCGAGTAAAACGTCCGAGCGTACATTTACGGCCCAGTCCTGCATCGGGCATTACCACCAGAGCACAGAATACACAACAAGAGTGGACGGCAGAACGCCAGTCGGCTGTCTGTGGGGCCCCGCGGGCTCAACTGTTCGCCCGCCTAGACGTAAACAATTATGCAATCGGTAATTACACTACGTTACATATTATTAAGTAATAACACAATCACTTACACCAAAAGATTAAAACGTTTAACAAGCCGAGTACGTCCTGCAAGACTACTGCCGGTGATCGTGGCTGTCACCACACAGCTCCGACTTGTTGTTTACACAATCCCTTCAAACAGGAACAAGTGACAACTAGTTTCATTTAAACTATTTAACTGAATGGTAGATCTTGTCTTTTTTAGTAAAGGTGCTCGACATAATATATTCTATTTTTGTAATGTTCACATCTACTTTAAATTAGGTACTTATACAAAACCTTGAAAAAAAAAAACTGTCAGAGTAAAATCCCAACCAATGTCTAATAAATACTAATAATTTACGCCAGATAACTAAAAATAAAAATGCAGCATATAAACAAGAGAGAAATCTTCCTAAATATACTGACACGAATCTACAACCAAAGGCTATGAACCATGATTTTCGACATCCTAGGTAATCCTAGGACCCCAATGGTAATAATCAGGTGTGGCATTACAAATTTAGTAATTTAGGCGATACCAAATGAACAATTCGACCGTGGTGTACGGTAAGAGAATAATCAGTTATCATACCTGCTGGCAGGGATCCCGCCAGCTTCCAGTCATTTAAATATTACCCAAAATCTCGATTCCAAATCATGTAATTGCTTTGACCAATAATAAATAACATATTAAATATTAACGATAAGCTGACCGGTCGCTATAATGCCTAATAGCTTTTTGAAGCAAGTAAGAATCCTCACGGGCCGTTTCCTCCCCCGGCGTGCCTCAACGGCAAGACGAGGACTCTGTCCACCGATTTCAAGGCAACTATTCACTGGTATTTTGCGACGTAAGCTATCGTTCAGTCAAATCGAGGTGCGATATGAATACGTCGTAGTTTAATACTGTGTTACATAAAATTCGTTGTAAATTTTAAAGTAACGACTAGAGGAAATAAGAAAAATACTGCGTGACTCTGCTTTGTCAAAATCTGTTTGCACTTTTTTTGCGTTGTTGTAGCTTGGTATTTTATCCGGAGATTCAGATTTTGAATCTTAGGTACAAGGTACAGCAGATTTACTTGATAATAATTGATGACTGGACCAATTAGACCAATGCTGTGCGACTAATGAAGCTATGGACCCTTAACTCCTCGAAGGACCGGTACTGTTACCGCATAACACTGGCGCGGCCTGCCGTGGCGTTCAACAATAATTACGATAGGTAATGACAAGTTTAGTATTGACCGCCGCGGACAGGCCGCGCCAGTCAGTGAGATGCTTTACACAGGCCACTCATATCAAGAACTGGGAGGATATGATATTGATGAAGTGATTGCCGAGGATTACTAGTGTTGTATCTCATGTTAAGACCCAATTCTACATTAACATGTTAAAACTAGTATCAAGTTAAAACTATTTTTTTGTAGGCGTCTATTCGATATCACGTCAAATTATAGTCTAAGATGGTACAGTCAGCAAAATAGTTACCTGCACCCTGCTTACAAGTTCCTATACAAATTGGGCAGCTAAATACTTTTCCGACTGTAAACTTTATTTTCTCTGTGACAAGTGCTTAATCCTTCCTCAGTTGCCATAAAGCCTCACTCGAAACGTCACCAATAACAAGAACAGGTTTTTTTGGAAATATTCAACGGCTTTTATATGTTAATTAAAGTAAGCTTTTCGCTTTCATTATTGAAATCAGTAAATCTATGGACCGGAAGTTAGGAAAAAAGAACGAAATTGCAAGCAAAAATGGAATCAGTATTTTTTATGATGGAAACATGTTTGAATACCTACACAAATTTTGAGACTAAGATCTGAATACAAAAATATATGCATCAAGAAATATTTACGACCTTGAGATAATATAGAATTTCATCTGGCCTATGCAAAAGGTTTTTTCATATTATTCTATATATTGTTGTTTTTTTTTCATATAAAGCGCGACCGTTTGATCAGGCTAAAATGCCAAATAAAAAGGAAAATATTTTAACGCGTGCGATATAAATCAAACCAAAACTAACGCATAATCCTCTTAACACCTCTACAAAATTAAAAATAATGCTTTTATTAACTTAATCACTGAAAAAAACATGTTGGGTACACAAATCATAAGTTAAACTGCTATGACGCCATGAAAATTAGGTCGGGTCGCATCGGTCACATTTGGCGGCAATGACAGTCAGCCCATAAAAGACTAACTGCAATCCAAATGTAACAGTCTTTCAGGCACAGGCGTTGTATCAACCACATACTTCAACTTTAACTATAAACTGAAGAGTAAGACTCGGTTTCGTTCGTAGGCCGACTAGTCGGCTAGTCGGCTGATCGGCCAAACCCGGTTTTTTTTACTGTGGGCCTGAAAAAAGGGTCAACTGACTCTACTTTTACCGCAGACTTTTAAGTCAGTATACGCCGCCAAATACTTTAATTTAATTGTTGAAGCTCCGTAAACTGTCATATTAGCAATGACAAATCACGGTAGACTAAATTAGGGACGCTGATAAAAATACAAGATTCCATGATGGCCCAACAAAGTTGTTGACTGCAAGGTTCTTCTATTTCCGTTGACTTCGCGGTATATTCAGTCCCCTGGACGCTCGACTCTCCTTCTCCTTACAAACATAGTTTGGTTCTCATTTTAGAACGGCATTTCTTATACACACTGGGATCCCCCATATCTATGTCGCGGAAACTGTTGCTAGAAATTATAATATAATGGCGGCTCGCATTGTGCAGACAGAAATGCATGTTATTCCAGCACGCCGTTTCAAAATGAGAGCCGACTACGATTGTATGGGGAGCCGACTCGTGTCGAGCGTCCTGGCGGCATATATTCATATATACTTACATTTATTTATCTAATGCCATTCCATGTCGTTTTACCTCGGAGGAATGCTTCATAACGGAATCTCCCATACAATACATTTCTAATAAATTTTAAATTAAAGAGAGTAAGTATATTTTAAAAACAAATCGCACAGAGCTGGTCTCGAAGCCGTGACAAATTTAATTGAATAATCACAATAAATACAAAATAAAAATAAAATATCGATACGAATAATTTACTTTAAAAACAAAGTTTTAACCGACTTCAATTTAGTAATTCTCCGCCAAGCCACGAGAACATTTCCACATTTATTTTCCAATTTACCACATGAACTGATTTCCGAGAGCAAATGCGTTGATTATTAGGGAAAATAATAGGGCTTTAAAATTCTTTATATTGAATAATATTAAGGAACACACTAGACGGAAAGACATTTTTTTCGAGAGTTTCCCTCAATTTCTTCAGGATCCCACCATCAGATCCTGGTTTACCATGGGACCACCCTTGGGAAACTCCCTTTCCAACAAAAAAGAATAATCAAAATCGGTTCATAAACGACGAAGTTATCCGCGGACATACAAAAAAAAATATACGGTCGAATTGAGAAACCTCCTCCTTTTTTGAAGTCGGTTAAAAATGAGAATGAATTTTAAATTCAGGTAAGGGAGTAAATTTAGCAAACGACCACATAGATATAACATTTTCCTAAAGTTAACGGAAATAACAGTATAATAGCTCCTTTCGGCGCATCAGTATCAGATCTAGGGAATGTAGCTGTGTGCGGGGCGGACCAACGCATACATCATGGGCAAAGCTTTAGTGAGAAAATGGAACGAACAGAAATGTATCTGTGTTAGGGAGCCTTTGTCATTTTATTGTCACAATAACGCTGGTAATTAATGCCCATTCAGTATTTTTGTATACTTCATCAGTTCATCACAAATTCACACGCGCGGTATATTATCGACTCAATACGTTATTAGTTGTTAGGATTTCAAATAACATATCTTACCGGCCTTATTCATAAAAAGTTTTATAGCCGACCTATACTCGTCAGTTAACCATTATCCATAAACCTTTATTAATGGCTCTAATTTAACCAATAGTTAACTACTTTGAATCTGTATGGAAAACTTAGGTTATCATTAACTGGTTTTCATTTAGCTTTTTGACCAATTGTCGTCAGTACTCGTTATTGTGTAAAAGGACGCCATTGAGGATTTAATAGAAATATTAATATTAATTGGTATCAAAACTTGCATAATCCGGATCTGACAAATATCAGCTGATTGATTAGCAGAGCTCATTAATCAAGGGTTTATGAATTAATTACAATGAGCATATTAACTTAAAAATTTACCAAATACCTATTTGTAAAAGCGTTTCTTATGAATAAGGCCGCATATGCTTAAAATGTTCAATATGTTACCTATCAGGCGATCCTCAAAAAATCCCTCGGATAATTATTGAGTGTCTGCTCATTGACGAGTAAGTAATTAATTAATTATATTTGCCCTACTTTATACATTATACCATGAATGCTATAAAACCTCTACATATTTATGAACTATTCGAATATGAAAGCGGAATTACTCGAGAGTGTACAGTATATAGATAACTCTAAGTTTTAATAATGCTTCAATGTAATACGAGTCCTAAATGTACAGCGACGATGTCACACTCATCCACGATATATCAATTCTAAATATTCAAGTCTTTACAGATATCTCTATCTCAAATCATTGTGACATAAGTACACGTAAAGAGAAGCTATTAATTAAATCTTTTTACAAACACTTATTATACGGTTGATTTACAAAAATGTTTACTTTACATGCTTTTGGTAGCAAATGCTTAAGTTAGTCCCAAATATCAAACCAATAATGAACGAAAAAGTGTAAAGGTTTAGAAATCAATATCCGGGAAATGGCGACCCTGACACCTGAGTGAGATGGGCCGTGAAGGGTCAGTTTATAGTCACACAGCGCGGGCCGGGAGCGCGTCTGAACTGAAGCGGGGCCAGAGGGGGGGTTAATGGAAGGTGAAGCTGCCTTGTGCGAGGAAGAGGCGTTGGGAGTGGTGTAACAGCGGTGAGTGTGAGGCGTCCGGTCACCGCGGCGGCAACGACACCGTTCACATGAGGAACTTGCCGATGATGATGCCCAGCAGGGCCATGGCGACGGCGGTGGCGAGCCACGGCATCATAGCCGCCTGTGCCTGCTTCTCGGGCCCGTACGAGTGGCGCCGCGCCGCGCCGCGCGCCTCGTCGCCCGCCATGCGCATGCGCAGCAGCTCTTCCTGCCAGACAAACACCACACTCTAATATTACCTATTTGCTATTTACTGATTTTCCTCACAATTGTGCCATTTATTCATAATGATACTATTTCGCTTTGCTTAGGCCTATTTGGGTAAACAAATTAAAAAACCTTGGAAAACTATATGAGAAATTTAATAAAGGCCGAGAAAACAAACTCTGGCAGACTAAAGCAAATGTAAATACCTAATATTGTTATCATGACCGCAAACGCTTTACGATATTTTACAATCGCATATGCCAGAAAGGTAGCAGACTGTGACTCAAGCCCAGATAAATAATATACAGTCCGTGATGAGCGCTTGAAACAATCTTCGGGATTGTACTTCTCTCTCGCTTACTCTAACATTTCACTCAGTCGCCATTTCACCCAAATTTTTGGGAGATTATTAGAAGATCTCACGATTGGATGGATTTGTAGTATACTCGTAGTACAGCGTGAGTGATGAGAACTAACTTGTTGTCATTGTATAATTGTTAGAATTTAACGAACACTTGGGTAATGTTATTGGGCCTTAATGCATCAGCTATCGACAATGAGCTAGACGCGTCAAAATATAGAAGATAAAGCAGGTAAAATAACAAGATTAGAATCTAATGTTAATTGTTTTTGCCAGTTAGTCGTATATAATGAGAAAGGATAAAAAAGCCAATTGCATGTAAGTATAGCCGCGGCGTATCGTGGGAGTGATGTCACGACATAAATACCGATGAGACTACTCTAATCACGTATTTTAAACTAAAATCCATTACACTTTGTAGGTTACAGAGAAACAGCGCTTAATAATAGTACATTACTACAGAGGCCGGGAAGTAAGGGGTTGCCGGCCGAGTACATATAGACGGCCGAGCGTAGCGAGGTCGGATAGTTATGAGGCTGGCAACCCCTTTTCACGCCGAGGTATGTATAGTGCTTTACTGAAACATGCAATGAAATAAATAAATAAAAATAAACTCCAAGAAATTAAATATTAAGTTTCATGGCTGATCCTGTGATCCTGTGCCACAAATAGTGGAATGGAAATTAATAAAGACCATCTTGCAGGCCTAGGCCTCCAATTTTGTACGAAATGCCATTACGGGTCTCTCGTCTCGCTGCGCCCGAAACGTGACACTTCGAAGCCCATTATGAAGAACACAACGTCGAGATTATAGACATTAACTGACAAAAAATTACGCAGACAGTATAATGCGGTATTTGACAGATATTCAAATCAGCAACTTTTCAATATACCTACATCCCAAAAGTCCTGTTAGTTTGAAGTTTCTAGGGTAATGCAGACTAGAGACCTCACAATCTTGTAACAGCAACCACTTTTTGATTACTATACATAAAGGTAGTTCAGTGCGATTTATGATTTAAAAAAAATGTTGTCAAATACCGTAGATATTGCAGCAGTAAGTATATTATGCCGCGTTTGGCAGATGAACATTGTTTATCAGTCGAAAACTACATTCAAGAGAGGCTTTACTTTTTCACCTTATACCCTGTCATAATTGAAAACGTCTTTATACGTAATTAAAACGATGGACTGTTTACTGTTTGGATTGTCCACATCGCAGTGCATTTAGATATAACATCAGCGTAGTGAAAAGCTGAAGTACCTCCGCAAGCGTCCCCAGAATGAAATAAGACTACGTCCAGAAAATAAGACCTTGTGCAGATCAATTTGAGCACTCCGTCCGTGTAGACAGACTTGGCAGCCTCTTCAGCTTTTCACTGCACCACTACAATTCGACTCGCGCTTAACTAGGTTTCCAAAACAAGTATTTAAAGACATTCATTTTCACTATTCTTATTTACTTCTACGACAATGCATATTTCTACGACCTTATTTTTAAACTCTGGCTTAATTTTGTGGGTATATCTGTATCGGCTATTCGGCTGGATCATAGAAAGCTTCGAGAGCTCTACACCTCTGGAGCCGAAATGTACGGAACAGACATTTTTTTCGATTTAGTGGTGGGTCCCATAGTAAAAGTTGTACATACGACCCACAGGCTTAACCCATATAAGTATGCAAGTCTTTAAAAAATACCACCCCATTTTTACCAGTAGGTGTGTATTAATACCATTAACACACCGAAATATTTAAGAATTCGGGTTAGTGGTAACTCATAACCATTTAGCATGACCTTAAACGCAACTATAGGCAACAGTTGTTTTCTGTTCAAACCAGTGTTTTATTTTAAAATTACGACCATCTAAATCTCGCGCCAAGTGCTAATTGGTAACATAGCGTATAATATTTGTAAATCAGAATGCCAGAAACTCCATACCAAATACTAAATAAATAAATAAAAAATAAATATTAGGGGACAATCTTACACAAATCGACCTAGTCCCAAACTAAGCAAAGCTTGTACTATGGGTACTAGACGACGATAAACATACTTATATAGATAAATATATAATTAAATACATGGAAAACATCCATTACTCAGGAACAAATATTCGTGCTCATCACACAAATAAATGCCCTTACCGGGATTCGAACCCAGGACCTCTTGCTTCGTAGGCAGGGTCACTACCAACTAGGCTAAAGCGGTCGTCAACAATACTCGAATCATTCTTACTTTTTCTTTACTATACTATACTCTCCCAGTATTGCACTGAAGTTTTTAAATTCAAGATTTGCAAGAAATTTTTCAACTAATTTTTGCCATAGTTCCATGTTCGGTGACAATAAAATATTATGGCACCGTCCACCTGAGCGGTTAATGGAGACAGAAGGTGGCATTAGGAAGTGCTAAATTAGCACGTGACAGAGCCAATAGCCCAATAGCGGCCTCACACATTAAGCTCGGACTGCGGATCTGGGACTGCGTTCCGAACCGAGGATAGTACCGTCGGTCCGTCCTTAGGTTCTTACCACGGCTCAAACTGTCATGCGCTAACGACGATCAAATGTGACCACGGTTTAGATGGCGGTTAAATCTATGATTTCTGCCTGCCCGCAGTCCGAACTGTGCGTGTAAACGATTTTTGTAGTTTAGATCGCGGTTTTGGACTGGCGCGTGGAATGTGATCATTTACAAAAAAAAACCTCGGCTCAGAAGTAACAAAGATGGGATCCATCTTTGTTACTTCTGAGCCGAGGTTTTTGATCGTTGCGTTAACTGGATTTATAGTTGGTTTCAACCGAAAACAACGACAATGTAGTTAAAACAATATAGACGAACGTATGGACATTTACCATGTTAAGTGACGCGTTGAACTGTCAACCGCCGCTCGCGTGCATTTTTACCATGTTAAGTGACGCGTTGAACTGTCAACCGCCGCTCGTCGCGTGCATTTACATGTACGCTTCGGAACGAGGGTTGGAATGGCGTGAGGCGTTTCCCGCGGCCAGAACTTTGTGTAAAGCCCGCTAATGGCTTGAGCGTGCAGTGTAAAACATATGCATTTTTTATATATAGATTACATACTAAACTGTATACAGACATATGAGACACACAGATTCATCCATTCTAAAACAACAAAGTTGAAAGTAAATAGAATTAGACTAGACTAGTTACGCACATTTTGTACATGATCTTAAACACGAAGTACTTTTTATGAATAGAAGTATGCACATGTCGTTCTGGTAAACGAAAGGCAAAGGCATAAAAGCGGGGCTCAAATAAACCGTCACGTGCATTACACTAGCAGTTGGGACACAGACAGCATTTATAAGCTGGCATATCCGTCTTGTAAACAAACGTGTTATTTCCTAGGTTCACGCTAACACATACTCACTGATAAGGTACACTTAAAACGGGTGGTTTACTAAAAGTCTGTTCGCAATGCAGCATTTGTCTTGCGCATAAGCTATTGCAATTGCAAAGCTGTTGATTTAGTATCACCAAAGTTAAAAGAAATATTAGGAACCATATTACAAACATAAAAATAAAAGAAGCACGCGAAACTCACTTTTAACTGTAGATTTTCATGTCTAAGCCTGCTCTCTTCCTCTCTCAAGAGAATCACTTCTGACGTCGCTTTTTGCAAGTCGCTTTCTGCATTCTCAGATTTGGGGAAAGACAGAGTCTGAAATTAAAAAAAAATTAAAACAAAAGATCTTTTGTTTACCACACCAAAAACAAGTATGACGAACATTATAATGCAAATAAAATTAAAATACATGCGGTTTAGAATTATCCAAGTGATAGTGCGAAGATTTTTGTTTAATTCTATGGGGAACAGCCGAAGAATTTATAAGAATAGCAGTCGTCAATGTGCTAACAATTTAGTAAATTGTGCATTCTGCAGACAGATCTCACAGGACCAGGTGCTGAAGGCTGAATTTTTTTCTACAGCAATGTCGCAACGGGATGTCAGTCGTATCAGAAAAAACGTCGCAGATAAATAGTTAATAAAAAGCAATGACCGTTTGAAGTGTCACAATGTTACACAATGAAAATGAATGAAAATTGCCGTGGTCTATTTAAATAATGTTGTGTTGATATTATTGAGATGTGCTATTTATCATCATGAATGGTTAGCCTCCGTCATTGTACAAAAATGTATTGAGAAGAATGCTATCGAATCGAAAACAGGTACGACATTGTAATCTATGGAGGGCGCCACTGTAGACCTTTTTATCGTGCATCTAGTGCGTCTGCGCGGCTGCCACCATCATTGCCAAACATCTTATTCGTTACGATTCAAGAGGCGTCAGACCGAGTGCATCGACGTTAAATCAACAAATACTTCCTACTTGTTCAATGGGACTGAAACTTAGTAATACAAGGATGCTTCTTTGGTAGTATGATTACACCTTTTAAGAGTTTATGGTGTAAGGGGAGCTGATGAAGGTTACTTCGTTTGCAAATATCATCAACGTCCGAAGACTGCGTATGCCATTGATGGCTAGATACATAGATACTATAGATACCCTGCAGGATCAGCCGTTGTACCACTGTATCGTTGTACAACGCACAGCGTGTGGACGCCTGGACGGGTCATAGTGGCATTAGTGTTCAGTACACTAACAAGTTCAATTCAAAGTACCTACTGTTGCGGCTGCCGTGATACTGCAGTGCATAAGGTATTTGCGCGGACAACTTCTGCGCCACCACTCATGGCCGAGGGAAACTAACAATACAATACAAGAACCCTTATATTAGAGACAAACATAAACTTCTTTTTATAAATGCCAGCAATAACTCTGAAATAATGCATTTGTTTTTTAATTAAACTACTTGGAACGACTAGGACGTACGCTTACTAATATAATGCAAAAGATGCTGACGAAGGAATGGACGACAATTACGAGTTGTAACTGCTGTTTGCCATCCTAAATAACTAAAATAGGTTGTAGTATTTCCGTGTATGCAAACGGTAATAAAAATTTCTTAACGATAAGAAATAAATAAAAAATAATGGTACCGTAGAAACCGGGTTTGCACTTAAAGGTGCAGATGAGTGGTCGCCATCCTTGATCTTAGCCTCGTTTTGATTAAGGCCTTCTACGGCGTCCTGTAATACAATTTTAAAAATGCCAAGCTTGGGACTCGCTCCGATTCTCCGACGTATATAACTTTTCTCTCCGATATGAGTAAAACAAATAATGAAATGGTTAACGAACGTGATCAGTAATGGCAAGTAATGAGTACACACACACACACCACCGTCGTCAACAAGGTCAAATGTGTGTTTTTCCTTTCACTTATGTTTATGTTACAAATGAAGTGATAGTAGAAAGGGCAAATAAAACATTAAAAAGCTCACAAACACTATAAAACACCTGAACATTTAAAAATTACGACATCTAGGCATGGTGCATGCAAAAACGGTTTCCTTATAAGGCGAATATTAACAACCCCTGGAAAGGGAATCGGAAGATGAAGATCAGGTCAGAAATATGAGCACTAGAGTCTGGTAATGAAAGATGAGCCTGGGGTTTATTTAAAACTTTTTATATGGAAACTTTAATATCACTGTCAATGTGTCAAACGTCTTAGTAGTTAGTATGCCCTAATCTTGATACTTAATATGCTAACTAAGAAAGTAACTGTTCCGATAATACTAATAAATTGGATGGATTTTGCTTTTTATGGGAATTCAAGACTTTCTTACAGCTAATAATATTCACTTTGATGAATATCATAAATTTGAATTATTGTCTCTTCCAAATTGAAATATTAGAGGTTAAATTTAAAGTTTTATTTCATATACCTTTACTTCCTTCTGTCTGTCTGTTCCTTCTGTATGACTTAAATAGTTGGAATAATGGAAATCATCCTACTTACATTTTTAGGTTTTAAATTGTATTGGGGTTTTGGGGGTCTGTCATTCCAATAATCTAAGAAATAATACTAGAAAAGTGTGAGAGACATTCTTCACGTTTTAAGAAAAACGTTAATTGTTCAAGTATCATTCGTATCTTCTGGCGTCATACAAAGTGTCAAAACACGCTGATTTATTTTAAATTGACCGCTCTTTTTAGGCTCATCTTTCATTAGCTAAACTCTACCTTTGACGGAGCCTTTGCGTCATCTGCAACCGCGACTCGCTTCTTGGAGACTTCGT
Source organism: Epinotia bilunana (assembly GCA_947049275.1). Taxonomy (NCBI): domain Eukaryota; kingdom Metazoa; phylum Arthropoda; class Insecta; order Lepidoptera; family Tortricidae; genus Epinotia; species Epinotia bilunana. The sequence goes on along the minus strand of OX346252.1, from coordinate 35,930,856 downwards.
TCTGCGCCGCGACGTCGCCGGCATCCTGCGAGCACAGTCAGTGCAGTGTCAGACATCATATTATACCACATTAAATGTCACCAGCTTAGCGAGCACTATCGCGTTTATGACGGACATAAAGCATTCGTCCCTCTCACACTAACATACTTGCTAGTATGGAACAAACTCTTTATGTACGACGTAAACGCGAATGTTTAGCTCTAGGCGGATAGAAATGAAGTTGACTTACGTTGAGATTAGTCCCGCGAGGCGTTTCAAATACACATTTGAGCTTGTAGTCCATAAGCTGGTCAGGGCTGGTTTCCTTCCACTGTAAAACAAGTCAAATTATAAGTAACCTTGTTTTTTTTATAAAAGTTGCAGTGCTAATTGGACTTACCACTTGATCTATGTTGGTTTTGCCCTCAGGCGCAATAACGCTTTGAACCATAAACTTGTGTTTGTGTTTATCATTAGGATCAACAAACACTGGCTGTGGAGTGACTGAAAAAAAAAACAACACCATGTTAACAATTGGAAGTATAATCTTAACCAACAGGTAAATTACTTTCGAGACGTTTTTGCATTTGTAGTTGTGTCTGTAGCCAGCCTCACACACACACACACACACACACACACACACACACACACAAACGTGTGTCTGTGTACGTCAACGTGTATGTGTGTCCCTGTAAATATACAAATACTGCAACAAATGCAAAAACGTCTCGAAAGTAATTTACCTGTACATTGCTTTTAAACCGATATAAAATAATTGTGTAATTTATCTAAATATACTTTGTTTATAGTTTTACTTGTTCCTTTTTTGTATATTTGATCATAATATTGTATCAATTAATTAAATGTATAAGCGGTTTACATTATGCGGTCAACTCACGGGTATCAATATAAGTAATAAGGGGGGGGGGGGGGGGGGGTTATACTTCAATAAGTATAACCCCCCTTATTCCTAATACGCGTCTGACAAATAAAATGTGTCTTCATGTTCGTTATTTACCTCGGCCTACTTAACCTTTTCACCGCCCGACGGCGAAGCAATACGCTGTGCCACTGACGCCACGGGGGTAAAATTAAATGGGTAAAGAAATAACGCCACCATAAAAGTAGGCTTTTTTTCAATAGGTATTCATCAAAAAAAAATTGTCGGCCAGCGCCGTCTGTGGCGTCGTAGTCACGATTTTGCGTTGTCGGCTATGGTCGACTGTGGCGGTGAAAGGGTTAAACAATACATGTTAAAGGACTAATATTATAAATGCAGGTACTCTGTCTTTCTGTTACCTTTTCACGCTTGAACTGCTGGACCTGATTGAGATGAAAAGACAATACAAAGACATTCATACCGGGAGGGTGCAAAGGGGGAATGGAAGTTTTTATTATGGAAATGTAATAGCTAGCATCCCTTAAGGCGAAGAACGAGTCTACTTGGACGAAATTGCTAGGAAAAGCTAGTAAAAATGCTATGTGAGCACTCACTGGCTATGTCCACCTTGGAGTTGGGCTCGAGCACGCCCGAGTTAGGGCGCACGCAGTACTTCTTGGGTGCGGTGGTCTTTATCTTGAACAGAACTGTATCGGTGGTCGGGTTTATCAGCCGCATGTACGTAGTGTAGCCCTGCTCAAAGAGCCCTGAAAAGTCAACTGAAAAAATCAATAATAATGATTATACTTTTGAGGGCAGGAGGCAACTGCAATATAGTAATAAGCTTATTAATAATATTTAATATGTTACTTTTACCCTCCAAATCCATTGTGCGATGGGCGCCACATGAACCCCTCAAGTTCCAAGAAGTTACATAAAAATAAGTTATAACTACGTATCCAATCTGTTGTCGCACGCGGCGAATCGAGAAGCCTAATTCACAGGAAAGATGACACAGCCGTCTGTTATAAAATATGATCAGTATGCGCACTACCATACCTCCATACTGATTTGTTCAGTATGGATCTTTGATCAGTATGGGCTCTTGCCCGACCGAACTATCGGCCGACTAAAAGTCTCAGCAGGCTCTTAACACTTTCGCAACCGGACTAAAAATGGAACAATACACCAGAAACCGACAGAATTCGCTAGGCGTGTAGGTTTACAGCTAATGCCCGCCTAGTGCGCTGAGCCGGCATCTGAGAAAACATTACGAGTGCCTACCAGGCGGGTTCTTGGTTGCGAACGTGTTAAGGACAACTTCTCCCAACATGTTTAGTTTGGGCAACTTAAAAAAATAAGTGTGTTATTTTAGACTACTCTATAACATACATAAAAATTAATCAAATTGAAGCCAGACAGTTGGGTAACTTTCCTTGTATTTAAGCTACTAACTAAATATCTACATTATAAAAAAATACTAAATATAATATCAATCCGGTATGTCGCAATCAACTGTTAAAAATATGACTTGATCATTGTGTATATAAAAATGGATTATGGTCAAAAGAAACTTTTGCTTTATTATGTTTGCAGGCGTTAATTAGACTTTTCAATACTAAAATCATATTATTTATCACAAAAATAACTGTTAGTCAATGATACACTTGTTAACAGTTATTTTTTGCATGGATCTTGGCCACAAAGATGATAGTATGCCATATAACCAGATCCTTACACCCAACAGCATTATATATTTAAATTACAGAACAAGTAATTACAAAAGGCACTATAATATATTCCATACCATTTAACCATAAGGCCAAACTACGCTACATAAGTTACAATACTACATACATGTATGTGGCACTGACGGTGATTTGGTAATATTTGTCTAGCTAGACTATCCTATGATGCAAGGGTAATGGGGTATGGGTATGACCCTTTTTCTCCTAATGCCATCAGTTTCATCAAGGGTAGGGTAGCCTTCTCAGAAGAGGAAATTAGGGGTTACCAAGCTGTGCCGCCACAACCTATTTTCCAAAATGAGGGAAATGGAAAGTTTGCCACTAAGTTTTAGAGGGTATTTACCCATATTAGATATAGGTGTTAAACCAGTCATTATAAAATTTTAGAGCATACCCCTTCACTTGAGCCCAGACCAATTTGATTTTCTTTTCTTCATATCTAATAACGTACAGTCAGCAGCAGAAGTAGCAGCATATGAGACGAGGCTAAATGACCAATACTAATCTTTATTATTTGGGAATCAGAGCTTGTATTGATCGTGTTGAGCACCTCGCACGCGTAGCTACATTTGCTACTCACTCATAAAATATGCACAGTGAGTGACAACATATTTTATTTGACCTTTGACTTGACTTAATTAAACATAATTATTTAAGTCAAATCCATAACCATGGAGCCTCACTTTTTGGAATAGGCTGGTAACGTAATTTTTTACATTTGTCATGACTACTTGTTGTTTACATCTATTGAATAAATAAATACTGTCCATAGTCTCATTAAAACTTGGTGCCGATAACAGCTATTATACTCAGTGGTGAAGAAGCAAAGAAATTTAAGAGAAATCAGTACCACTACTAGTATTGGGTAGGACATGAAATTAAAATGAGTTTGTATGAGCACCTCATTTCCAAAAATGAGGTGGTACAATATCCTCCTTCCAATGAGGTGAGGTACCATCTAATAATTAACATCTATCGGAAGTAAAAACAAGGTTTTTTTAAAGTGTAGTGTACAATTACAATTACTTTCATGTTCAATATTCCTACTTACCTTCCTCCACTACATACAATATTGTATTGTAGATGGGGGAAAGTTAGGCTCGAGCGGCAAGTGGAGCTCGAGGGGCAAGGCTTTGAGGTGTAAGGGATAAATGAAGCACAAGGTGATGCACCGCCTCATTCCTCACGAGGCACCGCCTCATTCCTCACGAGGCACCGCCTCATTCCTCACTCGCTCGGTCCTCACGAGGAATGAAGGTAGTACATTTTTCAAGCGTGAAGTGATGCAACAATTTAATGAAATGAGTATGACAAAAGAGGTGCCTAACGAGTGAGTAACCCAACAATAACCACTACAACCATTTGTCAACACCCAAACAGTTTTTGCACTTGTTTATTTGTAAATGCAAGATACAATCTCATGATACATAAGCAACAACAGGAATATGTTTACTTGAGCTGCGTACGAATTTGAGCGGCTCAGCCTGTGGCATGCTCGCCCCGCGCGGCGAGCTGCTCGCGAGCCAATTTGGTGCACATAAACATGCGCGGGCGAGGCAGCGTGCTCGCGGCGAGCCGAATTTGTGCGTCGTTCAAAATGGCGTCGGATTACAGCCGCGGCTGCGTTTATCATATTTCACCGAATCGTATTAATAAATTTACGAACAAACTCGATTACACATGCAAGGCTCATCCACTTGCTCAAATTCATACGCGCCTGGCCCACAAACAGGTCAGAACGTGTCGCTCTGTCCGCGGCACGCTCGGATACACGTCCAAATTACGCGAGGCACGCACACTGAGGCGCCTTTGAGCACAGCGCGTGAGAGCGTACGAATTTGAGCGAAATAGGTGAGCCGTTCGTGCCTCGACCCGAGGCTGCTCTGATTCGTACGTAGTTTAACAATAATGTTTTTGTGCTGTATTATCCTAAATAATAGTATTGTACCAGACTTCAACATATTGTCTTCAAGACTTGGTATAAAATCATGAAGGCTCAGAGCCCTGTAATAAGGTGGTTCTTTGTGAAATACTGTCGGATTTTTCTATCCTATGAAGGTCTAAGGAAGGAAGGTATTATTTTGGTACTAAGAGAAATTACTAGCAACCAACTTTTTACCATATAAAACGACGAAGGTACTAATTGAGACGGGAAATGGTGATATCATAGGAATTTTGACAGCTTTGCACTTTAGTTACTCAGCACTGTTTATTGTCATTAGTGATTTCAACACGAGTTCAGGTTAATTTCCAAATTTCCATTTTATAGCAATTGAAGTGCATCTTCACTAGTTTACTAATAACCATTCAGTGCCGACACAAGCTATTCATATTCATATGGCAGATAATACGTCCCTGCCCGGAACAGGCAATGTCTATCCTACTGTATATCGCGGATTATTGGCTCTCCTTATCTAATATTTGTCCCCTCGATTTAGCTGAATCAAAGCGAAATAAAAAGTTATTACTACATTTAATGAAGAAAAACAGAAAAACCGCACCCTGACAATACGCCGATATCTGGAAATAGACACTCCATTTGTCAGCAGCTAGTTCCCGACCTATGTATGATGCCCAAGTTTCAATGCGACTGATGCTTACGCGTCACGAAAGATAAATCACTCACCTTTAAACTTGAGCTCATTTTGTGGCTCTATAGTTAACACCTGGTTTGGCATTTTCTATAATTAGTAATGCGGTAATTCGTTGGCAAAATTAACTGATTTTAGAAAATGACGGTTTCGCGATGTCGGCCACAGCGAACGATGAATGACGAATCCGACGTGCGCATGCCTAGTGTACGTGAATGCAGTTTACCACAATATTTGACGTAAAGTGACCAACTGGCTTTATTACCAATGTGCCTTATGAGTAAAAAAAAAACAATTATTCACACTTGTAAGCCAGCCTTTAACTATTTAGATTAAAATGACGTTAATTGAATTGTACCAGACAAGTGAAATTAAAAGATTTTTCAAAACCCAACTGTTTTTGTTTTAATATTATAGCATATAGCACCCACGATTAGGAATCCAACGACACCTCATATGTCGAAATTCGTCAAACGGTTTAGGCTGAAGAGGGCGTGCCGAAGAATAAGGTCACATACATACATACATACATACGCTCGAAAAACATAACCCTCCTCTCCTTCGGCAGTCGGGTAAAAATAAACGTCTCTCGGCTACAATACATCAATACTATATTCGTTTACCTATAAAAGCATTGGATTTATTATTATTTACTTAGTATCTGGTATTGCCACCCCTAGACCTGCTGACACAGTTTAAGTGATTTTTCTTCGACCTAATTAATTTTCTAACGTAGTCTTGAGGATTAGCGTTACACTCCTCCAGCAAAGCTATCTTCAACTTGTCAATAGTGGCCGGGGCAGGATCCCGAACCCGAAAGTTTCAGGTCGTCATATGTTCAATGGGTTTGAGGTCCAGACTCATCACTGGCCCGTTCATGGTCTCAATGCCCACCTCGTGGAGGTAGGCAGCGGTGAACCTTGCGGTATGAGAAGGGGCATTATTCTACAACCTCTCTTCAAAAAATACCAGCATAAGGAACGACATGCTCTTCCAGAATCTACGTTATGTACCTGGCAGTAGTCAATCCACTGCCACGACCACCGCCAGGCACGAAAACCAGCTCAGTCTGCGCGTCGTACGAGATGCCGCCCCAAAACATAATAGAACCACCTCCGTAGGCGACTCTTTTGGAGCAGCTATTGAACCTTGACTACGGCCTTCTTGCAGGAGCTGGATGACTACGGTGACTTGAGCTTCAGTAGCTTCCATTTTTTCCAGGTGTTCTTCACAGGATATTATGCGGTGTACCAGTCAACTTCTGATAAGTGACTGGTAAGGAACTCCCTCTCTACTCCCGTTATATAGGAGTCAAGGGTAGTGCAAGTCATGCAGGTCGTAACGCATAAAGGCGCAGAAATCGGGAAATTGGACATTATCTGAAAAATCCTGGGCCAATTTTCATGTTTCATAGTTTTTTATAAAGCTAATATTTCAAGAAACAATTAAATTGTTTAAGTAATTTAGAAAAATCTGATTTACAAAGATATTGTGTGCACATGAAAAAATGCAAAGTGATTCGTACTATTGCTCGCGAGTGTACTTGGCACTGCTGGAGAGACGAAGGCTTTCTCGTAGTCCACGAACGTTAAACAGATGGGCAAGTTATACTACTCAGTCTTCTGTATAACCTGAGGGAGCATATGAATGTGGTCTCCGGTACTAAATCCTCTTCGGAAGCCAGCTTGTTTGGAATACAGAAAGTCATGTAGCCTGCGTACGAGACGATTTGTAAGGACCCTTGAAAACAGCTTATTTTTATGATATGGGTCGGTAGTTCTTCAACAGGGTGTTAATTCACACCTTTTTTTAAAAAGTCGCACCATCACACCTCTGTTCCATGCCTTTGGCGTCCTCTCTTAGAGTAAAACGGGATCGACAACTTCTTTCCACCCGCCTTCAGGAGTTCGACTGTTATTCCGTCTTCACCGGGTGCCTTGTTGTTCTTGAGCTGTTTAAGAGCCGTTATAATTACAATTCTTGTACAGGCTGATGTCCGGGATGTCCTCGGTATAGTGTCGGGCTAGTCTAGCTCAAGGGTCCTTCGCCAGACTAACATCGGTTCCACGAATAGATGCTGGAAGTGTATTTGACGTGATGTGATCTATTTGCTTAGAGTTGCAACCTCTTTCCTTGCCAACCTCTAACTTTACTCCTGCCTGCCACGTCACTGTCATTCAAGATTTCTCCGTGTATTATGTCAAATAATGTACAATTTTATGTTTATTGAATACTGCAGGTTTTCTCATTATTTCAGTATTGCTGTCCGTAATAGCTACTATCTCACCTAAAAGCTCAGGTTTAGAAGAAAAGAATCCTCCATATTCAGTTATCAACTTGACGTGCTGGCTCTGCCCAATAGACAGATCTCAGAACTTTTTAGAGCCCTTATTACGCCGGATGACCTCTTTCATACGATTTGTATCGAATAGGCGCAGATCGCGGGTAAGGGACTTGGAGATCTGTTTATTGAACTTCCGGTATAAGGTTGCATCGGCTGAAGCCTAGAATAATTTCACTCCCTTCCTTCATGAGCTTCTGAGTGGAACTAGAGAGCCTTTTAGATCTATTGGTCCCTCGGTAAAAAGTACATACATCCCATCCCATGCATGCATGTTATGTACTCTATTCTCTATTCTCCTTTAAAAAAACTTCAAGAGTCCCCGTGACTGACCCCAGTCCTAGTCCCGAAATGTTTGGGACTTCATAGGTATCGGGACTGCAAACCCGATCAATGTTCTACTCCCTTCCCGAACAATATTGGCTTTTTGTAGTTAGAATGTCTCATCGTAACATATTTAATCATGTGAAATGGAGTACATCCCTAAAAGAGTTGAGGATGTTATTTTAAATAACAATTGTTTATGAGGAATGTCAATAATTTATTTCCTTTTATTATAACCTTTAACGAAGTAATAGAACTATTTATTTTAATAGGTATTGCTTCATTGATGCACACTTTTTTCTATGGCTACACCATCAGTTTATAAGGGATGTGTACACTACCTAAGATTTTGTTGATTAATTTATGCGTTTTTTATTCTTTGTATGAACTAATAATTACTTTTTAAATATTCGAATGCATTATCATCTTGTGTGATCTCAGTATAATTAGGTAACGATGAAGCCATAAAAAAACATCTACAAACATCTCGCGTGGTTAAATATTGTCTTTGGCTGCGCCATATTCATTCACAATTATAAATATTTATGTACGGTCGACTACAAAAAGATGGAAACGGCCAAAGTTACAAAAATATGTATACACGACTTTATTGCCTTCACGTTAAGGTCGTGTATACATATTTTCGTAACGTTGACCGTATCGATCTATTTGCAGTCGACTTTACTATTGTTGCTCCTTAAGTAGTATTTAAAATATAAGGTTCTCCATTGTAAACATATTGATCAGAGGTTCGTAAACTAGTATAAGCTATCCCTTAAAGTTAAAAAGTTTATTCTTGCTGGCAGCACAAGTACGTCAGAATCAGAAAAAAAAATCTGCTGTCCATTATTTATTTTATCATTAGTATACTTTTCAAATAGATAGGGTAATCCTCGGTGGTATCTATTATTTGGAAGACTTTCAACAAATCAAATTTTCAGTCAGCTTTTTATATAAATATCAAAAAAGTGATTGCGTAACATGCCCGGTCAACCCCAATACAAAAATATAATATGAATACCTTGCATGTAAATATAACCCTAAGGACTTGTCAACGATTAAATAGGTTATTAAGACAAGAAATTATTAGTAGCCGGTGTAGGAGTTACAAATTAGAATGTCGTCGTCTTCTGCTTGGCAACTCGCTAGGTCCAGGTCGGAACTTGCACTCTCCGCCTGGTGAAGGAAAGGTCCAGAAGGATGGAATGACTGTGTTACCTTCACCACAAGAGGTAAGCCCTCTAAACGTTGTTTTTTCTCCCATAACATTGGTATGATGCCCACTGATACCTGTTCGGTATTTACATTCTCCCAAACTTGATAGGTACCATCAGTGCTGTAGTTTAAATTAAAATGAAATTTCTTTGTTCACACAAATAAATATAATAGCATTAAAATTATCTTACCCTGGTTATGACACAGTTTGCAATTTTGTGTTGCCTAAATTCTTTTGATAATAACGAGACAGATTACTGCAACTGTTAATATTGTTGTTACATCTTATTTATTTATTTGTTTAGATATGCAATTTAACAGCGTTACAGCATATTGCTGTTAACTTAAAACTATTTAACATACATAATACACAATAAGAAACAAGGAATAGTAACACCTTATATACAACCTATGAGCATTTAGAATAGGATTTGGGGTGTATATTTCTCTCTTGCTTGCTCTTACACCTTAAACATCTTACTTTCAAAATAAACAATTCTCCTCAAACCCAAATACCTACTATTCTAAGAGCTCACAGAATCTACTTTGTTGGTATCCCATATTATATAAATAAAAAAACATAGATTGCAAGCATGAAATATGTGTCACTGTAGTGAAATAAATTAGAACTTAAGTTGTAATACTAATAATTACACAGTTCAACTTGCGTATTAAGTTGCTTGCGGGCGCGGGCATTGATTCAAGTGACACTGCCGTGAAAACACTTACCTGAAGGAGAACTCCCGAAGAGTTCATAACATGTCGCCCGTTTAATATTTCAGTCGAACCATGTAATTATTAGTATTTTTCATAATGTCTCATGAAAGTTTAAATTTGAGAACTTAATTTGTTTTTATTTGTTAAACGGTTCAACTGTATAACCAAACAGGTATGAGAAAATGAGCAAATGTTTTTAGATATTTTGCACTGATAAATTGAATAGTGCCAATAGGCAAAAAGTCAGATTGGCAAAGTATCCATTCCAAATTGGAACCAATTTATGTTGTTTTATTTTAGGTAACAGTAATATTAAGAAAGAACGAGTTTAGTAAAGAATTTACCACTGGATCCATCAAATCTTATGACTCCAATCAGTTGGCATCAAATACTCCAATAGAAGATACAAGAAGCGAGGCACAATGCAAGATGATACCAGGTGGGTCTCATAAACTCCAATTCAATGTATGTTTAGAGATGTATCAAAATCTAAAATATCTAAAAATTAAAAAATTAATATCAAAATCTAAATATCTTTGTTTGTGTTTATATTTTAAGTATCAAGTATTTTTTAGTTCTTTAATGTGTGCTTTATCTCAATGAACATTTTTCTATTCTATTGTATTCTAAAAAGCTAATGAGCATAGATATTATTTATTCCTGAGTCTAGGTCATCCAGGCATATAATATGCTTGGTTTTGATTAAAGAAGATTGAAAGATTTTGTAAGATTGTCCCAAAACTTTTATTATTTATTTATTTTACTGGTATACACAGCTGTAATATAATTATTGTAGTAGACAAGACCTATAAATCGTTATGAAAAAAAGCGATATCTTAACATTATATTTCGTTAGTGTTGAACTTTATCTTTATAACAAAATCAGTATACCCCATAACGATATAAATATATATAACAGAATGAATATCATTTGATTATAAAATACGGTCGAATAACGTTACAATATCGTTTTAAAATACGAGCTGCGCTGTCGGATGGGCGAAACCAAAAAGACACTTCCTAAGTGATGGTTTCCATGAAAAGATGAAATGTTTATATTTTTGTATGAAATTACTTTTTTTATATACATTTATGAAGTTAATCAATGTTGCTATAGTTTTATTCATGACATCAGGAATAAGGTACTGTTAGTCTGGCGTGTTCTTTAGGTACATGGTGTAATTGCCCTGTGAGTTAAGTACTCGCAAATTAATGGGGTCAACATATTTCTCTGTAAGTACTACAGTCAGCTGCCGGGAAACATGACCCCTCATGACTTAAGCATGTGCTACACGGTTTACAACCGCGGTTTCTGCCACGTGACCTTGGTAGAAGCGAGGCCTACCTCAAGCTCTGCTGTCTACACGGTTTACAACGGCCCCAAACTTCAGTGTGTTTGAAACGCTTGTGCGGGGCAAACGTGCGAGGAACACCTACTCAGACGCCATGGCCCCTTCCTTGTCGAAATTTCAAAAGGTCGGAGTTTGTTTTGCAGTTTTGTGTGCAATTGATGAACAAAAACAAAAAAGTTTTTTTGGCTAGGTTCCTTATATTCCTCACTAGTTAAGTCCCACAGACACGGAAGGTCTCTATACAGTTCAATTAGTTCGGTAACCACCTCTCGTTCGTTCGCCGACGCCATTTTGAACCTAAACCTGCGCGACACGTCTACACTCGGTGCGTGCGGCGTGCGACTGTCGTTCGCGTGTTTAAAACCAGCGGCGACATGGTTGTAAATCACCGTTTCTGCCAAATGCTTTGCCGAGCGCGCCTGCCAACCAAGGTCATGCGAAATTTGGTTTGCAACCACTGGCTACATGGTTTACAACGGCTGTTTTTCTACCAAGGTCACGTGGTAGAAACCGCGGTTGTAAACCGTGTAGCACATGCTTTAAACTTCTGTCCAGGGGGGTCACGTTTCTCTGCGGCTGACTGTACTGTACAGTCAAGTGCAAAAATATGTATTGATAACATCCTCTCATAAATAAGTACCAAAACCTTAATCCGCTGACATAAGAGTTATGGGACATATTTATGAGTAAGTGGCACCCATATTTTTACTCTTGACTGTACATATTAAAATTAGATTTTATACTGTTTGTGAGCCAGGAGCAGGATAGCTTGTCAGTTATTCTATATTTGGATAACAGTTAGTTAGTGTTAGTAGTAATGAGAATGTACTTAATTGTGTTTTTAGGGTTACTAATGGGAGTGTTCGATGGACACGGCGGCCCTGCCTGCGCGCAAGTCATCTCCAAGCGACTGTTCAATTATATCGCAGGTGCACTCCTTCCCGATGACCTTTTAACTAAATGTATCAATGACCAACCCCAGGATAGTTTGCTGGAAACATACAATGACAGAGTAAGTATACTCTTATCTTATCTTATCTTATCTAGATGAGGGCCCTTTCGGATGCACTTCGACCCAGCGGGATCTTTTGAGCATTTGCCCTCTCCTTTATGCTTACTCCCAAGCTCGCTCCATCATTTCCACAAAGCGGATGATGCAGCTCAGCGGGAACACCTTGAATTCCTTTGGTTGCAGATAGTCGTTACCAAAGTAATTCATTCTTTGTCTGGCAAGGGCATGACATCACACAGTAAGTGTTCCATGGTCTCATCCTCCTCGCCACACATACAGTCTACAGTCTAAACTATCTGACAGTCCCATCTTGGCCAAGAGATCCTTGACCCCGAAGTGACCTGTGAACACTCCAGATATGATTCTGAGTTGCTTCCTACTGGATTTCCAGAGCTTGTTAGTCCAGCCCGAGTCCACTCCTTGTATGAAGAGCTTTGAGTGTCTTAAGCTCGGCTCGTTCCTCCACTCGTGTTGGTGTTTGGTTTTGGCGTAGGCTTTAAAGGCCGAAGTTATGGTTCTCTGCGAGAGTCCCACAAATGGTTCTGGACCTACAAAGTGATTTGTAGACCCCCCCTCTTGCAAGCTCTTTCGTTGCCGATGTAGCCCTCGTGCCCCGGTATCCAAACTAGTTGCACCTTATTGTGCTTTCCAAGCTTATTTAGTGCCTGGACGCCATTATAGACTAGTCTAGAATCCACTTTCGGCGCCGTAAGCGCTTAAGGGCCGCCTGGCTGTCACTGAGTATATAGATGGTTTGCCCTCTGGTTTGCCTGTCTATATTCTCCTGTGCACGTGCAATTATGGCGTATGTCTCCGCCTGGAAGACGGTTGCCAAACTACCCATGCTTACACTACTACTGTCATTCGCATAAATGCCTGCTCCCGTACCGGATCCCATTTTAGATCCGTCCGTGTACCATATACTGTCTTCGATACCAGACCTCGGTGGTTCTAGACCTTCGGCCCATTCGGCCCTGGATGGAACTTTTGTTGTGTAGTTCCTGTGGAATATACTTGGGTAGCATTTTGTCACATCCCATGTTTGTTATTCTGTCTAAGAAACCGTCAGTCTCCATGTTTGTGTGCTTAGTCTTTGGCTTGCTGTCGCTCCGGTCCAAGAGTACTTAGTCTGTAGAGCGATTTGCGCGCCTCTGACTTAATCACCATGTGAAGTGGCGGTAGGTCCAGTAGGACTTCTAGCGCCGCTGTAGGCGTGGTTCGAAACGCCCCTGTTATAGCCATGCATGCCGATCTCTGTACCTTCGTCAGGGCATCTCTGCATGTGCTCATTAAAGTCCTTGGCCACCATACCAGGCTACCGTACAATAATATGGGCCTCACCATCATGGTGTAGATCCACTTCAGTACCTTTGGGTTCAGTCCCCATGTTTTGCCATACGCTGATCTAAACATTCCAAATACCCTCAGTGCCTTTGTAATGGTGAGATCTGTATGCTTCTTCTAATTCAGTTCCTTATCCAGAGTGACACCTAGATATTTCACATCATTGGACAGTTCTAGTACCCTCCCGTACAGTTTTAACTGCTGTACGCCGCGAAGGGTCCTTTTCCTAGTAAAGGGTATTACTACACTTTTGCCTGGATTAATGGATAATTGGTGCCGGTCGCACCATCTCTCCACTGTCTGCAGTGCTTTGTTCATGATTTCTGATACCGTGCTCTCTGATAAGTATACTCACATAGATACACCTACACCACCTTCACCACACCTACTCGTATGATAGAGATATATTATTTAAATTTAACATAAATCTAATTGGTGATTGCAGGTTGAAATTGTACCAGATCTCAAGTTGACATATGAGAATAATTTCAAAGATTATTTACGAGAACTAGCTAAAGCACCTAGAAGTAGTAAAGATGTCGGCACTGCGTTAGAAAAAGCAATAATGAAATTAGATAGTGATCTATCTAGAGAAGCAGTAGAACCGTATGAAAAAACGGGAAAAACGAATCCTAAAACTTTATCGGTAGCTTTATCGGGAGCTGTGACTTGTATATCGCACATAGACGGCCCGCACCTGCACGTGGCCAATGTCGGCGATTGTAACGCTGTGATCGGAGCCAAGACCGAGGAAGACGAATGGGTAGCTAAAAAGATTACAAAAGAACACAATTCCGAAAATATCGACGAACTGAAAAGGATATGGAGCGAACATCCAGAAAGCGAAAAGAAAACAGTAATCAGAAGAGACAGACTGCTCGGAGAACTGGCTCCCCTTCGCAGCATGGGGGATTACAGGTACAAGTGGTCTGTCGAAACCCTCACCGCTTTAGCAGTCCCTACGTACGGGGACAGGGCGATTCCTGCCTACTACCACACTCCTCCTTACTTGACTGCGTTGCCTGACATATATTACCACAGGCTAACGCCTAAAGATAAGTTCTTGATTATAGCTTCTGATGGATTATGGGACATGCTGACTCCGTTACAGGCGGTGAAGCTAGTCGGCGAACACATGAAGGGGAAAGTGTTCTTCAACCCAATCAAATTGCCGCGCAAGAATATACAGCTCGGGGATATAAATGAGCTGCTGCTGCATAGGAAACAAAGTCTGAAGAGCAAGCCGAAGGACAGGAATGCAGCGACTCACTTGATTCGCCACGCCATCGGCGGCACGGAGTACGGCGTGGACCACGCGCGGCTCGCGCACCTGCTGAGCCTCGCGCCCGACGTCAGCCGGATGTTCCGCGACGATATCACCGTCACTGTCGTTTATTTTGACTCCGAGTTCCTAAGACAGTGTCCAGCGTAAATTCCACTTTAGTCATCTCAAATTAAAGTTTATCCAACAGTCATATTTATTATCCCCCCTCTCATGGTTACAATACAAGCTTATATTTAACTTTGCCTATTATACTACATATTGTACTTTGCGTAGAGTCCTTACTTTCAAAATACCGACCTACCTATTCACTTTATGACAAGTTTTAATTACACAGTCATCATACATCGAGACGATTCTATCGAGCCTACACTTTACAGAACTACCCATTATTGGATCACATTTTTACCTTTATTTTCTGATCTGTCTGTCATACTACCTAATTAATGCATGCTAAAATACTGTTTGTTAATTATTTGAAATTTAGAATGTTGTATGTACCACGTCCAAAGATAAAGGAAGTATTCGACCACGATGAGTTGGTTTGGGAATAGAATAGCAGTCAGTTCATATAAACTTTGACGTACTATCGACAACATAGCTAACTGACCATCGGTGCACGTTAAGTGCATTGTAATAAGGTTCTATATAAACACAGGATGGTCAGTTAACAGTGTTGTCGTTTGTACCTATACGAACCGGCATTTATATGGAAAAACTGTCACCTCCAATCCCATTCTAATTGCGATTTAATAATACCTCATTGCATATGCTCTGCCTCGTTTACGCCTTAACGACAGTTAGTACAGCCGCGGAATGATGTTAAGGTCCAAAAGTGACGAACCTTTTCATTCCTCGACTATAATTACGGTGCGTAATATAGTTCCCATTTTATTACATCCTTTAGATAATGGTGTTTTTTCCGTTTCTTCATTATCATATTAGTAGGTAATTATTTCAATTTGATTCTCTCCTTATAAGTCTCCGAACCTGGAATTCATTGCAATATAGGTAGGAACGAGCGCCAGGTAGGTACGGAGTTTATTCGACTGGGTTGTGTAATAACTGTGTACTGTGTATAACATGATGAAGTTTAAATGTTGATGATTGTGTAAGGACACTATTATGGATTCTCAAAGATTCTTGAAAGTTCGATTTAAAGTATCACTATACCTATATACGATAAGATATTGTCATTTACCAGGTGACAATTCGATGAAATACAGGCTTGGAGGAATCAAAAGGTCTATAAAACGAGTGAGGTTTAAATTATAATTATTTTATAGAATCATTGCACCATTTGACAAGTATTGGATATAAATAAAACTATACATTGAATTCGTAAGTACCTATTCTGCTTTATAATTTATTTAAGTATTTAATGAATTATAGTGAAAAATGCTTTTTATGTTTTTTATTTGTGAGTCTCGAAACCTTGAATATATTTTAAAATGAGTTATTTGATATATACATCAATACATCTTCTCATAGGTATTATCCCGAAGGAGGCCGAGTCCGCTTGCTACCTAATTGGCGTAGGCACAAGATTTTCGGAAGCAACTGCCGCCTGAATTCCTCACTACGCCCAGGATTCAATTTTGGAATCCATCGCTTCGTTCTGAATCCAGATCAGTCACCCTCGCTACAATATATCATTTTGCTCCCTAGTTATACAATCTACTATTATCGAATATTAAATATATCGATGTTACTGTCAACATCGAAATTTTTGTATACTGCTTTTAGGGTTCCGTAGGAACCCTTATAGTTTCGCCATGTCCGTCCGTCTGTCTGTCTGTATGTCCGTCTTCGGCTTAGCTCAGTAACCCTTACAACTAGAAAACTGCAATTCGGCGTGGGTATATAAACCAGTCACGCCGACAAAACAGTAGAATACATTTTATTTTAGGGTACCTCCCCTACATGTAAATTGGTGATGTATATTTTTTCTCGTTAAACCTATAGTGTGGGGTATCGTTGGATAGCTTGTTCAAAAATATTACGGGTTTTCTAAAACTACTCCCTGCCGGCTAAATGGCTACTACTGGGGACGTGAAAAAATTCGGGGCTGTAGTACATAAAATGAATTTAAAAGGAAAACTATCACAGTTAAGTAGACATAACTAGTTAACGAGTAGTAAACATAACTAGTTAACTGGTAAGAAATGCACTTAATTTCGGGTGCAAATACATTGTCATTGGAATTTGATCCTTACACCGTGGACGGTAGTTGCTTTTTCACGACACGGCGCTTCTTGCCCGCGGCGAGCGCGCAATAGACCTGCCCTGCGACATGCCACCCGTGGCAATGCTAAAACTTAGGTGGACTTACGGCACGGTGCTTCTTGCGCGCGCGGCTAGTTATGATGTGCGGCTTGATGCTGTTCGGAGATTTTCGTAATTATTTTACGTAAATAACCTGTTGCTGCTAAAAGTTTGCGATCTGCGGTTCGATTAGTTTTAAAGTTGTGTACCTAATTACCTATATATCGTTTGAAAAAACTTAATGTACCTACTGACCTCGTTATATCAATTGAGAAGTGGTGGTCGCTAACCGGCACATGAAATTAGGTGGTCGCTAACCAGCGAAATGACCCCATACATTGGTGTGTTATAAAAATAATCATATTTACGATTATTTACGAGGGTAAGCTATAATAAAAACCCCAAAAGCCCCTTTTAAGTCCGCATTCTGTGACAGACGGGCAACTACGGAACCCTACCTTGCGCGTGGCCCGACACGCATTTGGCCGCTTTTTTTTAATCTAAAAGTTTTTTTAAAGAAATTATTTAATTTTTAATCCAGGTCAGTATTTCCACATTGGCACTAAATGTTTCATTCTAATCGTTTTATATCTTCTTTTTTTTAAACATTACTCCATCTTCATTTATTGCTTAAAGTACATAAATAGTACTTAGTACATCCATGAGTTAATAGAATATGGACTTGGGCGTGACTTTTTCTTGGGCGGCATGATTATTTGGGACTTCGTAACAATCGTAGCAGAATAATACCTCATATCATATTATTGTTACTCTAGCATATGGCACAGGCAGTAAATTGAAATGTTGTTTGAAATTATATCCGCATACATTTATTATCTTCGAAATCAAATCCCTAGAATATGCCCCGAGTTATCACAGGTTTGTTCATAATTTAATAGTAAGTAATTGTATCACGCCTAGGGAGCCAGGTGGCACAGTTCCTACAAGAAAGCATACTTAGCCAAGGATTTAGTTAATAGTCGCATTTCCATTATCCTCGTTTATTTATCTCTGCCTTGCATCATATATCATGTAACATGATATATGATGTAACACAGTTTCGGAGATGTTTTTTTTTGTAGAACAACGCATTATGATATATTATTTCTTTTTATTCATATTCAGGTTCTATGTACTTGTATTAAGTAAGTTAAGTTCTATCATTGTAATATGCTTTTTAGGGTTCCGTAGTCAACAAGGAACCCTTATAGTTTCGCCATGTCCGTCTGGCCGTCCGTCCTTCCGTCCGTCTGTCCGTCCGTCTTCGGCTTAGCTCAGTAACCATTACTACTAGAAAACTGTAATTCGGCATGGGTATATAAATCAATCACGCCGACATCGACAAAACAGAAGAATAAAATCTTGATTATTTTTGTGGTACCCTACACCACATTGGGGATGTAATTTTTTTTCTCGTTAAACCCATACATAGTGTGTGGTGGGGTATCGTTGGGTAGCTTGTTCAAAAATATTATGGGTTTCTTAGAACGATTTTTCAAATTAGTGATTGGTGTTTACACTAGAGATGTGTCAACTCGGTTTGCCAACCCGGTTCAATCCGAGCCAAGCTAAAGTCGAACCGACCCGGTTTGTTAGTCCACTAACTCGATGCTATAACGAGCAGCGAACCGCAACATTCGAGCCCGCTCGCCGACAGCGGCCCGAGCCAACGAAACCGAACCGACGTGCGCGACTCGCGCGAGCGGGCTGGGCCGGAGCGGGCAAACGGAATGAGTAGCCGAATAAACCCGATTTCTCCCGAACAGGTGGACGGGTGACGACGAAGACCATTAGTAGACCTTATTTCGTTGCAACAAGGTTTGTAGTTTTGTTTTGCAATTTAATTTTGAATGAAATATAGTGAGCAATTTATAATTACTTATTACTCTATGGCGCTACCGAGGTAACGCTCACAAATGTAACAATAACCTATAAACAGTTTAGGTTTAAAACCCGAACAAGTAGGTGTTTAAATTCACGGATCGACTCGGAGAGGTCAAACCGAATACCACATTAATATTAATACGTTTAGGACCGTCATAGCAACTCGGTTTGATCAACCCGGGTTGAAACCTGTTTACATAGAAAGTCGAACCGTTCAATTCGGTTTGAGATATTTTCGGGTTGGCACATCTCTAGTTTACACCGTAGATATGCACTCACTTTGGTTACCAATCAATTTATACGACAAGACGGCTTTGTCCTAAGTAATCCGAATCGAACAAACGTTATCTAGTTTATACTAGTGACAGCGCCATCTAGCGGTCCACAAAAGTTAAATCGTCTTAAACAATTGGTTTGCGAGATATGGGCTTTAAAGCCCAAATTTTTGTTCGAGTCATGTGTACCCCTGCCCTGCCGGCTAAATGGCTGCTTCTGGGAATGTGAAAAAAATCGTGGCAGTAGTACATATAATGAATTTAAAAGGAAAACTATCACGGCTAAGTAGACATAACTAGTTACAGAGTAATAGTCGACCGACTTAAATGTACTGTAAGTTGGCCTAGAAAGGCCAACTTACAGTACATTACATACAAATTCGACCGACGCAGCCATTTTTTTGGCGCGCGCGTGTCGATGTAACTAAAGACAGGCAACTACGGAACCCTACTACTACTAATTATGGACCTAAATTCAGTATTTCGCGTCCGAAACAGCGAGTTACATGATTTTCCTTACAACGATTAGTACTCGTACAAATTGCAAAGTATGACGTTAAACTTTTACGTCAATTAATATGTTCGTAGTATGTTTTAGTATATCGTTTCGGCTGCCGCCAGCGCGGTCCGTCTCAATTTTATGGGTAGGTATTTATTTAATTGTAGTTGCTCCATACACACATTTGTTCCTATTCAAAAACTAGTACGAATGGCATCGTAAATAAATCGTAGCCTATTGTGAGCTCGGGTCGTGGGTTGGGTAAAAATAGCTGCAATGCGGTAGAACGAACATTACCTGTGAACATTACGAACAAACAGTAGAGAAAGCACTGGCACCTGCTACGCCATCTACCGCAGAATTTGTAAACTTTTGGCTTTTATAGAAAAGATATTAGAGGGAAATGCTTGAAACACAATTTTTGACTTCGCAACTTTTTTTGGACTAGTTAGGAGGTGAACACAGCACTTCCTTGAAACCGTGTTGCTGAAGCTCTTGGGACAAGAAATAGAAATAGAAATAGAAATAGAAATAGAAATAACTTTATTGCTTTCATGTTGGTTACAGGTGGTTAAATACAATATTTACAGTATACATGAGACCCTGTAAGGGTATTGCAAGTTTTATTTTTAATCTAAAACCTAAAACTGAAATAATATAGGTAGATATAATACGAGTGTTTAATTAAATTAACATATTTACGTAACTCAGGTTAAAATCTCTCATTTTCATTTCATTTATTTATTTCTATGTTGCCTAAACTGCATTCCTATAACTAAGACTAGATTCTTATGATATGACCTATCATGCAGCATGCAGAAAAATAATAAATAAAGTTACCTATACTAGATTTAATAAATATGCGGCATATAGTCAAAAAATTCTTTTAGCGAGTAAAAAGCATTTTGTGCCAAAAAGTCCAACAAATATTTCCTAAAAAGAGGCATTTCGGATTGTCTCATTAAATTGGGTAACTTATTATACAATTTGGGTGCCATGCCATAAACACTTTTTGCACGCAAGGCTGTTTTCGATTGCTGATAAGAGGAAGGAATCCCTTACCTTCCCACGTCCAGGGTTGATGAAAGTAATGTCCTTAAGCGCATCAGCTGGGGACTGAGGACTATGAGGTCGACATCGTCACCCACCATGCCGACAGCTGAAGTTTCCGACCTTTCCACAGCCGTATCCACGATCACCGCATCACTTTCTGCTTAAAGAGTCCTGATCCCATTGTCCTCAAGCTTCACCTTAAGCATATTGATGAGCGTGCTTTTTAACCGACTTCAAAAAAAGGAGGTTCTCAATTCAGTTGTATTTTTTAGTAGATTCGTACTTTTTTTTGTTTGTATGTATATGCTTCGCATTTTGTTCAAAAATCCAGTTGGATGATGAGATCCATTAGGAATTGAGGGAACTCCTCAATTATATTAGGCACGGGCGTAGGGCCTAGTGATTTTGGTATTTTCTATAATAGGTAACTCGTGTATTTACACTCGGAAATCATAAATTTGGTGGAGTGAATGAAGACCACAGATGACATAGAATTCCTCAATTATGTACTTAAAAGTACAAAAGTACGTCACAGATTCTGATAAGATAGGTACCGTTGAAATAGCAACTAATGAAGTGCCAAAGGAGATCCTTGTGGAATCGACGGAAATCCTCAAATATATTATCGGTCCACATTCGATTTTTTTCTCTAATAATCAACGCATTTGCTCTGGGAAATCAGTCATTTGGTAAATTGGAATATAAATGTGGAAATGTTCTCATGGCTTGGCGGAGTACTAAATTGAAGTCGGTTAAAACTTTGTTTTTAAAGTAAATCATGTTCGACAGAAAATCTTCTTGTTTGCCGTTTATCTCGGTGTCTTTGGTGAAATGGATGTGCACAGACTTGCTGAGTTGATAGCGCCTTGATATTCTGCTACTTTCGAAGCTTCTTTGAAGTTGATGAGTAATGGTCAACGTACACCTTCTTTCCTGGTAGTTGTCGTTTCCCAAGATTACAGATTTTCAAGAGAAGATATCTCGAAAACTACTTACACAATGTTGAAAACTTGCTCGAGTAAAACTTGTAGCAAATTTAATCAGCTTTCATTTTGTGAAGAGCCGTAATGTCGCTAGGATAACCGAAAAATGGGATCTAGGACCAAGTGTAAGTCTGGAGGAATGGAAGTGGAAACCTGTCGCTGCGTTGAGGAAGACGTATTCACGACTTAACATTAAAATTAGACATTATCATGAGCCTATGTATACATTCCACAGCTGGGCAAAGGACTCTTCTCATGGATGAGAGGAAATGGACAGTAGTCTTCTCGCCGGCCCAGTGTGGGTTGCAGTTAAGTACCTGTCTCCAACCTAACCTAACCTGACGCTCCGATTCCACCGACGCAGCAATTGCATGTGTCAATGCTGCCTGATGCGGTCTACATATCAAAGAGATCTTTATGAAAAGCCACATTCTTTGTACAACATTACAGGCAAATCAGCCGATCACATCAATAATTTAAACGCGGTATAAGTAGGGTTTACTACGAATGTGCAACACCCGCTCGTGCGAAGTACAGTTCGTGCGAAGTGTGATTGGGCGAAAGACGATTGTGCGACACTTCATTTGTGCGAACTACTCTCTATGCGAATTAAATTTAGGCGTTGCACGACTATGCGACATGCACAATTGTGCGAACCATTGTTTGTATGAAATATAGTTAGGCGATGCACGACTATGCGACATGCACAATTGTGCGAACCAGTACATTCAACAGTTGGCCCAGTACAGTCGGACAGTTACTGTCAAGCGAACCTCTAAATATAACCGTTTTTCCCCCGATAGGATAAAAACTAATATTTCGAGTCCAGCCGAAAGCTTAGCATCCAAATTAAAATCCTTGCTGGCATATAAAATTTTTATTCAGCGTAGGAAAAATTCTACCCCTAAGGGGGTTAAAACGGGATTCAAGGTTTAAGTAGGTATATGGAGACCAAGAAAATGATAGTAAGAGATTTGTTACTTCGCCGGTCTTAGCCTGTATGATAAAAGTCTACAAAACTGATTTCAGAGTTTTTTGAAGTTCATCCCCTATAGGGGTTAAAGGGGGTTCAAAGTTTGTATGGTGAGCAAAACATTTTTAAAGTAAGAGATTTGTAACTTCTGTTTTAGACTGTTTGAAATTGATTCCATAAAACATTCATCCCCTAAATGGGCTAAAAGGACTTGGATGTTTGTACGGGGAACATGTCAATTTTAAAGTACGGGATCTGTAGCTTCGGTTAAAGACTGAAACTAATTACAACGTTTTTTTAAAATTCATCCATTAAGCAGGTTAAACAGGGCTGGAAGTAAGTATGAGGAACAAGTAATTTTTGAAGTAAGGGAATTCTTAGGTCATAACATATCCATACTATCCACACTAATCCATACTAATATTATAAATGCGAAAGTGTGTCTGTCTGTCTGTCGGTCTGTTACCTCTTCACGCTTAAACAGCTGAACCGATTGAGATGAAATTTCGTACGAAGATAGTTTGAATCCCGGGGAAGGACATAGGATAGTTTTTATTCCGGAAATCATCCCCTGAGTGGGTGAAATGGGGGATGAAAGTTTGTATCTACATACTATACTATACTATATCTACATACTACTACATATATGGTACAGTTCCCGGCAAACTACTTGAACATGTGGGACGAAGTGGGGGGCGTTGGGCAGGTCATTTGCTAATTATAGTCAAAATATATATATTCCGACTGCTAGCAGAAAAGTAGGTTAGGTTAAGTTAGAACCACGACCCTTACAGAATTGAACAGCTACCAGAAATATAGGTTAGGTTAGGTTAGAACTGCGGTGCTCCCAAAACCGAGAAGAAGGTAATGTTTCATTTAACCTGCGGGTTATTTTGTTAAGGTCACTATGCCCGTCTACAAGGCAAGTCCGTCGACATCGACACGTTATAACTTTTGAATTTGAAAGCGTTTCCCGCTTTAGCGTCCAGTCGCTAATTAAAGCTGTTTTTCGCGCTAGTTCTCTGTGTTCACTCTAAAACAGATGGCGCTGTGACAACGAACTTCAGAGCAATCCGCCTAAACAAGTCATTACGTGTATGGAACTCGAAGTGCTAGTGTGACGGTGTCTGGTAGCAAAATTAGGAAAAATAGTTAATGACAAGATTTTGTACGAGAAAGTAACTACGTAAATAATATATGAACCGGCTATCTTTATTCTGTGTTTAAATTATCAGAAATTGGCTTAGTTTTGTAATTATACGTTCCGTCATTTATCACATTAAAATGTCGTTAAGTTTGAAAGCGTCTACTACCTATGTACAAGGCATATGCCGGCTTCCCTTGAATCAGAGGTTACCAACTGTTTTTACGACTTAAATATTATTACGATTTCATAAGGTTACTACTATACCACTATAGATAAATGCGTACGTATGCGTACCGCGCAACGTAGGTCTTCGCCTTACTTATCCTGAAAAATTACGTATGAAACTATTAAAATACATTTTAAAATTACTACTTATTGATATTTTATTTAGAAAACCCAAAAACTAGTGAGTACGTATAATATAACTATTTGCCAACAAGTGAAATCAAAAGTTTTTTCGTGAAAACCCGACTGCTTTTTTACAAATATTATAGCCTACGATCACTCCTACGATTAAGGGATATCCAACGACACCTCGTATGTTGAAATCCGTCAAACGGTTTAGACTGCAGGGCGTGCCAAAGAATAAGACATAGTCACATACATACATGCATACATATATACATACGCTCGAAAAACATAACCCTCCTCTCGTTCGGCAGTCGGGAAAAAAGGGTTACCACCCCATTTACGAAATATATTGCCTTGCCTTTGAATAAGAAAAAATGAGTTTATATTAACAAGTTTACAGTACACTTTTCATTCTCTTGTTTCATTCTTTTTAAGGATTCGAATACGAACATATAAGCACTCATAGTATGGCTGATATAATTACTAGACGGATTTACCTTAAACTACACGGGAACTACGTCTACTCGCCGAATTTAAAAAAAAACTATCGTTTTTGCTTAATTTGTGATTAAAATGATTTGTAGCTTAACTATTATTTATGAAATTCTTCATTGTATGCGATTAGACGCGGTAACGTAGGTGAATAATTAACGCAGCTAGATCACATCAAAGTAAAAAAAAGAAGTATGCCGGTCTTCACCACAGTGACCTTAATTTAAAAAGTTTATTTTGGATAATCAAAATAATTTATTCTCTAACACCGTTAAATGGGGACGGCGGCGGATGGAGATGGAACTTCCACCGTTTTTTAGCATTAGATAAGTTTGCTTTCAAAACTATACAGGTGGCCGGGACTAACGTGAGTCTACTGGACGGATTTAGACAAAAATTTCCAGTAATGTGAAAAAATACAATTTAAGCTGTAGAAACGTCTTGATGATTCTTAAGATATCTATATTTGTAAAAACGGAGTTTTCAATTTAAATTCAGCAATTTAAACAAATAAACTGATCGCACTGTTAACTTTTATGCTTAATTCCTGAATGGATTTAGGTGAAATTTTCCGTACAGATAATTTTAGACCCTTGGAAGGATATATATGATAGTTTTTATCTCGGAAATTATCCCTTAAGATGGTAGAACTTTGTTTGGGTCGGCGATAATTAAGGTTCCGCCTACAGTAATTTAATAGCAATCATTTTCGTAGCAGCGTCCCATAGTACAAGCTCTGCTTAGTTTGGGATTTGATCAATTTGTATAAGCTTGTCCGCAAATATTTATCGAACGAGCGAGCGAAGAGAACGAAGTTCTATGCTGCAGCATGGGCCGAAATTCTTAGAATAAAACATGACGGACTGATTGCTACAAAACCTTCAGATATTGCGAATGCCTTCAATAATTATTTTATTGATAAAATCAAAGGCATATCGAATTCCGGTCAACCCAATATTACCACTAACTCTTCAGGGTCACTTTACATGAGGCCGACCATTCCATGTGACATTGAAGGCATTATTAAGACATTAAGAAACACTAAAAGTGTGGGCCATGATGGCGTTTGTACAGAGGTTATTAAGTCTGTGTCTAATGTTATCGCGTCTCCGATTAGCCATATAATGAACATATGCATATTAACTGGCATTTATCCTGATAGCCTGAAGCCCGTAATCATAAAGCCGCTACATAAAAAAGGAGATAAAGATAACATTAGAAACTACAGACCGATGGCCCTTGCCTCGTGTTCTCAAAAATATTTGAAAAGGTAATCTATGAAGCCTTATATGTTTATCTCGAAAAATATAACCTGCTTACTAAGGAACAAAAAGGATTCCGGAAAGGGAAAACCATCAATATGGCGATTTATGATTTAATCCATCCAGTTATCTCGAAAATGGATAGACTTAAGCGGATCTGTGCCATTTTCATGGATATGACGAAGGCATTCGACTATGTGAACATTCGATTCTTATAAAAAAGCTTGACCATAACATGTTCCATAACATTCCCACGGATACCGTAGTATCCGTGGGAATGTTATGGATCTGCTAAAGTCTTATTTAAGTAATAGAGAACAAATTTATTTTTTGTATTTGGTTCCCCGCGATACAGGCGAAGCCTAGTGCGGAGACCTTTGGTAATTATTGATATCGAAATTGTGCCAAATAAACCTTTTTTACTTACTTACTTACTTATTAATTCACTGAACTCACTCAGATCTGTGTAAAGTCGAAAGAACAAAAGACGTATAGATCTGATAGGCGTGTGTTAATGTATAGGGTTCCCCAGGGTAGCGTTTTAGGTCCCCTTTTATTCTTGCTCTACATTAATGACCTTCCCAGATGTGTGAAATACCCTACGGTCTTGTTCGCAGATGATAGCACCGTGATAATCGAGTGTAATGATAATAGCAATTATGAAACTGAAATGAATCAAACTCTTACTAAGATAAATAGACTGGCTAAATGTTAACAATTTAAAGATAAATTTGGGTAAAACAAAAATTATGCTTTTAGGCAAAGAACACTAATAAACCCAATCAATTGTAACTATCAAGGACATACTATTGAATCTGTTAATTCAACAAAAATTTTAGGAGAAACTATCGATACTAACTTGTCATGGAATTCACACACCGATGAAATATGTACTAAACTTAACAAGTATGCATATGCTCTTTATAAACTACAGAAACAAACAAGCATTGATGCAGTCATGTCAGCCTACCATGGATACGTTGGATCAGCCCTTCGCTATGCTATAATTTTCTGGGGGAACTCTTCGAACAGGGAGGCAGTCTTCAAGGCGCAAAAAAATGTATTAGAGCCATGTGTGCCTTGAAACAGACAGACAGTTGTGTTCCCCATTTCAAAGAACTAAAGGTTCTGACAGTGCCATGTCTATATACTTATTTTAGAAGTGGCCATATTTGTTAAAACAAACTGCACTATTCGTAAAGGTATCAGATGTATTTAAGCATAGCACCTATCGCAGTCATAACCTTTGTTCTGTAGCTTCACGTACCGCACTATTGCAAAAGAGTGTTATTTGCATGGCACACAAAATTTTTAATAAATTACCCTTAGCTTTAAGAATGTTGCCTTTACAGGAATTTAACAATAAGCTTAGTAAATTACTTATTAGTAAGTCCTACTATTCAATATCGGATTTTTTAATAGAGGACATAACTTCATATAGTAATATCTGACATTATTATATTGTTATTATTTTAATTTGATTAATTTATAAATGTATTCCTGAATTATTTTGACATTTGACATTTCTTTTCTCTGTGACCATTTTTTCTTTTTTTTACCGAATATTTATTGTTTTTTATATGATTGTAATTATTTGTCATTTGCTAATGACTGTTTGTACGCCTTATTGCCAGAACATAGTGATTCTATACTGATTCCTGTAACACCAATCTAATTGTACCTATGTTTACAGACAAATAAATGAATTGAATTGAATGGTTTGTCTGTCTGTGCGGCGCCCAGTGGCCGGCGTCTACCTACAGGTCCCATTTCTCAACAGATACTCGTGAAATTTTGTGAGCAGGTCCATTTATAATTACATAGATTTTTTGTCGAGTTACTTTTTTGATGTATTTTTTTTACAAAGGCAGGGTCGCAAGTTCACAGCTCACAAGGCACTAGTATTTATAGGCAAGACCTGCCTTCAGTCCTCCCATTGTCTCTTTTCCTGCCTTTTTTTTCCAATGAACTTACTTAACCCGGCCTTAGATTTATTTTTGATTTAGTTTCTGTTGTTATTTTTATGTAATTGTGTTGTTCTGTTTGTAACTTGTAATAGTAGGTTGTATATTAAAGTCGGTATAAGAAATAGGTACCTACCTCGTATTTCAGTAGATACCTATCTGCCAGTATACCCAATATCGACTCAACTCTTACATGGTACGTACTAAATATTCAGTTCGGTTGAACGGGTGGCTAGGTACTAAGGGTAGGGGGTACCTAACAATAAAATAAAAAACACGATTTTAATATGGTTTATTTATTTACCAATCATTGATATTAAAAGTGAATATTTCCGTATTAAACTAGTAATAGTAGGCGAATAATAATTAAGAAGATAATTACTATTTATATACACACGTAAAGATAGTTATATATAAGGTAGGTGTTTTTAGAAAATATCTATTTAGTGCTTTGCACCGAATATAACAGCAACTTATTGTTACCTAAGCAATAACAAGCTAGAATATAATTAACAGAAGTGCAAGTTTGGGGTGACAATAAATTAAAAATTCTGCTGATGTTCAATCAATCACGATGGATCTATTATTAAAATACAACTATGTGTACTATCGCTGATGAGAATTATTATATATTTTTTTTTACTATTTATTAGGTACTATTAAAATAATAATTATTGATGTTCTAATGTTTATGAATTACTGTCATGAATACATAGATACTAAGGTTGGTAGAAGTAGATACTTCCACAAAATGGAAACAGTGCCTAAGCCAATTAAAGGTAGGTAGGTACCTACTTAATAGTAACTATCAATTCCTCATTGAAAGACGCACGAACATGAGAGCATTGTACCGACAGTCGACATCAAAGATATGTTTACACTTTTACATTCGACGAAAAATGTGTACATATCGTTGACGTTGGTTGTCTACCCATTCCACTACAAATACTTCGCCACACAATAATGCTGAAGCAAAATACAGAAATGTAATGTTTAACATTATAGCCAATGTAATGTTTAACATTATAGCCAATGCCTAATGTCAGGATCCCTATAATTGTGGGCACGATCAATCCTAATACAATCAAGTTAACTAAGTATTGTATTCTAACAGTAGGCCGACAACCTCGCAAAAACTAGGAGCCAGTGCCAGTGTAGTGTCTGCTCGGCACATTACATATATTCCAAAATAAAAGCAATTTTAAATATAGTATACACATTTATTAATCGGTAGAATAGTATACGTATCGAGGAACAAAAATGTCATGTTGAAGGTTACAAATTGTACAGAGACAGAGATGACAGCTGCCAGCTGCCATAGGTATCAACATTCGCCGTGATACGTGTTTAAGATCGCAGCTGCCATAGGTATCAACATTCGCCGTGATACGTGTTTAAGATGACAGCTGCCATAGGTATCAACATTCGCCGTGATACGTGTTTAAGCATCAGACTTTCAAATAAATTCCAAACTTAAATAAAACCACATGACTGAGCTTGGCTCTTAGTACCCATTAGTTAACCCATCTGACCTTATGTATAATGAACCCATCTGACCTTATGTATACATAAGGTCAGATGAGTTAACTCGTTCACTGTCCCCACACTATATGTCACACGTCCAATTAGTGTGCTTCCAGTTCGAAGCTGTGAATACATTGTGGAAGTACGGACTCCTGAAAAGCAAGCACCCATCATTGGGGCCCTCGGATAGTGAACGTGTTAAGTGTGAATGTTTTGGTAAATTAGTGTTATAATGGTCGCAAAGGAAGGGTTCACGTACAATATTTGCATGGTTATAAGTTATAATTATAACGTTACACTCGCTTGTTTATATAGGTATTACAAGTATTGAGATACGAATTTAGCTGACAGGAGAGTTTTAGGGTTCCGTACCTCAAAAGAAAAAACGGAACGCTTATACGATCACTTTGTTGTCCGTCTGTCTGTTTGTCTGTCTGTCAAGAACCTTTATCTCGGGAACGCCTGGAGGTATCGAGTTGAAATTAAAACCATATACTCAGGTATACAGTCTCTTGAAGCTGTGATAAAATGAAACTTCTAAGTTAACAAAAAAACGGTCGTTTATGACGTCTGTCTTTCTGTCAAGATCCTAAATCTTGGGAACGGGAGTTGAAATTAAAATCATATGCTCAGGTCTACAATACCTTGAAGTAAACGTAAAAAAAAGATACGGCCGTTTATGCCGCAAAAAAACGTATATTTCTACACTAAAGGGAATCACAATTTATAGGGTACTTTCCGTTGTCCTAGAACTACGAAATTTGTGAAGTAATATCATCTTATACCACAAGTACAGGGGAAAATCCGAAAACTAGGTATTCATTTGTAATTAAGTACGGAACCCTCGGTGGGCGAGTCCGACTCGCACTTGTCCGGTTTTTTTATTACAGGATTATTCGGTGTCCCGCATAGTTTCACCTGAAAGCTAATGAAATATTTTAATCTGATTTGTTGACACTTATTATCTCTTATCGTACAAATAATGCAGGGCCGTGCCCCTACACAAGCAACGGCGCTACACTCGGGTTGTTTGAAAGGGATCTCTATTAAAATGACATGTCACTTGTGATATATCGAATAGGTAGGATCGTGCCCGAAAGGAATGAATCCGTGAATCATAAAATTGTTTAAAACAACCCGATCAAAAATAAGTCCCAGCCGATATCTCAATTGCCATGTCAAATAATTTAGCTTTATTAGGTAGTCTTAGGATATATGTAACTAGGTATACCTAGATGGCGTCGTGAGGTACCTCACCTTACCTCACGAAGCCATCAACAACAATTATCTGGACATTCCAAATAGTGGTTAGTAAATAATTTAATCTCTTTCATATGATGAGTTACTTAATATAGAGCAAATCGATGATCATAACGAAAAATAAAATGAAATAAAAGCAATGGAAGCAAGCTCGGCGTGAGCACTAGAAATACGGCGTTGCTTCACCGACCTAGGTATAGAAGGGTCTGGTAGATAGATCACTGGTAACATTTATGTCGTAGGTAGGCTACTTTATCCTATTCGAAATGCACAGCCCGCAAATCGATGATCATTACGAAAAATAAAATGAAATAAAAGCAATGGAAGCAAGCTCGGCGCGGCGTGAGCACGAGAAATACTGCGTTGCTTCACCGACCTAGGTATAGAAGGGTCTGGTAGATAGATCACTGGTAACATTTATGTCGTAGGAAGGCTAGTCTATCCTATTCGAAATGCACAGCCCGCAACAATTTTCCTACTCTAGTTCGTTAAGTTCTTTACGTCTATAAAAATTGTCGAATGACATAAATTGACTCCCAGTCCGAAGCAAATACAAACAAGTTTATTTGGAAAACTCCGAGCAAGCGGAGAACGAAATATACAATATAAATGAAAATGTTTATTCTAGATGGGCTCGTGCTTGCAGTGGCCAGTAAGAAATAGTTTTGGGTCATGCGCAGACACTACAGATACAGACTGATTGATGTTTATATTAACCGTGTGACATCTTTAAGTAAATTTATATTTTCTGAGAAGTATAAGTTCTGGGCCTGGTCCGTCTTGACGAGAGCTTTCTTGGGGTATATTCGATATCCTGTCAGGGTATTAGGCACACCCCTATGAAAAAGTAAATATTTCGTGCATGTTCTCCGCTGATTTCCTACACTTCTTCTCCTTCTAGCTAAATGGTACAAATTATTACTGACGGACGTAGACGCCACAATGTTTTTTGGATTTTTATCTATGTATTCTGTTTAGGATAAGCAAACAGTTCGTACGATTAATAAGCAAGGTTCCTGTCACTTCCCGCCGCACATTGTCCAAATACCTATTCTGTAGTCAGTAGGTGTTGAGCGTCGTTCGCGAGCCCTCCGGCCGCGATGGCACGCTCAATGCTCAATGGATATAGCCCGTAACAATTCCATAACAGGCCACTGCTCAAATATCACCCAATCTTAAGGCTTAGAGTTAGCATTTTTTTATAAGTAGATTAGTATAAATATCATAAGAGAGTTTACAAGCGAAAGATAACACTGTTATCGTATAAAGCTGCAGATGAGTAGATTACCTTAAGTTATAGATACTTACATCGATACTAGGTTACAGTGAGAGTCGCTAACGGAAATATCCAAAAGACCTCCAAAAAATATGTATTCAGGATTCGCCGAAAAGGATGGAGAGATGTTAACAAGTAAGTAGATATTCAAAGAGTTATTTGTACATAGACTAAATTTGGCAAAGATGTTAGAACAGTGAGTGCTCCATGGACCCGCGACGGCGCGGCGACGCCACGCGACGCGCTGCGCGAGCCAGGCGCAGTGCTGTGATGTGCTAGTTGAACGGTAATTAGGTACACGATATACTTCATACTACGACTCTAATACATTAATAAGTATTAACTTTAATGAACAAAGAAGGTACATACATGACTAATATGCACTTATTTGTCTGTTCTATTTTATCTGTTTGTTTATACTCGACTAGTGAGTGGGTGAATGCGAACCCAAATAACTTTACCAGTTCGCGATATTCGAACAGCCAAGATTTTTATCAGTATCTATCTGCAGGTATCACGCAATTTATTCTCCGCGAGTTCCACGAAGAGCCTAGTTAAGTTTGAATGGTTAGCGGCTATTTTGTGTTATAATTATAACTTATATATGTATATAGTCATTCTTTGCGACGAGTCCAGTCCGGGCTCTGTCTACTCCACATAGCCCAAAATCCAAATACATGAGTAAAGGAACGGAACAAAGTACCCACTGTCAACAACGCGCTGAAAAAGTTCCTACTACTTGTGGCCCTGCTGACCAATTACAAAGTGTTTGGTGTCAATAATGGTGTGTAAACGCACGTGCGCTTTACTGACTTGTTATCGCTAGTGTTGCTAGCGAAGACACACCACGTATGTGGAATAGTAGCATCTGCCGAATGCTGCGACCAGTAAAGGCACAGGGTTCGTCTCACTTCTTTAGTCTCTACCCTACATTACTCTACGCTTTCATACTCGGATGGTAAGTACCATGCCATTATCACTAACGAATTTCTTTGCGATTTTTTAACATTTTCTTCTTAACCAACACTGGTGTCTAAAATTTAAATTACATGACATAAATTTATATATCTTACACATATTTTTTCTTTCATGTACTGTTTCATAATTGTACACGTGCATAAAACTGTTAAAAAATGATGTCTAAATGTGGCCTCGCCACGCGTTGTTTACTTAATTTTTCGATAAATTTTAATATATAATGGGGGCTGTAAAAACCCAAAAACGCGTAATATATGTGCCAAAAATTTTACATTCTTTCATAATGCAAATGTAACGTTTGGCCGTGTTTACACACAGGCGTGACTCGTGACAAATCGCCGGTGCGTAAGCGCGGCGTTAATAGGGCGCAACTCTTAAAAACCTAACAAGTATTGATCAACAATAACAGTAAATTTGTAACTTTTTGTATCGAGATCTTTAAAATACTAAATGGATGTTCCGGTATTGAAACAGATCTACTAGTTGTACGGGCAACGCCAGTCCACGGGCCGTCTCAGATGTGCCCAGAGCGGGCGCGCCCACACCCCACACCACACTCCCACAGTACCGACACCCTTACAGTTTTACTAGGTACCTTCATCGTTTTTATTGTTGACAATCATGACAGGGTCACATGCAGCCATAGACACTAATAATATCTACAATAAGATTGAAGTTATGTATTTCTAATAAGTAACGAATATATGCAGCAATATTGACTTAGAAAATAGTCTACAAATAAATTAGGTATATGTAAAAAGTTGAAAAAGTTGGCTGTAAGCCTTATTTCATCGCTCTCGCACAGATAAAGCGGGCGTGGTAAAATCAGATTAGGTATGCGTATTGCGTATAGGTAGTAATGCGCAATTTAGTCTCTAATTAATAATTCTCAAATTATTTTAAATTACTACTTCGCTACCAGTGCAGGCGAGCCTGAGTAAAATAAGGTCAATCATCATTTACTTTATAAGAGCTTGTAATTTGCCAACACGAATTGGATTTCGAGGTATTTTATTTTTATTTTCTTATTAAATATTCTTATGACGTGTTTACATTGGATTGATTATCGCACTCGACAGTGGAAAAGTGACACTCGATATAATGTAATCAATTGTTTAAAATATAAGCGAAGTTGATACTCCAGTCCCGAATTTCCCGAAGAGTACCGTCCAGAATTACGCGAAGATTATAATCAAAACACGTGTTAAGAGTGGTTGGCCAGCATCAGCACGAGCTAAGTTCCGAAGGCGGAGGCGACGGGGAGCCCCACCGCCACCGCCACGCAAGCTGCGGCCGCTCGCACACGGTATCCTAACACCAATCTACAAACCTTCTTCACTAATAAATCATAACAAAATATTAATCTCACAGATTATTATTTTTTCATACATTACAACGCTGTCTTTATTCTGCTCCCTGCGCCAGACTTTTTTATATTTTTAAATACCTATGTTGAGCAGAACACGCTTTTAAGTTATTTAATCATTTATCGATAGGCACACGCAAACTAAAAGTAACTTCAAAATAACGCCTCTGTTTTTACCTGTTTTTCTAATGAACATCCGCCATATGTTTTGGGTTTTATGTTTAACAAGTTTTATATCGTTTCATTTTTTTTGAAGTGTCAGTAAAATTATTGACAGTAAAAAGAAATCTCATCATATCGAATTCGAGAGAGGTGGAACCAACGGGGAGACGAGAGGGATATGATACCCGACCCATTGACACGGCGGCGTTGCGTTGTTAGATTTGTTAGCTCTAAGTAAATGTGAAGTCCGGCGAGAGGATGACCGCGGATTAATCGCCGCCCAGCGACAGCGCCTGCACGATGCGCGGGTCCGCCTTGCTGCCCTCGCGGAACTCCTCCAGCGTGAGTCGGTCGTCGTGGTTCTTGTCCATCTGGTCGAAGATCTTGTCTACACGCTTCTGCGGCGTGTTCTCGTCCTCCGGCTGAGGCGTCTGGCCCTATTAACGAACGCAATCTTTTTACAATATGATCCTTTTTCTACCATTAAGATTACTTTTTGGGTAAAATATTGAAAGCAGCAATTATCCGAACGTGAAAAATTCAGAAAATCGATTCCGCTAAAAATATTTTTTTATGGACCTAAATGGTTGTAGGCGAGTATAAAATATAAAAATTGATTTATTCAGCAGAACATTGTTTTCGGACGGTCTAAACATTTTTGGGTACGCAAGATAAAAAATAACAAAAAAAAACAAAAAAAAAAACGAAATGAAAAAGTGGTAAAAATACACCACATAAATGAATTATAGTATGTGAGATCTTACTTCCTACATTTGATAGCTGTCATCCCGGTACAATAAACGTCAATGATGACCTATGACATAAATTATACCGGGATGACAGCTGTTAAATGTTCGAAGATCTCACATACTATAGGTAGGTGTTGGCGCAACATTTACCCCGTTATACATTTTAGGTAGTAATAATAACCCACACACACACACACTGCAGACACATTAGGTATATACTCGTATCGAAAGCCGAACAAATCGTCGAGTAGATACTCGTACTTGCGCGTGGAAACTAACTTCACCTTGAGAGTCGAGCGAGTGATTGGAGCCCCGCCACAAAATGAATTTCAATTCATCTGTGGTGAGTGCCAACTGATAAGCTTAACGACCTTTATGAAGGAGGAGTTCTAACCAAAGGGTGTACTTTTCTGGTGAATTGACTTTCAGGGACCGGTCATTTGACTTCAAGAAAATGCGCCGCGCGTGTCTTAAACACGTGTTATTGTGTCATAATTTAAGTTTTGCATAAAATCTCTATGTTATTCTGTGTGCAAATATAGGTATTGCTGATGAAATCAAATAATTAAAAACTTACCACCATCTGGTATATGGCGTCCACTATGTTGTACATTTCATCCCGTGTGATGTATCCGTCGTTATCGACGTCGTACAGGCGGAATGCCCCTGAAAACAGACATATTTAGGGTTATTTATTTAGGTTTTTACCTGTCGGGGTCGGAACCAAATTTACTTCCTGATGATCTAATCGACTAGTCAGTATAGTAATTGGTATGACGTTAAATAAGAAGCTTCGCCATGATGCGCATGCTCGGAGCCAATTAACCAAGTGAGACACGCTCACTAAATATTACAAGGATTTAAAAAACAAATAGTGACTTCAGCCATCTGCAGCGAGAAAACTGCATATTGCAACCAAGAAATAAACAATAACTTAACAAAACCGCGCGTTATGTGGAAAAACATAAAAAACGATGTTGCCTATTTCAAACGGTCTTGAACTTCCAGTACATTTAAGTAACCCGGACAAATTAAATGAGCATTTTCTGACTCTACCGGGAGATAGCAGCGTAGCCATCTCTCTTTTAAGGGGCTACCCGAGGTTTTCATCGATTCTTGCACTACAGATAGAATTATAAGTCAAACGGCTATCGGTTCTTCAATCTTTTATTTTCATTTCAGTCTACCGGATTTTGAAAGAAATGGATACTTAATTTTGTATGTTTTTTTAAACATGGACTAAAAAAAACACTTATTTCGTATCTCTATTAACGTGAAAGATCTAACATATACGAAATCTACATATTTGGATTCGTCTATGACGTCTCTAAAAACTTGTCTATTAGGGTTTTCATTTTAAACTAATTAACACAATAGTTATGGCCAGAAAACCAGTTTTTTGGTCTAAAATTGTTCAACATTGATGCCAAATATCTCGAAAACAATAAACTTTGAAGTATTATTGCTCAAAGCCGTTGTTGTTAATATAATAAGCTACAAAAGACATTAGAAAACTAAGGGATCCAGATCGAAGGTCATTGGCGTATGGGAGCCCCTTAACCAAATACGATAGTTTGACAGGTTTGGTACCTCAGTTTTCTCTCTCAGATCAGTCAGCGAAACACATGTACTCAACACAATAAAGTTGATTACCTACGACTAATGCACAAGGTACCGATAGCATTACGTTAAATATGATTTTGTTGACGCTACCTTATACGCTTTCAATAATCACCTCTACAAATATATTGAATCGGGTGTATTTCCTGACTCGTGGAAATATGCTACAATTAAACCAATCCCTAAAATACCTAACCCAACTTGTTTGAAAGATTTCCGTCCGAATAGTATCCTGCCATTCCTATCAAAATTTTTAGAGAGAGTTGTGTGCTTACAGCTAACAGATTATTTAGAGGCGAATGAGATCCTGCCTAAGACACAATCTGGTTTTAGGAAAGCTCGTAGCACAACGACAGCATTACTAGACGTAGTAGATGACGTCTTGGCTGCGCGGGATGGTGGTAAAAATGTTATGTTAGTATTGTTGGATTTCTCTCGAGCCTTTGATACTATAGATACTATACGCTGTGAAACGGGAAGTGCCACAAGGCTCTTTTTAGGACTGTTATTGTTTATTTTGTATAGTGCTGATATTATAAAGAATATAAAATATTGTAATTATCATATGTACGCTGACGATCTTCAAATATATGTATCATTTAAACCTCACGAAACCAACTCAGCAGAAAACAAATTAAATTTAGGTTTAGAACGTAATAGCTCAGTGGTGGTGGTGACTAATAATCTTGTCTTAAACGCAAGTAAAACCATAGCAGACTGTATGCCAAGGGTCTAAAATAAGCCACATCACCACGGGATGGTCATTTTCCCGAACGAAGTGAGGGGAAATAGTTCGAGGGGTAATAGAGACCAGAGTTATATACTTTTCACTTCGACAGCGAGAAAATAGTAAAAACAAAGAATAATCCATCCACAATCGATAATAAATACCACAGCGAAAAGATTGTTCAATTTGGCGCCATTTTTTTTAATAAATTGCTTTAACACATATACAAAATATTGAGTCAATATTATTGACACCACGAATCACACACACGCCTTTGACCGTCTAATGGCCGCGTCCAAACGCCCGAGAGCGGCGGACAGCATACGGTGCATATGATAAAGCGAGTAAGACAGCGTCTACCCCGCTCAATCTTCTAGATTATGCCATGTATGCAGCCAACCACGCTTTCGAACGTTTGGACGCGGCTATAGACGGCCGAAGGTGTTTCTTTTTTTTAATGATTGAGAATTCGCAAATAAAAAACGCCTAATAATATATGATATTTATACTGTTTCCTGATTAGTTTGTATTCTGCTAATACAAATGGTTTTTTAGTTTTGATTGTGGATTTAATACGTTAGTGTTTGGATTGGTCAAATTATAATGTTTTAAAATCATAAATATGTTTACATATTTTCTCTAGAGGCTAAATGTGCTACTTTAGCCCCGCTATCTAAGCCTAATAAATATGACACACTTTTCGAGCATGAGAAGTGAAAAATTAATGATGTTTGGTACAGACAAGTGCTTACGCGATCTTGCGTCTTACGACCCCAAGGTATCCGTTTTGGGCGATCGCTTAGAGCGCGTCTACGTAGCTCGTAACTTAGGCCTTGTCATGGATTGTTTTGAAGAGCACGTCTTAGAATTGATGCGTAACTGCTTTTGCAGACTAATGTTTTACCGCGTCCGTCACTTCATTAGTGTGGACTTACGCATTAATCTTTGTGACACTCTTATTCTGTCCAAGTTGTTATGCTGATGCTGTTTTCGGCGGGTGTTTGCTTGCGCGTACTCGTACCTTGATACAATGTTTTTGCTTTAATGCACACGCCGATCCCACATCACCCCATTTTTAAATAGCAGAAAATTATTAAACATGGCTGCCAGATGAACCTCACACTTTGCTTCATTAATTTTTGGAATCATTCATACCAAACCACCATACTTGTACAGCAAATTAAATTTCTCCACACGTTAAAAGCGAGGAGCGTTAGTACTGATTAGTAGACCCCGGATTGTTGTGGCACTGCCGTCACAATAGGGTGATTTGGGGAGTAAATGAGACAGTATTAATTAATACGGATTTATTAAGATAAGATAATATAAAAAATATCATATAGTGTTAATGAATACGAAATTGTACTTATTATTTTTTGGTATACATATTATTGCGAATCTTCCTATAAATAAATTGTCAGTTGATTAAATACGATATATATATATTTTGATACGCCTTATGAGACAGTGTCTTGACACATTAATACATAAAAGTTACGTGCAGTTGCCAATAAAGCAAACAGTTTATATCTACGGTCAAACTTTATATAGGTTTGCATAGGTTGCATACATTGATAAAGTTAATTCTAATATATGTATGTTCCATTTCCCGAATGGAACAGTGGAACGAAATAATTATTCGACCGCTCAGTTTTTCGAAAACTAGTAAACGTAGAAATTTAAGTCTTGCAGTTATATACCAAAAATGTATCGATCGATTCACTGGGAAATTTTTATTGTGACTATTAAATTTTATTAGATTACGTACCGTAAATGAAATTATGTTTTTCTCTGGTGAAATGAATATATATTTTTATCTTATCTTATAATTTATGTATCATTTTGTTCTACCATTCCATTTACTCCCCAAATCAC
Organism: Epinotia bilunana; assembly: GCA_947049275.1. Taxonomy (NCBI): domain Eukaryota; kingdom Metazoa; phylum Arthropoda; class Insecta; order Lepidoptera; family Tortricidae; genus Epinotia; species Epinotia bilunana. Next base: position 35,891,386 of record OX346252.1, on the reverse strand, counting down.
CCTATTGTGACGTCAGTGCCACAACAATCCGGGGTCTACTGATTAGTAACCAATGTTATAATCTATCTACCTAAACCTGCATTTCATCTTACTTACCTTAGACCTGATTTGTAAACACTTGATTGACCATTGACCTCTCCTTCTCATTTATTAAGTTCTGTTACGTTTAATTAATAATTATAAGTTATATATTAAGATCTTTATCTGTATCTCTCTCGGGGTGCCCTGAAAACCAGCGCCTTTAGCATGTATTGCTGGTGGCATAATATATGCTGAGTGGCATCCATTTTGGTGAATTCCAATTGTAAGAAACACATGTAACATGACATCACACCAAATAAATATATTTCTTTCTTTCTTTCTTTCCTAAATACTGAGCTACTGTGTGGACGCAAGCGGGCAGCGAGGCGACAAGCGGACCTTGAAATATTGAACTTAATAAAATGTATAAACTGCCGCCACTGGCCCCGGTGGCGTAGGTATCGACCGCGGTCTAACACTAAACGGCCGCCACTGGCCCCGGAGGCGTAGGTATCGACAGTATTGGTCACAAAACAAACATAGGTACATAAATTCTAGTGAAATTCAATCCACAGCAAAAAATAACGTTCAGTGAGTAGGGAACCATTGATAAACCTTGAATGTAATCTTGAATAAGTATTGAAACAAAATAACTTTACTCTACATTTAAGTAATATAAAGTCTTGACTTTATATTCCGCATATTAGAGGCAATCAATTTTAACCGGGTCGAACTATAAATGCGAAATTGTACAGAATAGTAAATGGAGGCATGTCTCCTTTGCTTAGAACGTATCATATTAAATATTTAAGATAATTACGGTCTAACTATGCGGCGTTTTACTTTTCCACTAATCACAAATGTGCGGAATCGATATCATGTTATTTTCGCATCGCTGACTAATCGTTGCACCTGATGCCATGTCATATCATACCCCATGACATGCCCCAGCATGTAATAGGGAAATTCCCATTTAAAATTCTGACTTTTAAATCAGAATGATATATGAAACAAAACCAATCATGCCAGCTTAAAATACACCGTAGCTCTCTAGCGTTCGCCTAAGCAGCATACTCGTATTAATTTTCTAACTTTAAGGGTGGGTTGTACCAAACCGTCTGTAACCGTAAATGGTGTTTGTTAAAATCTGAATGTATGGAAAGTTCGACGAATTTCTATGGAATGACAACTGCCGGTGCCCAATTTAACGTCGATCAGTCTGTAATCGTAAGTTGGTGCAACCCACCCTTAAGCGTAAAATAATTTGTTTACTTTTCATGAAAAGAATGAATAGTTAGGTCGCACAAAGAGAATGTAACTTACAATGTAATTTTTCGTCTAGATTCCCACGTGACGTCACAGACAACGCTCTTATGAACTCCTCAAACTCGATTGATCCGTCCTGCAACAAATATAATCATCAGGGAAATCTCGTTCCTGAAATGACTTTATGTAGAAATATATTTAGTAAGGATGCGTTAAGTTAATCAGGGATACAGTAGAAACGTTAAATAGGATTAATTGTATGATTCAATGTGTTTATTTATATTAACAATGGGAGCTACGGTTGATTAAGCCAAAAAATAAACCTTGTCGGCTTCTCTTCGAAACTCTGATTTCGTCCCATAGACCTGCCCCCCTATTCTGTAACTTGTTTTTAGCTCACCTCAACGCTCACCCACAAATATATCTTGACACCGCGATGCGTAGTAAGCAAGCGTAGGTAGAGGTCTAGTTTCGTGACGGGTGAACGGCGAGGTGAGCCGCATTAACGCTTAGCGAATAACAGCCCTGGCCTTATTACAGTTGAAGCTACGGCTAACGACGATACGAAAAGGACGGCCGGTTTAGCTAATAGCGGGTTGTTGTGAGTTGTGTGTGACCATGCGTGCAAAGCTGTCGACTATGGCTTCAAATCTCAGTAGGGGCAAATATTAGTGTTAGAAGCATGAATATTCGTTTATTAATAGAAGCATTTATATGTATATAGGTCATTGATCCGTTTCCAGTCTCTCTCACTTTACTAAACATTTGCCTACTTAAAGTATTATGTGATTATTACTCGTAGTAATGATGAAGATCGATTATGCTCAAAGGGCTTTATTTAAAGGATAAGATTTATCCCTCGGCAGTACTATAGGGGTCAGGCTGAAGGGATGAAAATTAGTAATATCAAGCTTTCTGATGGAGATAATTTAAAAGATACATATTTTTTTCATTTATTCAGTAGTTGTAACGCATATTGGGACCTACATTGCATGGATACAAAGACCGTGCCAATAAAGAATGTGCCATTAACAAAGAACCATAAGTAACATAAGCTGTGACTTCATCAAAAGGAGGTCTCAACTCAGTGTATGTTCAGCGATTTCAAATATTTGAATGTCCTTTGTTTTGAGTTACTTTCTCAATGAGCCCATTAAGAATCGAGGGAACTCTTCTGCACGCACATTGAGAGTTCGGTATTATCTATTAGGTAATTGAGAAGCCCGAAGGTATATGTATAGGTTCTTTCAAGCCCATTTTTTCTTACGGTCAGGTTTTCCACCGTGGCGTTGCGCTCATCAGCGATGAACTTTTCTAGCCCTGTAAGCGAAGCCTTACACTGAGCCTGACCTCTAAAGGTCCCTGGTTTCGGCACCATGTATAGGTTCTATAGTTGTATGATTAAAACCATATTTTTACAAATGCATTACTTTTGTTTATTTTATTACAGAGCTACATCTTACATGTCGAAATCATAGATGGAAAGAGAATGACATTTGGCTGGTTACCAGTACAATAAAATCATAGATAGTCTATGATGACACTTAAGCATGCTTTACACTGTTTATTCATATTTAAGTGTGTTTCACACAGTATACGTAGGTCACAGGTATCCGCCTACGTGACAGTAGTGTAAAAAAATTATTGACGGATACACCCGTGACTTATCGTTTTTATCAATGATGAAGTAGGCCTGCTGAATGCAAACTGGTGGTTCCATAACATTACCCGTGAGTTACGGCGATGTAGTTGGGCAATTCTACATTTAAAACATTTTTATATCGCTATGTATAGTACATATGTAGAGTAGGCTGGTTAGAAAGTAACTGTCATGTGTCAGTCGGAATTCTGCCTAATATAGCTGAGCTGGTAATCCCTACTTCGGAGTCTTATTTACCGTCCCCGGGCCCCATACCTTACAATATATATATACAACTATACATTGGTTAAAGATTATTTGAACGTTAGTTACAATACTACTAGTTAAGTTATGTTGTAAAGAATTTTTGACTGATCTGTATCTGAAAGCATACTACAATAGCCGTACTACAATGTTCATATAAATAGATAGATTATACTTAGTAGGTACCTGTACATTTTCTGTACAAATCAAACTGAAAAAATATAATTAAAACCTATACAGTACCGTGCGATAGGAGGCATAACAATGCGTGATGATGCTAAAAAGGGGCTAGACTCAGCGTAATGTTGCAGTGAGTAGGTAAATACACCGCAACACTGGTTTTCAGTTAGACCCTTACATATCATAAGCTCTAATCATAAGTATAAGTAAATTCACGTGTGTGAATCTATACGGTCATATAATAGCTTTACTGCAGGGCTTCTGTACATCGCGATCCTTGATACATTCACAGCCAACGATATCAGACCCCGTATCATGGTCGGCCTTATCACACGATAAGTGACAGGATAGAGCGTCAGTCACTGGCTGACACCGTTCGATAGAACGAGACGACGCTCCTATCTTGTCACTTATCGCATGATAAGGCCGACCATGATACGGGGCCAGAGCGCAGGCTCGTAGCCGATAAAATGCGAAAAACTCTAAGTATGCCGAACCTAGGGGCTTCGTGGCACTGAAATTGTATAAACATACGTGTGACTAAATGAGAGAATCTTATATCGACACATACGATTCAGCTTTTGTATGAGGGAAACTTTATTTTTTGAGCTACACACTTGAAACTTTGTAGAAAGATTACTTATTAGAATACAAAAAAAGAACTTTCAGCGTTTTAGAAAATTCTACCCCTAAAGGGGTTAAAATAGGGGCGCAAAGTTTGTATGGGGTAACATTATTTTTTGAGCAGATACTTGAAACTTTGCTAGAAATATTACGTATTAGAATACAAAAAAAGAACTTTCAGCGTTTTAGAAAATTCTACCCCTAAAGGGGTTAAAATAGGGGCGCAAAGTTTGTATGGGGTAACATTATTTTGAGCAGACTTGAAACTTTGTTAGAAAGATTACGTATTAGAATGCAAAAAAGTACTTTCCGCGTTTGAGAAGATTCCACCCTTAAGGCCTTTGTATGAGGAAAAGTTCATTTTTTGAACTAGTGACTACTTCTTAGAATACCAAAAAAAGACGTTCAGCGTTTTAGAAAATTCTACCCCTAAAGGGGTTAAATAGGGGCGCAAAGTTTGTATGGGGTAACATCATTTTTTGAGCAGATACTTGAAACTTTGCTAGAAAGATTACGTATTAGAATGCAAAAAAGTACTTTCAGCGTTTGAGAAGATTCCACCCTTAAGGGATTTGTATGAGGAAAGTTCATTTTTTGAACTAGAGTTGAAACTGTAGAAAAATTACTTATTAAAATACAAAAAAGTACTTTCAGCGTTTGAGAAGATTCCACCCTTAAGGGCTTTGTATGAGGAAAAGTTCATTTTTTGAACTAGAGTTGAAACTGTAGAAAAATTACTTATTAAAATACAAAAAGAACTTCCTGAGTTTGAAAAATTTCCACTCCTAAAGGGGGTTAATAGGGATGCAAAGTTTGTATGGGGGAAACTTTCTTTATTGAGCTAGAGACTTGAAGCTTTGTATTAGAATACAAAAAAGTACTTTCAGCGTTTTAGAAAACGGGATTAAAGGTGGAGAAAATGTTATAAGTAGTAAAAGATTTGTAACTTCGGTCTTAGCCTGTCATGTTAAAGGAATATTTAAACAGATTTCAGAGATTTTTTGAAAATCATCGCCTATAGGGGGTTAAAGGAGGTTCAAAGTTGACGTTGACGTTGACGGTTTGTTTAAAACTAGAAAACAAATTTTAACGCTTTTTGAAATTTATACCCTGAGGTGGTTATGAGGGGGTCGAAAGTTTATACGGAGGGCAAGATATTTTTAAAGTAAGAGGTTTTTTAATCAGGTTTTAGACAACAGTCTAATGTTTAATTATTTGCTCCTATTCCAGGCCACACACTGTATAACAAAATGATCTACATAGTCGCGATATACCGATTTTTCGACAAGACACGGAAAGTAGAATAGCCCAAGTGCGTAATTTGAATTTAAAATGGATCTTCGAGCCTATCTAGCAATCGACTGCTTTCCATTTTTGTCAAACAGCTTTAGGGTAACAGTTATGCAATTAATTGATGGCAGAGTTTTATTATGGAATGGGCCTACAAAAATAGCGTCAATCCACGTAGATGCGTCGCATTAATCAGGGGCAATTCCGGAACTCGTTTCTTTAATATTCAAATGATATGTGAACCGCCATCTGTAAACTCATAGACAAGTAGGTATGAGCGCGAATCGATACACTATTGAGATGGGATTGTATCAAATTGATATTGAATTTTTAGATGTGAAATGTAAAATGACTGGGAAAGGATTTTAAATAAAAAAAAATTACTTAAAATGAATAATACTCATTGTACTAGGCTAGGTAGTTGGTACTACTAAAGCAAATCTAAAAAAGTTTTCAGACTGCTTTTACAATTTAAAATGAAGTTTTGTTTCATACCCGACATTTCTATTCAGCTAGATGGAAATTATGTAAATCGAGAAAAAACAAGCGGCCGTATTAAAAAAAAACTGCCGCCTTCTCGGATAAAAAAGGATAAAAAAGGTAGCCATAAGAGTAACTATTTAAATGTTGTGTAGAGGAATGTCCCCAAATACCTATGTGCCACTAATTGCGGAATGATGATTATTAAAGTGTTCTCGTTGTATAGCCTTCTTATAATACGAGGTCTTTTCAGGGTTCCGTACCTCACAAGGAAAAAACGGAATCCTTATACGAACACTGTTGGTGTCCGTCTGTCTGTCTGTCAAGACCCTTTATCTCGAGAACCCCTGGAGGTATCGAGTTGAAATTAAAACCATATTACTCAGATTTCAGTCCCGTGAAACTGTGAAAAAATGAAACATCTCAGTTAACATAGAAAAAGATACGGTCGTTTATGACGTCTGTCTAGACGGACACAGACGGTCACAGACGTGAAGACCCTTTATCTCGGGAACGCCTGACGGTATCGAGTTGAAATTAAAATCATATACTCAGGTCAACAATACCTTGAAGGTGTGAAAAAATCAAACTTCCAAGATAACGTAATAAAGACACATTTTAACCATTTTTATGATGTTTATTTTTTTTCCGATTTAAGACGATGAATAGAAAAAAATATCTGTTCCCTCTTTTATATGTATAGGTAACTAATAACTTTGGTGTATGTAGGCCCTAACAGTTTGCACTATTATGCGTACCTACTTAGTCCGTTTTTAGGGTTCCATACCTCAAAAGGAAAAAATTGAACCCTTATAGAATCACTTTTTTGTCCGCCTATCTTACTGTCAAGACTTTTTATCTTGGGAACGCGTGGAGGTATCGAATGGGAATTAAAACCATATGTATACTCAAGTCTACGGTCTCTTATAGCTGTGAAAAAATCAAACTACTGTGGTTAGCGAAAAAAAAAGATACCTGTTTATGCCGCAGAAAACGTATACGAATCAACAGTTATTTATTAGTCTACTTTCCGTTGACCTAGAACTATGAAATTTGGCAAGTAATATTGTCGTATACTACAAGTACAGGGAAAAATCTGAAAACGATACATTTGTAATTAACTACGGAACCCTCGGTGGGCAAGTCCAACTCGCGCTTGTCCGGTATTTTTTTAAAGATTTTGATGGCTCCGTGTTCTTAATCAAATAACATATTAAAGTTTGTTACCATGGACCCCTGGTCCATATTTGAAGTAGCCTTCGACAGTCCATATTTTTTGAACAACTAGTGGTACAACACACAGTCACTCACGTTAAGAACGCTTACTAAAAAAATAATGTTGCTAAAATATGGGGCTTCGATAATAAGTGAGTGTAATTAACGCCATAATAATCATACAAAATATACCCGAGGTATTTGGCGAAATATGAGTACCTAAGTATTTTAGTAACCCACATCTTATACCTAACTGGTCCATATTTGGAAATTGTCACTCATCACTAAAAATATTACTTCTAAGTGTAAAACCCTTATTTTCATTACAACTGAGTTGAAGTTTTGAAGCTCTCTCTCGAATGTAAACAAGTTTTGATTAGAAGTAAGAATGGGAACTCCGCTTACATTGTTTTCGTCGAACACCCGGAACACCAGCGAGGCAAATTTGCTCGGGTCTCCTTGGGGGAAAAACTGCTTATAGATCTTGATGAACCCCTGGAAAGGAAACCAATTGTGATTAGTTACCTACTACTTTATGTTAATAGGGTTAAGCCATACGAACTGCTTTTTAATTGTAACTGGGAGAAACGCGCACCGGCTGCGTAAATTGGTAACTAATATTATACCTACAGTCTGTAATCATTCAACTTGCAGTTGGAACTCAGTGCATCTGTGTGAACCGTCAAATATTTTACACAATTAATTGAAGTAAAAAAACATTTTGACTTAACTTCATTTACCATTGCCAATGTTGCCATGATCTTACAGGTGTTATATTTTACCATGATAGGTATACAACTATGCATATTACTAGAATATGAAAATAAATAACAAGCAAATATCTCACCTGCTCGGTTAGCAATCCGTTCGGGCAATCTTTCAGGAAACCTTTGTGCCTGAAACACCAAGACTACATTAAGACATGTTCAATAGTGGCCAAAGGTGTATGCCAACCCATTCATCGTTAAACTCCATTTGCATAATACATTATATTGTAACTTTTGAAGATTAAGAATGTTCGTATTTATTTACATGTCTAAAAACACTTCCGCAGTTAGCAGGGTGGAATCGGTATGCGGCATTTTGCAATTTACCGAGAGCTTACTGATGTCACCCGGTTTCCTTACTTGTCAGTATAATGTCAATAATGCGCGGATGCGTGCAGCGCAGTACGCATGTAGTGGGTACCGCATACATACCGTACGGCTTCCGCGCATCCATTGCCAATCAGGAAGCACTCATTTAAATGTAGGCGCGCAGTAAATTATCTGTACTGATTTCACTTACGACACTGACAGCGGAAGGGGCCTCAGTGTCAAAACTATTGAACCGTATTACTAGATATTAATTTCGTCATATGTTCATACAATTTCGACGATTAAACTCAGACCTAATTTTTTATTTCACATTATATAAATACATGTGGGTAAGGTAAACATCCCAAAGCTTGACAACTGCATTCAAATAAATAAAAAACTGTTGTTCACCCCTATCGCTATGAATTAAAACGATGTTGCACATTAGGTGCCAACCTAAGAAAGATGAAGATTTGAGATATTACTGTTAAGTTAGTTATATTACTATTTAATTGTTTTTTAAGTATACTTGTAAATACAAACTGAAAGAAGTAAGTTCCTAAAGTAAGGTCCATTGCAATAATATAAGTAGTAGGTGTGTGATGTTTCACTAGGTACCCGTGGCGGAGCGTGAAAATAATCGATGGTCAAGCCGGAATAAAAAAGTTATGAAAGAGTTTGAAGTATATAACTATTGGCTTGCCTAATAATCAGTGATCGTAACTTTTGTAGCATTTTTGGTGCAGCGTAGTGTTGTTTACGGAATTGGTACAGACAATATCAATCAAAATAGTTAAATAAGGTGGATGTCACACTGCGCCGCATCTCCGGGCGGAGATGCGGAGCTTGTTGTATGCAAGTACCTTAGTTTGTATATAAATTCCGTGTGGTACGATACACTGCACCGCACCTCCGTCCGGCGAAATTTGTATGCAGCTCCGCACCTCCGTCGGGAGATGCGGCGCAGTGTGACATCCGCCTAAGGTTAATATTAACGTTGTTAACGCTAATTAAGCATTAGGATTTAAATTCTTTATAACAACGCTGCACCAAAAATGCTACAAAAGTTACGATCATTGCTAATAATACAATAATGCAAGGCTGCTACATAAACAACTAACCTCACTACTATTTTAGGTTAGTTGAATACCCTAACCTAAAATAGTAGTTAGGATACCAGTTGTTTACGAGTTTTTAGTAATTTTTAGTTTTTATTTTATATAATTTTAATGTTTAATTAGTTTTAATCTTACTTCAAGATAATTAAAAGGGCATTTCGGGATCTAAAACTGAACGAGTATACTCATACTCATACTCATACTCATACTCATGAGTAAGAGTTGAAATATAAGGTTAATACCGACTCCATAGTTCGCTTTCATGTTACCTTGCAATGATATATCCGCGGCCAGCTTGTTTTCGTATGGCGTAGTAACTTGTACGTCGAACGGTTGTAACGAAAATGGGGTCTGAACCCATCCAGGCCAGGTTTTTTTCATTTTTTATTAAATTGTTTTGTTTTTGTTTACATTGAAATATTTATTTATGTTTTAATTAAAGTTTTTTGTTTTGTTTACATTGCTTGTGTCAAAACAAAAACGTAGAAGCCGTCACCTGCGTATCAATAAATCATACTCAAAACGTTTGTTGTCATAACATAGCTGTGCGCGCAGCGGTTCAAATTGAAATAAACCCTCCCACCCTTCACCTTCGCGCGGGAATGTTGTTCTACACAAGTAATGTCAACAAAAACAAAGACTGTAATGTTAGCAACAACAAAAATATCAATGTAAACAAAAAAAAACAAATGCATATATGAAATCGTAATGCGTTAACTAATATGCCCTTGATCGGTTCACACCCCATTGTTGGTACACCCTGTATATTTGATTGGCCTTTCCAATTTGACAAGAAGCCGCCAACATCGCCACTCATTGTGTCATTAAGGCAACTTGAAAACAAATCACAGTTGATTGAAATGATGAATGAATTTTTAATTTTTACCAATGCCAATGGATATTTCTGATCACTTACCAAAGACGAATTTCTTTCTCCGTAACTGTAACAAAATACATTTATATATTAGTTATTTTTGTAGTTTATTGTTTGTTAGATAGTGGGGGTCCACTTTTTTGTTACACACGTACCAAAGATTTGTTTTTAATAATACAACTAATGGTTCCCGCGGCTCCACCTGCGTTATACCTACAAAAGAGCAAAGGAGCGGAGGCGTGAGATCAAATTGGATATATCTAGGGCATATAATAACACCTGATTTGACTGATGACCTGGATATAGAACGGGAGCGCAGGGCGTTGGCTGTCAGGGCTAATATGATTGCCCGCAGGTTTGCTCGATGTTCCACTGATGTTAAAAATCACACTGTTTAAGGCGTACTGCCAATCTTTTTACTCGAGCAGCCTGTGGGTAAGGTACACCAAAAAAGCCTATAACGCCCTGCGTGTACAGTACAATAATGCGTTCAGGATGCTGTTGGGACTGCCAAGGTGGTGTAGTGCCTCGCTCATGTTTGCGGAGGCCCGCACGGACAGTTTTCAGGCACTTATGCGGAAGAAGATCGCCTCGCTGCTGAACAGGCTGAGAGGAAGCTCCAACGGCATCCTGGGTGTCGTTGCTGGCAAGTACGACTGCCCTATTTTACAATACTGGGTCAGCCAAATAAAAGCGGTTGCTCAATTTAGAGTTAAGTAGATATAAGCATTAGTCTATGTACATACTAACTAACTTAGATTAAGACTTACTAACATTATATGGATATTGCAATAATCCGAAATAAAAATATATTTTAATTTTTAATTTAATATTATCTTACTGCGAGCTAATCTCCATGACAAAACATGAACACCAGAGACCCCGTATCATGGTTGGCCTTATCACACGATAAGTGACACGATAGAGCGTCCGTCTCGTTCTGTCGAAAGGTGTCAGGCAGTGACGGACGCTCTATCGTGTCACTTATCATGTGATAAGGCCGACCATGATACGGGGGAATACCCCCGTATCATATTTGTGATGAACAGGACAAGGCGCTCAAAACTAAGTAGGTAAGTACGTAATTGACACAACTCTATTTCTATGGTCTTTAACAAGTCAGATAGTTTGGACCGACAAGTCGCATCAGGTATTAACGCAGGTGCCTGCACGAGTATACATATTCATTTCATTTTTAATTTATTTATTTCAATAACAACGTAAAACCCCGTGACTTCGCCTGGATTTTGGCACTTTTTTGAAAATTTGACAAAGATTTACACGTATTTTTGCTTGTTAAGACCAGAAAACGAATTAATCTATTATATATGACTTTAGTTTACAGTACCGAAGTTTGTATACATTTCGCAAAAGTATGGTTACAATTAGATTCTAAAGGTGGTAGGCGAAGCGTCAATTATACCAATATATAGACAAAATTTGAAGTTGCTGCCAGCTACGAGTATCGCATTAATTTTTAACGTGTTTTTCGATTATGAACCTTAACTATCCCAAAACAGTCATATTTAAAAAAAAAACTATGGTAGGCGACGACAGGTAATTGATATAACATTTACTGGTTTTTCGATAGGGTTGTCAAAAATCATGTTAACTCACTCGACAACATAAAAGAAAGGGTAATGGTGTGGGACTAATAGATTAGATTAGATTAGATTATTTATTTCATGATAAAAAATTACATTACAGATTTGCATACATGTCAAAAAAATAAGAGTTTTTATTACGATCGTCAAAAACAGAGACAAATTAATATATAATATTAAGACAATTTCAACCAATGTAAGAACACAACAAAGAAATAGAAAATGCAAACCAAAAGCAAAAGAACACAAATGTATCAACCTCTAGGTAGGACGATAGTCATTCTTGACAATATTTAGTGGATCAGAAAATACGTGACGCAATACATTTAATGTCAACTCATATTCACATAAATTTAAATAGGTAATAATAATATTTTAACATAAAAAAACATGTTTAGTGTGTCAATAAAAATCAGTTCACCCATTTAAGAGCTATGGTGCCACAGACACACATATAGACATACACACATAGCGGTCAAACTTGTAAGACCCCCCTTATGCGTCGAGGGTTGAATGAACCTTACTACTAAATAAGACATTTTCACAGCATTCACAGCCCTAGGCGCAGGCGAAGTGTGGCTTCAAGATGGGCGGAACATTACCTCACTAACATTTGAATCGATTGCGACCTGTACACATAACTTAGGTAAAAAATAACAATACCATAAGAAAGAGTATTCGTTTTAGATTATAATACAAGAAAAAAATACATTTATCTCTTCTTTGCTTCTATTTATAGCAGTTCCGCCAAGGTTTAAATAAACACGTGCTGCCACCTCAACGAAAAAACGACACTGGTATTAAACGGCGTTAAGTTGCCGTAGTTGATGCGAGAATATTGCCATGCATAAAAAAACACACATAGTAGTTTTGTTTAAATGCAACCCGCCCTAAAAACAAGGCGGGAATTTCAACATTTATAAAAATAGGCGTTGATAGGTATCCCGGGCGAAGTCACGGGGTTTTACGGTACATTATAAATAAATAATAAATAAATAAATACGTATAAGGGGACAATCTTACACAAATCGCACTAGCCCCATAGTAAGCTCAATAAGGCTTGTGTTACGGGTACTAGACGACGATATATTTTATAGATATAAATACTTAAATACATAGAAAACATCCAAGACTCAGAAACAAATATTCATGCTCATCACACAAATATTTGTCCTTACCGGGATTCGAACCCAGGACCTTCAGCTTCGTGGACAGCGTCACTACCCACTAGGCTAACCGGTCGTCAAAATTGTGTTTAAACAGTATATATAGTATACATTAAAATAAAATAAAATAAAAACATTTACAATTAGGTACAGTAAAGTTTAAAAAACACGTTTGATCCCAAAAGTAAAATCCATGTCAACTAAATCAATAATAAAACTAAATTAAAATTTTCTAAAAAATATATAACAACATACTTACAAAGAATAATATTCAGACCTTTTTTTTATTAAATTGAGATTATTAAACGACATATATCATGCTATGATTCAAATAAAAAAACTGGCCAATTGCGAGTCGGACGGCGTTGCAAGGGTTCCGTACATCACAAGATTTTAAACAATTTATTTTATTAACGGGGCGTTTTTGACGTTGCATAAAAATAAGCTGATTTGGCTTTTGTCAAATACCGTATTAAGTCCGACTGACGCTTGACTGCACATTTCTAATAGGTTTTCCTGTCACCTGTAGGTAAAGAACTATTTTGTGTATTTTATTCAAAATTTTAGACAGTAGTTTCGGAGATGAAGCAAGGTCATTTTTTGGCTATTTTCTTAAATAATTTCTAAACGAACTATTTTAAAATTACAAAAATATATATATTTTAGATGCACACAATGAGCTCTTTTATTTGATATGTAACACGATATTAGTATATGCAAAACTTTGTTTTTTAATTTTCTCATTTCCCCCCCTCGGTGGCTCCCATGTTAAAAATTCATGTTTTTGCGTTACATGTTCCTCTTTGGGTCACAAACTTACATATGTGTACCAAATTTCAACGTAATTGGTTCAGTAGTTTCGGAGAAAATAGGCTGTGAAGGACGGACAGACAGACACACGAGTGATCCTATAAGGATTTTTTCCTTTTGAGGTACGGAACCCTAAAAATCATCAACTGAATATAGAAGCACTTCTCCATTAAAAAAAACCTTCAAACTGTATTAAAAAATAAGAGTATTGGTGATAAACTATAACTCAATAGCCAACTTATTATTATAAGAAGACTATATAATGTTATGCGTAAAGATAATATGCACGATAGCAGATATTATTCTTGAAGGAAAAACGATAGTCAAGCTACTGCATTGATTTTTCGAGTCACCTAGCGAACCACGAGTACCTTATGTGGGTCGTTCAATCGGAAGTTGAGCTGCTCGAGTCGTGACTAATATTACATCTTATCCCGTATATTGAATCAGCTACAATTTTATGTTGAGTTACTCAATATATATATGATAAGTATTGAAATACGAATCAGTCAATTATGACACTATATACGAGACATTTATAGCCTAATCATTATTCGGCAGCCTCATTGGCAGCGGAAGTAAACTTGAGTTTCAAAGTTCCATTACGTTGAAACTTTGACCGCTTTATGCAAAATCTTTGGAAACCTGACAAATATTTTAACATAATTCACGGAGAAAGTCTTCATATATACCCACTTGTCGTCTGAGGTAGGCGCAGCATTTAGTGACGAACGCTATGGCGATGAAGATATCCGCTATTATTATTGTTATGGTTAGTTTTTCAAATATTATGTGTTTCATTTTTCAATCAGAACTGTTTTAATAACGATCGTTAATAGTGCGGATATATTTATTTATTGATGTGGCAGTGCACGAGTTTAAAGTGTTAGTATTCATGTATACCAGTTGTTTCTCAGTGAAACGTTTAACTGTGGGTGGAAAGCGAGTTGAACTTTGCGCTGCGGCATAATATACCTATACCTAATTGCAAAATTAATCTACAACAACATGGGTGATACTTTTCCCAATATTGATACCTTCCTCATATGAGAAATGATATGATTAATTGTTATTTTCTTCCAGGTTGCACCTGCAGCATTAGCTCAAAATGAATACACCGGTTACGACTACCGGATGCCTTCTGCATCGCTCCAGCTGTCCAATCTGAGGTCTAATATTCAACAACCATACTACAGTCAGGCGCATGAGTTACAAAACGGGTTTCTTCCAGTGTATCATCAGCCGCTCGCCGGCAACGTTTATAAAAATCAAGAAACGCAACAACCATTCCAGTATAATAACCAAGGATATCGTAGTGTTCAATCAACCTATCAAACTGAGAATTACAATAGATTCACTACGAAATTCGGTACTGGCAACTTGGTAGGAGCACAGAATGCCGAGCAAGCTGTACAAGCGAGTCTTACTCGTAATCCCAGCTTCAATAGCGTTCAGGCCCAACAGCCGGTCATCACGAAGCATATCTACTTCCACCTGCCACCACCGGATGGCACTGCTACCTCAGCGCCTGTGACGCAACGGGCTCCCAAGAAAACGTACAACATAATTTTCATCAAGTTGCCGTCGCAAAAATCTGCACGAGCGGCCCGACTCCAGCAGCTGGTCAGTCACCAAGCGGCCGCAGAGAGCAAGACCCTTATATACGTTTTGGTGAAGAAACCCGAAACGCAGCCCACGCAACCAGTGACTTCCAAACCCGAAGTGTTCTTTGTGAAGTACAAAGAGCCCAGAAATGTTGCGCAGCCAGTGAATAGCGGTTTAGTGCAAGTACAAGCACCACAGAGCAGCACCTTT
This sequence comes from Epinotia bilunana, assembly GCA_947049275.1. Classification (NCBI taxonomy): domain Eukaryota; kingdom Metazoa; phylum Arthropoda; class Insecta; order Lepidoptera; family Tortricidae; genus Epinotia; species Epinotia bilunana. The sequence continues at coordinate 35,875,944 of OX346252.1, read as the reverse complement.
GGGCTGCCAGGACAAATAAATGGACACGTGGATAAGTAATTCATTACAAGTGTTACAACTATATAACTACAACTTAGAAAAGTTGAAAAACCCCCGACATTTTCATTTCATAGTCCAATATCTCAAAAACGGCTGACCAGATTTTCATTAAACATAGCTAAGAACACTCAGGATCACATAAGCTTTCGAATAAAAAAACCGCATTCAAATCGGTCCATTCGTTTGGGAGCTACGATACCACAGAAAGATACACAGATACACAGACACGTTAAACTTATAACACCCCTCTCTTTGCATCGGGGGTTAAAAACGACTTTAAACTAAAGCTTAATTATTCGCTATATATCTCACCAGCATCTATTTTATTATAATGTTGGTTACGCTTTCGCCTCAGAGGTTGACTTAATTATCTACAAGTTACTCCGTGAACTGTAATTTATGCGAGTTTGGTGTCGAAGACCTAGCGAAATATCGATCTAATCCATAAAAAAATCAGTTACTTTAGTTATTGTTGATATTTTGTTACTTACTCAATATATAAACGATGGTGTTAATAAATAAATTATTAATGTAATGTACTTTATTACTTTACTACAGAGGCCGGGAAGTAAGGGGTTGCCGGCCAAGTACATATAGACGACCGAGCGTCGCGAGGTCGGATAGTTATGAGGCTGGCAATGGCAACCCCATTTCACTCCGAAGTATGTATAGTGGTTTTCTAATAAAAAAACTAAGAAAAATAATTAAAAAAACTAAGAAATCAAACTTTAATTTTCATGCTGCCGTGGCCCCGTCCCACAAAGACCATCTTGCATGCCTAGGCCTCCAATTTTGTATGAAATGCCATTACAGATCTCTCGTCTCGCTCCGCCCGAAACGTGACTCTTCAAAGCCCATTACGAAAAACACAACGTCAATATTTCATTGCGCATGTTTGAGAAAAGTAATAATTGTTGTCTTTTTTTAAACCTTCCATCAAGAGTGCGAGTGTTTAGTTACAATATTATTTATTATTTACTGTTGTTGGGTTGCTTTGTTCGTTAGTTCTAAGTTAGTTACTTTAGTTGGAGTAAAGTTAGTTGTAGTACCAGCACGGCTATCATGAGACGGCGCGCGAGCTCTCTTGATTTTTTCTCACACTATCCGTCTCTCTCTTATTAGAACACTTAGTACAAGAGGTATAGTGCGAGAAAAATCGAGAGTATATTGCGGCCCTCTCATGATAGACGTGCAGGTACCTACATTACGCAAGAGGTTTGCACTCTACTGGCCTTTTCATTGTGTGTCGGGAATACCGCGATCAGATAATATTTATCTTCTTTGGTCAAACATAGATGTAGAGTCTTTTCTAGGGCTGATACTAAAGGACTTACTTGTCTTCATTTTATTACAGGTCAAACTACGTCGGAAATGCTATATAGTCTAACTGCCAGGAATAAGGTATATACGAGTCCCCTAAGGTTTTGTATACATTAACAAACTGTAAAATGATACAAGAGAATATACCTATTGGTTAAATTAGAATACCGGGCGGGCACCGCAGGCAGCGCGGTATTACTTTTTATTGCGTGTTTGCCACCGTTTAACTTCGCGCCCGTGGCAGCTTAAGCGAAATTGAACTCTTGTTGTGATACATATGAACCCATACCAACGTATCTTGACACCATTTACTGGGCGGTTTTATTCATTCAATTGTTAAAAATATTTTTATTTCATAAATGTAAATATAGGCTATAAAACTGTATTATATTGCTAATTGATCTTTCTTGAAGAATCGTGTGCATAGAGCAAATATATTACTTATTAAAATACGCATATGATGTTTTAACCACACATCGGTTACAGTCTACGGCGTCTGTTTACGATTAGACGGGCCGTAACCTTGTTCACCACCAGAAGTATTACAAAAACGGTTTATATAAGTTAGTCCAACGTGTATTATGCTCAGCAGGATTAACAATACATTTCTTATTCAGTTTCATTATGTTTTTAGCGCGCATATTGACCATACATACATATGTGGAGGGAGATGCTTTGTGAAATGTCAGTGAGTGAATTTGAGTCGCACTATAAGTAGGTAGCGACTCAGATTCACTCACTGACATTTCTGAATTTTCAATTACCCTTATTAAATGCAGCATATCTTTTGTGCAGCGTCCAAATACCCCCAAATTTAGCGGGCCACCCACTGGGATAAATTGGTGGGTACTGACTTGCACGCATTTTGCATCGCAGATGAAGCAATATTTTTTGGACATGTTATTTTGCCGAGTAACTTATTACATACAGGTTTATCCAGCCTCTTTACTGCATGTAGGTATCAAGAGTTAGACGCACAAATCAAATGTTATGCCTGTAGTCAATCGTAGAATGCGGGTTTTAAATAATTTACTTTAAAAACAAAGTTTTAACCGAATATGTAATAGAAGAGCATTCAAGCCTGGAGAGCTACTTATACCAGCACTTTTTTTTTACAATCTTACACAAATCGACCTAGTCCCAAACTAAGCAAAGCTTGTACTATGGGTACTAGACGACGATAAACATACTTATATACATAAATAAATACTTAAATACATAGAAAACATCCATGACTCAGGAACAAATATTCGTGCTCATCACACAAATAAATGCCCTTACCGATTGATGACTTGATTCGAACCCGGGACCTCTAGCTTCGTAGGCAGAGTCACTACCAACTAAGCTAAACCGGTCGTCATAACGCACTGAAACATCGCACGTCGCACTGAAACATTGCAAGGCACTTATTACAGCCTTTAGCAAAAAGGCGTCTTCTGGTTCTTTGGCGCTAAGCAGGAACCGTCTACGTATGTTGGTAAGGGTGCTTACAGGGCACTGTCGCCTAAACGAGCACATGCAAAGGTTAGCACTATGTGACACGAGCCAGTGCAGACTCTGCCTTGAAGCGGAGGAGACGCCTACATGTACATACACATCCTAACCGATTACCCCTGCCTTATGCGCAGCCGTAACTCCTTTCTGGGAAAACACATCATGTGCCCGGAGGAGATTAAATTTCTTGAGATCAACAGTATCCTGCAATTCTTCGAGTTCGCAGGACTTGACCAAGAATTGTAGTAAGTGGCGATCACAATAAATCAGCGATGGTCGCAGTGATAAAAGGGCTCTCACAGTCCGGAAGCCACTTCCTAAGGCCTCCACCCACCGAACGCGTGTCGTGCGCGGCGCGTGGCGTGCGCGGCGCGTGTCGGGCGCGGTTGAAGCGGTATATTCACACCGCAAGCGGGCGGCGTGTAGCAACGCGTGTGCAGAGATAGGAGTCGGGCCCACGTGGGTCCGTCGCGTCATGTCTCTCTCACTACCAACACATTTGATATGTATCTCACTATCTCTATCATACTCAGCAGCGCGGCAGCTGCGCGGGCCCGCCGCGTCAGTGACGCGTTAGCAACGCGTGTGCAGCGCGGCATATCTCTCTCACTACCAACACATCTAATATGTATCTCACTATCTCTATCACACTCAGCAGCGCGGCAGCTGCGCAGCTGCCGCGCGGGCCCGCGCCTGACACGCGACGCGCACGACACGCGGCCGCGCTGCCGAATTGTAAATTTAGCGCCGCGGGCGCGTTCAATGCTTTACAACTTGCGCGGGCCCGCGCAGCACACGCGCCATGCTCGACACGCGTTCGGTGGGTGTAGGCCTTAATAATAATACTATTCTTGCCAATAGGCCTATATTGTCAATATTGTGCTGACAGATCGATCGAAACGCCAGGCAGTGCTCGTCAAAATCACCATCCCCCATGATGAGAACCTCGTGAAGGCCGAGAAGGACAAAGCCAGCAAGTACCTAGACCTGGCTCACGAGGTAACCGCCATGTGGGATGTTGATTCGACGATCATCGTCCCGATAGTCGTTTCGGCGAACGGTTTAATAGCGAAGAGTCTCGATCATCACCTCAAGAGACTCTCGCTAGATGGCTGGATCAAGGGTCAGACACAGAAGGCGGTACTCCTGGATACTGCGCGGATAGTCAGGAGGTTCCTGTCTCTGACGCCCTGACCACCGGCAGCTTAGGTCCCGCCTCGCTGCGGGCGGTACACTAGGTTAGGTTTTTATAATGATTTTATGTTTTGTATGTATCGTTTTTATATTTTACTTTTTATATAATTATTGTAAAAACCTAGCCTAAGATTGAAATTGAATAAAGAGATAATAATATAATAGAAGAAAGTATGGTACGGTCGCGTTCTTTAATTTATGATCCTTTTTGCTAAAATATTCTTTGTATTCCTATACAATTTGACAGGATTGTGAACCTTAAGTGGGTCCCAAATTAAAGTTCGTGACTGTAGCAGTGGCGGCGCGTGAAAATTTTCGATAGGCAACCCGGAACGAAAAAGTTGTGAAAGTTTTTGGAGTATATCACTATACGCTTGCACAATAATACATTTTAGGCCGGTCGGTGGGAATCGGCTTGCATGGGCGCCCCGCTACACGCTATCAAGTTGGTAATATTAACAGATGTTATTATTTTTCATAATATTTAGGTATGCATTTCGCGGAAAAAGTTAGGTACCCTGCGTACTAGTTTACACTGCATTACGGCAATGTAATAATGAAGGAAAACCAATCCATTATACATGTTAAAGTACCAGAGCTACATGACTGGAAAGAACGCCTGTTCTATGCAATCGGAGCTAAGCGAAAATAAATATACAAAAATCATTTCACGGTAGTTGCAATTGCAACATGCAACCTGGCGGTTAGTCCATGAATAATATTTGGTTTTAGTGCTCCTGTTATTTCCTTCTCTAAAACGTATCTAGGAACCTATTTGGCGTTTATATTCCATATGAATGTATATATTAAGGGCAGTTAGTACATATAATTCCTAATAAACAGTTATATTGGTTTGGTAACTAGGTTTAAGTTTGCTCTTTACATTTTGTGGAACGACTACCTAATTGGAACAAATCGTAAATCTATGTTCGACCCATTATATGTATGCCTGACTATACGAAGTAGGAGCCCGCCCGGGTCCACCCGCTTATTGCCAAGAACGCCGGCGATGCTGCAGGATACAATAAAGCCTATATTATATACCCTACGTCCCTCAACAAGGTCCATAATAGAATATACTTACCAGCGGAATATTTTTTGAAGTCGGATGAGGCTATTCTGGATATTCATTATTACCCGCTTCATACTAACTTACAAAGCTACAAACCCACAAACTGTAAGTACCTTTTTAGTATATTGGTCATGGTAGGGAGTGAAGAATACATCAAGATTTAGTTTCAAATTAAATTCAGAAGCACGGTTAGTTACGGTGTAAACACTTTTAATATCGTCAGTAAATACCTATAATAATGGTCATATTCTGGTATCTCCAACGGGCGTGGCGACTGAAATTAACTCACTAAGAAGAATATTGAATATCGTAGCAGTACTTTATAATGGCTTGGTGATCAGCTCCACTTGCACCAATCCCACCCTACTGCAGATGTAGCTACCTATGCTTTAGTGTCAAGCGGAAGTACAGAGACAGAAAAAATTAAGAGCTATCACAGGGTGTCGTTTCTCATACCCATTTATGTAATTCTACCTACTCGAGGTTACATACGTCAACAATGTCAACATATGGTACAACATTGTTCAACGGTTTTTCTATTTCTATATGTTTAAAGGTACTTTAATCACACAATGTATAATTTCATTTGTATTGTATTGTATTGTACTTACCCTTAACAAGCCTTATTGAGCTTACTATGGGGCTAGGTCGATTTGTGTAAGATTGACCCTTAATGTTTATTTATTTATATATTTATCTACACTTTAACACGAGGAAAGTAAGTACCCAATTCGCCATGCTCTATTTGAGGCATGGTTTCGATATATATATGTAGGTACGATATATTAAAATCAAGTCCATTTTGGATAGTTAAATCCTTCTAGCAGTGACAAAGAGTTTAATGCATAATGCAGGCTGATGCGGGCAGAGCACTGGGAACGCGGCTTTCCACTCAATAGACCCATATTTGGAAGGAATTACTTCCAGACATATAGGTACTCAGTATAAACGTAGAACAACTCACCGCCTTTGTGTGACAAACTATTGAGCTATATACACAGAGCATATTACAATTTGTGGCCGGGCCGGGCCGGAGCCAGTTCTGATCTATTCAGACATGACAGGAATCTGTTCTACAGCGTAATACTAATATGTACCTTATTCTGTATACCTGCAATGAAGAGATACCAGAATCTAAAAAAAACAATCGATCAAAAAGTAGCATCGGAATATAAACACGTCTAAGTATTTTGTCCATTATTAAAGTAGAATACGAGTGCTTAGTCACGCCTCTACTACTATCTTTCAGAATCTTTAAAGTATAATTGTGCTTGGAAAAAACCAACGAAGTTCTCCGTTTCAGCGTGGGTATAAATGCGTTCATATGTCCGGCTGTCCGGCTGTCCGGCTGTCCGGCTGTTTTCCTCTAAAGGTCGGCTTTTCCGAACCGAGTCTCGTGAAATTTTGTGAGCAGGTACGATGATTATATATAATTCTTTTAAGGATCCATTTCTAGGAAATAGAAAAAGGTATTTTTTTTAAACAAGACTTGATTTACGAGGTGTATCTACAGCTCACAGAGCCACTAGTTACGTAGAACCACAAGAGAACTTAACCACTTAATCTACTGCTTTAAATGAACAAATTATTAAAATTTACACACGTTGGCGATGTCGAGCAAAAGGAGGGACATCAGTGTACCGAGCTATCTATTGCGTGTGTGCAATGTGTAGGTACCTAAACAAACGTGTTTTATGCACTGTACCGAATATGCGGGATGTTTAGTTCGTTATATCCTATGTTGTAAGTAGTAACCACTTCGTTATTTGCAAGCTTGGTGCTAACTGATACATTTTTTGTGGAGAAGTAGTTTAATTGATTATGTATCCGATTCGAATGTACCACGAATGTACAATGGATGCTAATTAAATATGACGAAAAAACATCATTTGAATACCATATTAATAAAGCTTTGCTTTCTAATCGATTGGTTAGACGCCAATAACCTTCATATCAATATTAATAAGACAAAAATGATACAATTGAAGAAGGAAATTCTATCTCATTCCTTGGCCTTAATATCGACCGCTATTGTAATTGGAAAAGCCATGTTGATAATCTACGTTCCAAGTTAGATCGCTTCGTATACGCGCTCTATCGTATTCGCAATGTGGTTTCAGAAGCAGCAGCACTCTCTGCATATTATGGATATGTATCGTCTCTTCTGAGATATGGTCTTATACTATGGGGTAGCTCAGCGGATGCCAACGTTATTTTTAAGACACAAAAAAAGTGTTTAAGAGCCCTATCTGGAGCAGGACACTTGGACCACTGTAGAAGTTTATTTATAAATAAAAGAATATTGACGTTACCCTCAATGTATGTATACGAAATATGTAACTTTGTCAAAAAACACCCTACATGTTTTAAAACTATGACCAAAAACTCTAGAAGAGGTGCATATAGAAATAATTTATACATGCCCAAGGCAAACCTGTCACTCAGCAGGAAAAATGTCCATTACATGGCAACAAAAATATTTAATAAATTTCTAGATGACTTCAAGGCTCTTCCATTGACATTATTTAAGAAATTATTATTCGATTATCTGATAAAAAACAGTTATTACTCAATTGAAGAGTTCATTACAAAATGAAATCTATAATATTCAATAAGTATTATTAATTTAATGAGAATTTATTATGTGTACATTAATTATAACAATTATTATTAAGACATGAAATTTTTATAATATATTTTTTAATTTAATTAATTTAATTTTGTATTTAATGTGCTTATTGTTATTATTATTTTTTAACTACGTGTCGTATCGCATGACACATTCTAAAACATTTGTTCGCCATTTTATGGTAAAGTAAGATTGGTTTTATTCTTATGTAACATCTGTTGTACTCTTGCTTATACAAATATTTTTTTTGATTGATTGATTGATGAAACCTAAATATGAATATTTAAATATACTTACCAAAAATATTAAAAAAATTACCAAACACATGGCAGTATTTATTACACCTACCGGGCGGAATCGAACAAAGGAATTTCCCGGATATTATATTATTTCATTTATGTGATGAAAATCCATATTGATGATAGTTTGGGACGATATGGTAAAATAATATGTGAACGGACACAAGTTATGAACCAGATTAGTGCAATTCATTCATAAATTATAAAGTCATAAGCAGGGGTCGGATTTTTCATCGCATGGTGAGATGAAAGAAAACTGTGGAGTCGATATAAAAAGCTAAATTTTTATTCATATTCATACTCATACTCATCAATTTTCTTAGTCCCGTAATACTTTTGTCCCTTGTGCAGGTTGACAGATCGAAAATGTTAATCGAAAATTAATCTTACTGAATGTAATTAAAATTATTTGTGTAGTATGATTTGGGAAGTGTTAAGCCTTTTGCTTGAGGGTTACATTTACCCTGTAACTATATCAAATTAGTTAATCTTTTGTTTGGTTCAGACTACTTTGTTGCGGTAAACGTAATGCTAGGTACTAGCTGCTTTATCATAAATCATTTGCATGTATGTTTTGCATATGTCGATTAAGCAAAGTTTTAAATATTAGACGACGTAAGACAATTTTTAACTATTTTCGGCCCTGAAACAGCCAAGAATAAATTGGAAAATGTACTCAACAGAAATCCGGACTTCATACACTTAAGGCACATGGCAAGTACTGAACAATTTGAGCGAGTTCTAGAATATGCTACGCTAACTTCCGTTGACGTAGAACGATCTTTTTCAAGTCACAAGTGGATTTTCAACCAAAATAGAACCAGTTTTAGCCCAGAAAATATGGACAAAGTTGCCATTATTTACTCGTTTTACAATTGTGATTTTGAAATGGACAATGCACATGCCATACCTTGTCAAGATTTTGAGGCACTCATTCCTATATCTACAAGTTTTATGGATATTGGAAACTAGGAGCATATCATAAAAGTAATATTTTATTTTATTTTATTTTTTATTTACGATATAATTTATTTCTACTCATATGACTTATTTTATTTATAATTGAATTTCGTTCTTAATTAAATGAATGAGTATGAATATGAGTTAAACTTTAGCTTTAATATCGACTCCACAGTTTTCTTTCATCTCACCATGCGATGAAAAATCCGACCCCTGGTCATAAGATTACATAAGTTGTAGGTGCATGGCAACTGCAGGCAAACTTAATATTAAAATGTCGAGTGTGCTCGTACAATTTTAAACTTACTAGGTAGATATTTAAATTCTTGAAAAAGTGAATGCTTAGTAAAACTTCACATATTCAATACTCACATAAAAAAAGTAGTAACTAGCGATGGACTTGAATTGAAAATGATAAACATCCTCGGTTCGAATGTTTTGGTTTATTGAATCGGCACCTGCCGTGCCAGCCGATCCGCCAGTCTTCAAGTGGCTTCGAGTGGTGGAAAGTAGTGCGATCGGAAATGAAAAATATATCCCACCAACTCTAATTGACACAGGCTATTCATTAGACTAGATGGAAACTGTAAGTATAATATTAATTCCTGCATTTATGAAGATATTTAAAAATTGTATCAATTCATACTCTCAAGACTACATATTTGTATGAGTATAATACAGTTTTACTATCAAAAAACAGTACGCAACATAATATATATTCAATGAAAATCTAATTGAAATAATCTAATATTCCTAAAGTTACGAATATTTTTCCACCTTGGATCTATAATTTACTTACTCCAATTATTAAAAAAAAACTTATTTCAGGTCAAAAGTTTAATTCTAGCAATGGCGTATGTTATTATTGTAACACATACCGCACCAATTAGTGTCAATAACTACAAGAAAAAATCTCTTTTTGGCCGAAGCAATCCATTGGATTCATTTGGCGCTCTCTTCTTCAAGTTGATCCCCGACCGCAGCACTAGAGCTGGCCAAGAGCGGCAAAACATGTCACTTCCGGCAAGCAAGAACGCGAAGCCCGACTTCACCATCCAACCCGCCAAATCAATGTTGTCTAACGTGACAGATTGTAAGCATGCCAATATTTTTACTAAGTTTTCGCATTTCATTAACGTCCCCGTTGCCCACCCACTGGAAAAGTACAAGATCATCGTCGTCACAGCACCTCCGAACATCAAACTACGCTCGGGAGACACCGAACCTTTGGTTGTATACATGGTTTTCGACGACAGTACAACAGACGATTCCAGCGCATCTAGTATGCCCGAAGTATATTTCGTAACCCAGCGAAATGGACGGGTTGACCTCGCCATGAAACAGAAGAACGATCAGATTTGGATTATAAATAGCAATCGCACAGTAACTGGTATAAAGAGCAAAGACGTTGCTAAGTTCGTGAACTTCACGAGAAAACGGAAACGTAGTGAAGCTATCGTGTGGCATCTTATGGGTCCTTAAGTAAGTCTCAAATATACTTGCTGTCAATTAGAATATAGACCAGTTAATGGTTGACTGGTAAAGTGCGCCTAAAGAGCGCGATCAGACCTATCCGTAACTATCGGTGTATCCGGAAACGATATCGGAGACCCCTAGATGTATGGGAAACATGTTCAAATGCTCACCCTTCACACTACCCAGTCCGGTATCTTGCCGATATCGCTAGCCTGGCGGCGAGCGATAACGGCTATCGGATGATGTCGTTTGTTTGAGTGCTGTACCTAAGAAATAGAACACCTCTTTCTTCGTGGAGCGCGTGATCGCTGCGCCGGGGTGGCCAGTTGCACTTGTTTTCTTGAACTACGTTTGAGTTTTCTTCTCGAATATAATAGATAAAAGAGGTTTAAGATTGTGACTGGAGCTGGCACCAAATGACAGTACGAGTATTAGACCAATATATGGTGCAGTGCGTAGGTCGGAAGGCGCTCTTGTGGCAATATGCTATTAAAAACATTATAGTAATTAAATAAACTATATTTTTCTTTGAATATAACTGAGAATTGCATTGAAAAAACCTCATATCGACATTACTTCTCTTCTGTCATTAATTTCTCGATCGCTGGTCTGACAATAATTCAGAATAATAGGAATAAATCTCTTGAAAAACTGCATCATTTAGTTATTACGCAAATTTCCGAAACGCGAGTGCCATCTGTGAATGGTCGAGCAAAGTTGAATCAACTAGAAATAAATGAAAAGCGGAGTGTTAAGAGAGACTGACTACGTCACGACACAGCGGCCCGTCCGAAAACGTTAGTTACCACACTTCGCAACAGAGGGCAGCTAAAGTCAAAGTGCTTCTTGTAATTTATGTCCCCGGCCATTCCCCAGGAAATAAGGTGGCGATCCTTTCATCTGTCAGTTCAGTACTATGTGTACCAATAAAATAAGTATACATAATATCTATACTAAGATTATAAAAAGGAATAGCCTGTGAGATTATATAAGTTTAGAAGTTAAAAGTTTATAAATTTGTATGTTTTGGATAATCTCCGGAACCGCTTATCCGATTTCAAAACTTCTTTCATTTGCGCATAGAATGGACTTTCAGGATAGTTACAGGCCATATTTTATCCCGCGGGTTTGCCTGCGTTCTTTGCATTACGCGGGCGAACCCGCGCGGGTTAGTTGAAACATCCTTAGGTTTTAGTGTTTTTTTTTTCGTATTTTATCTCACAGGTTTGGCTGCATACTTTGAAATACACGGGCGAAGCCTCGCGGCCAGCTAGCCTATATTATAAAGGGGTAAGGTTTGTTAGTTTGTACATTCGTAATGTTCATATATATGAGGCAATCTACGGAAGTGACTAGTCATCTGATTTAAAAACTATTTCATCAATATATAGAATACTAGCAGCCGCGGCTTTCCTGCTTTAAAGCCCCAATTTTTGTTCGAGTCATGTATTTTTTAAATAGTTTTCGTTGACAAAAATACAGTTTCATGTGCTAGTATAACAAGTATATAAAACAACTTATTTTATCGATCCGAGCCGCTCCAACAGTGGAGTTGTACACAATAGTATTTTTCACAATCGTGTTATAATAGAGCTTTTTAAGCGAGTACCGTGTTTAGGCCACGAAGCTTGCTGAGTGGCCTAAGTAAGGTACGAGACAAAAAGTATTGTTGACAATAGTGTCAACAATAATTTTTGTACGAGTTCAATAAAATTAATAATTTAAGTATATAAGAAAACTAAATATCGTAACTAGTTCTACTATTGTAAAGGCTCTTTGACTTTTCAGGTAGCAAGGTAAGTGTGGCTTCCTCTGCCATATTAGTTTTCTTGAGGAGTTACAGATGTTTCGTCTCTGTCAGTCTGTCACTAGTCATTTTCTTAGTTTTTATTTCAACTTTTTAAGTTTAGCTTTGAAAAGAAAAGTTATCAAACCACCGGCGTCCGTAATGTTGCAGTACTGTGCTGTGATTGTCTAAATACTAGCCAATCATAAAGCGTAGTTTTTTTTAATTTTTTTATGCCCTGGATACAGCAGCAAGTTTAACTAGATTTTTGAGAGATGACGCGACGCTCTGCTACGTTTCGAAACGCCATAGATTGGCAATTTTGTATCGGATCGAGTCTCCTAAACAAGGACACATATTATTGAAATGAGACGAAAAATAAATTTTTTTTTTCGGTTGTCTAGAGCGTATCGAATCAGTTATTTCGGTTGTTTCGGAAGTAACAGACTATTTCAACGATGATAATTTACTTTAAGAACAAAGTTTTAACCGACTTCAATTTAGTACTCCACCAAGCCACGAGAACATTTCTTTTCCAATTTACCTCATTTTCCGAGAGCAAATGCGTTGATTATTATAGAAAAAAACCCAATCGCTGTATGTGACCCGATAATATTTGAGGACTTCCGTCAATTCCACAAGGATCACCCTTGGCACTTCATTAGTTGCTATTTCAACGGAATCTTATCAGAATCTGTGATATACTTTTGTACTTTTAAGTACATAATTGAGGAATTCCATAAGTCATCTGTGGTCTTCATCATCAATTCCACTCCACCAATTTATGATTTCCGGATGTAAATACACGAGTTATAATAGAAAATACCAAAATCACTACACGCGTGCCTAATATAATTGAGGAGTTCCCTCAATTCCTCATGGATCCCATCATCCAATTGAATTTTCAAAAAAATGGGACCCACCTGGAAGCATATACTTACCAACAAAAAAAAATTATGAATCGGCTCATCAATGACGGAGTTCTGAGGTAACAACGTCCTTTTTTTTGAAGTCGGTTAAAAAGAGTGACGTTGCAGTATTCTCTATGAAATCTTAATACACAGATTTTAATCGACGAGTACAAAAATATATAATATTTCCCTGTAAACAGCTTCGTTACAGGTAGGTTACGTCTCTGGGAACCCGTAATCCCACCGCGCTCAATATACTCAGCTCAATAGACGTCTTGGCTCGACGACTCGCACTCATTTCCATGAAAATACCCCACTAACCATTATTGAGAACGCCATTTCTACCGGATATTAACGACTCGAACTTCAGTTGGACTTTCACGTCAATTAATTTTATGACACTGGTTTTATTAAGTTGGAATCAGTGTTAGGTACACAATTGTTTGAAATGTCCAAAAAACAGAGTTAAAACCAGATGGTTATTTAAATAAAAAATTGAATTGGGCAAGCTACTCTATTGATCCCTTATCATTTATTTTTTCACATTTACCTACAAAGTCTGTCGTTTCTGATCACAATCGTCTGCATAGTAACTTGTAAGTACCTACATGCATGTAATGAATGAATGAATGCTTCTTTATTTCAGGCAATGAACCCATTACAATAGTAATAATAATGTAAAAAGTATATATACAATTAAATATGATAATATAAATAAATAATATAATCTTTGCTATTCAGTTTTATTCCAAATAAGATTATAGGTTAAAACACACACAATACATATTAATTAAAAATTATAAACTAAGACTAAACACTAAGAGAATAATAAGAAAACTAAATTAAAACGAAAACTAGAAAATAAGATAACAGCATAGAAAAACAAGAAAGAAAATGAAATATAAGTATATTTATTATGTCTGGCTCCCAACTGGTCCAAAGGTGCCGTAAATACTGGCCGCATTGCCCCGCTGAACTGCCAGTCAATAATGTAAAAAAAAGTAATCTTTTATTTAGAATAAATGAATCTGAATCATGACAGCAGGCGCGTTGTGATCTTACGTTTATTCTAATATTTTACGTTTTTATTTTTATTTCGAATCCCAGTCATAGCCACTGCCACTGCAGGATAGCTAAATCAATATAGCAGCCGGAAAACACACGCTTCTGTATTCCGAAGCAGTGAGCGGCCGACGCGTGGACAATGGTTTTAGATCTACGCCGAATCGTTTAAATGTTTACTCTCGTTCTCTGTACGGTACATCGTAACGTCCCACAAAGCCTCTAACCAGTGTAGTGCGTGTGAACTCGGCGCGGCAGATATGCTTAATAGTCAGTAGGTATACGATCATACCCACTGAACAAATTACTTTGTTAACCCTATTTAAAACCAAATTTTGTAGGTTTTCACCGTCCTCTGTAGGCTTCAGGTTATGTACCTAATAAACAACCTTTTTGTATTATCCTACCTAATAACCCTGGCTAAAGGAGTACGCTTACTACAAAAGTAGTTACTCAATTTAAACCAAGCTTTAGGTATTTTTCTATGAATTGGACCGTACAACCAACGTAGCGCTATTAACCAACATTAAGCATCCAGGATAAGCATCGGTGGTTAGATGTTTCCATTATCTGAGGCCGCTTCGGTCATAGTATCGATTTTGTAATCGTGGCAGAGGTCGTATTTCTAAATGATACTATGCCTACGTTTGGTACAAATTCCTAAGGAATAAACAGGTTTTATTATAAAAATTGTATGAAGACGACGTGGAGGACAGAGCATAGTGGAGAAGATAAATACGGAATGCTGACCCCCACCTTCATGTGGGGTACGTAGCCAGCACGTCTAGCATGTGACGGCCGCGACATACTCTCTATTTTTATCGCACTATATCTCTTGTTCTAAGTGTTCTAATAAGAAAGAGACGGATAGTGCGAGAAAAATCGAGAGAGCTCGCGCGCCGTCGCATGCTAGCCGTGCAGAAAGAGAGAAAGAGAGCGTTGTGTGGACATTCAACTAATCTATCGAATACCTATAGTCCGTTCGGGTTGAGAAAATAGTGACTCATCTGCACGGTTATCACAAGACGGTGTGCGCGCTGTCTCGCGGCTAGATAGTTTATCTAGCCGCGAGACAGCGCGCACACCGTAGAAAGACACATAGAAAGAGACGGATCTAGTTTAGATCCGTCTCTTTTTATGTGTTCCGATTAGAAAAAGACGGATAGTCGCCGCGACACGCGAGCGAGCTCGCGCGCCGTCTTGTCGTAACCGTGCAGTGCAACTGGAGTGTAGCTAACGACGGATTCAAATGGATTAAAAATTAAAAAAATCATATTAAATAAATATTAAATATTTTGATAACACAGCATTTTTATTCATTAATTTTGTACTCGTCTTTCTCCGCTATGAATTGTTGATACATTTTTATTTTTCCGAATAGGTGAGGTTTTCTTTTTTTTTACTGACGATAGGTTTGCCGATAACTGCGACGGTCGCCTTTAATGGCCTCACTTCACCTGGTCAAATACGGCTTTCTAATTAACCGACTTCAAAAAAGGAGGAGGTTCTCAATTCGTCGGAATATTTTTATGAATGTTGCCCGATTACTGGAAGACGCCTGGACCTTGTTTGGAAAATTCTTTTTTATTTAAAAGGGTACCCTTCCCTTGTGGTACCAGGGTCATCGGGTCAGGATCTGATGATGGGATCCCGGACATGTCGAGGGAACTCTTCAAAATGTACAGGCAAACTTGAAGCACTTTGGGTACTGATTTGAAGTGGGTTAAAACTTTGTTTTTAAAATTCATGCATTAAATAACTTATCACGAGTACCTACTTATTATTTAATAACAAATAAAGGACGATTAATAAAACATCCTACATTTTAATCAGAAATCCAATAACCCTTCCATATACGAACGGATATTATACGTATACCCTAATTGGTAAATAAAGAAGCAAGCTACACAAGTGCAATTACTGTAAATTCGTTTCGGGATCGACTTATATAACAATTTAAATACAATAGAATCCCAAACGAGGGAACGTATGAAAGCAAGAAGACTAGTAAAAGTTACCTAGATAAATGATTAAATTACTGCTCTCTGTACTGGTTGCGTTTATAATGTTAAAGCGACATCTCGCGCGCTCAGCGTAATGTAATTTAGCTGGGAACCGCGTTGTCTATGGGTCTACTTTATTACGCAATGGGGAGGATTAATAAAACGGGCGACGTTTACTCTTGTACTGGGCTAATCGGAGATAAAAGCCACTTTTACAGATTGTCCCTAAACTGGAACAATGGACCAAAGCTTATCAGCTGTTACCCATACAAAGTACCTACGAGTAACAAGAGTGAAAGTTTCTGCAACTTAATATTTTTTAGTACTAAAACGTCATAAATAATGAAAGGTTCGTTTACGTTATCAGGTTTGAATTATTCATATTTGTATGGTATTTACGCAATGTTTGGCAATCAGATATCTATAAAATATCCCCAACACGGGTATGGGTACCATGCAATAACTTAAAAATCCAAATTTGCATATGGAACGATGTGCTAATCGGAATTTGAGTCATGGCGTTAAATCAAGGTGCACTCGCAACATTGGGCTACTAAACATTAGTTGCGCAGTGTCAAGGGCAGTCCGTGGACGCTGCGCTGCATGTTTCTAATATTTCTGTAAAATTCAATGAACTGCTGTTATTGTCTTTCACATAGGTACTTACCAATTTCTATGACCAAATGAGAATACCTACACATACTAAACGCTACACATATTTGCCATTGTGACACCTGGGCGGGTGATAGAGCTTTGCTCCATGTTTTTACTATAGTAAAATACTTTTTAGAAGAACATGAATTTTACCGGAAATGTGACCCAGATATGTAAACCTCATTGAAATTGGTAGAGCCGTTTTTGAGATCTCATAATTAAATAAATGTGTAAATACTTTACGTTTAATAGTAAGTACTTATAGTATGCAGTCGATATTGCCTAACCTCGAAATCTCGGGGAGTTTGATTGGAAGCCCTGTTTTCGCCTCCCAAAAGTCCCCGGGGCAGGAAAATTTATAAAAAGTTTGACCCCTAAGTTTATATCGAGAACAAGATTTTAAAGTAAGAGATTTGTAACTTCTGTTTTATACTAGAAAACTAATTACAGCGTTTCTTCAAATTCATCCTATAAGGAGGTTAAAAGGGGTTGGAAGTATAATGAGGAACAAGTAATTTTTGAAGTAAGAGAATTCTTCGGTATATAGGTAAGTAAGGAAATATACTATATGGTAAGCCATTTATTAGACAAAATACATAATCCAACTGCTAGCAGAAGTAGGTTAGGTTAAGTTAGAACCACGACCCCTACAGAACCGAACAACTACTAGAAATGTACGGTTAGGTTAGAACCGGGATACTCCCAGAACCGAAAAGAAGGTAATGTTTGATTAAACTTGCGGATTATTTTGTTAATATGAGAAGATCATTTTGGATAATCATATAAATTAATTCTCCGAAAGTCCTCCGTTTTTTAGCATAAAATAATTTTGTTTTCAAAACTATACAGGTAGCCCGGACTAACGTGAGTAAAACTACTGGACGGATTTAGGCAAACAATTCCAGTCATGTAGCCATGAAGGAATAGGGCATATATATGGAAGGACCCTGAAAGGACGAAGCAGTTTTTATCTCGGAATCATCCCTTAAGATGGTAGAAGTGTGTGTTGAAATCATTTTTTTAAGACGATAACAAGTTCTATGTGGACCGGGTATATTGAGGACCATCTTCTACAAACCGTTCTACTCCGGAAATAAAACACGGTCGTAAGGCTGTTTTAGTAGTGTTTTTAGTTTACTTACTTATTACTTTATATAAAAAGAATTACTTATTTGCCTTATTTGGCTGTAAAATTATTGAATCGTTTCCAACTACAGTATTACCTAGTTCTACCTTAGTTCTGAATTCCAAATTATATAAATCACGTAAAGAGCTATAAGCTCTACGAGTGTCGATCTTGGTGATTGTGGATGGATGTTGGTGGATATTGTAGACTTTACTCGTAGAGGTATGCCATTCCGGACCCAGTATGATGACAAAGCAAACTCTCGACGCTATAGTGTATATTTCTCACTCACGTGGTTCCTTAATGCCAGGTGAGAGTGAGAGAAAATGTATGAAAACCCCGTAAACGTAAAGGGTGGCTATATAATAATTTTGATATTGCGTGAGGATGGATTACTGGAGCTCTTAAGTTAGCTTAGTATTGATGGTGGACGCAAAAACAAATTCAGAGAACAACTTCTTAATGATCGTGTTAGTTTGGATCCCTACACATTAAATGATAACATTTCCCAAAAGTCAGTTAAAGGTGTTACAGAGGAAGCTGCATTAGTTTGATCGCATTCTGCACCATAAATAAAATTGGCTTTGGTAGCTTTCTGCATAATAATGTGCTACGAAAGCTCTGAACATCGTTAAGTGGGCTAATTTATATTATTATAATTTGACATCCAGGCCCCTATTTCACCAAATCGACAATTATCGCGTGACAATGACAATTCCCTTTACTGGCTGCGTCGACAGGTTAAGTTGGTTGCTAGGCAGCTTATTGACCTAGCAATGTACGAGGAATTGTCATTGTCAGGTGACAATTGTCAAGGTGGTGAAATTTTCCGTACATTGCTGAATCCACAAGTACCCTAGCGACCACCTTAACTTCTAGAACAAGCAATGTATGGCGAATTGTCAGTGTCAGGTAAGTTTCAAGTCTCTATCTTAAAAAATAAAATAAATAAAATATATGATTGCGCCGTTGGTCTTGACCACCATAGCCTATGGACGTGTTCAGTTCAACTAAGTATTACCTTATCATCATTTACATTACAAGTTACAACTAAGTAAAGTAAAACCTTAATACTAAGCCAATATCATTTTTAAATATTAGAATTGAGAATAATTATACGTACAATTCGTATAAAATGGGTGGGTGTGGCTGCCAGATGATCCAGTGTAAAATAAAATATGCCGGCCGCCACCACCGAATGCCATTACTCGTATGCTAAAGCAATACATCTCTCCGCTCTGTTTGTAACGATGCTATGCTGTGATGAAACGTTATATATGCATATTACGGTAAACGCATTCTTATATCGAATGTAATGGTCATATTTTGCAATTTTGTTTTGTTTACATTAACTTAGTGACATTTAGTTTGTTATCCTTTTATATATAATTTTAAATTATTATTGTGTAAGATTATTATTTTTATTTTATTGTAAATTACGGTTTGACTTGAATAAATAATTGATTTGATTGATTTGAATTGATTTTATACGTGTTTGTATAAGGAAATAATATCGAATGCGTACGCAAATCTGCGGGGCTAGCACATCAGTCGCCGCGGCGCGACGCGAGACGAGAAAATCTACCCTCTTCTTTCTAATTTGCACAGTGCCAGTGAGATGGGAGTCGCTGAGCCTTTGCGAGTTAAAAACACGGTGATCTCTAACAATTATAAAGCGGAAATATCTGTGAGATGGTAGCTTTGTAAGTTTGTATGTAATGGGTAATCTCCGTAACCGCTTATCTATTTAATGGACTTTACGTCTATCTATTTAATGGACTTTACGTCTATCTATTTAATTGACTTTATGGATGTTCATAGGCTATATTTTATCCCGTGGGTTTGCCTGCGTTCTTGGCAATACACGAGCGCAGTCGCGCGGGCAGCTAGTACGATATACTTAATTTGCCAAAATGTGCTAGTTATGAATACAGTTTGTGGCCTGCAATAAATGGCTGCCTGGTGCTAACCTTTTCTACATTGAATTCACATCCCTGTTTCTTTTGCGACTGGTGCATCTGCATCTCTGTATTTATTGTCAAACAGTATTTCCACGTAAGTAGTTACATATTGCATTCGTTTAATGGTACGTGAAGAATGACGAATGAGCTAAAAGTAACTGTCCTAAATAAAAAAATAAAAAAATTGGGAATAGGCCTAACCTAACCTATTAACTTAACGCGTAACACTGCCATTTTTGACAATTTGAATTGACTGAAGAAGACATCTTTAGCGTATCGCTTTTATTCATGACTGATTCTGCTAAAAAAAAAATTGTATACGTGACGATATCCTTAGGTATGACATGACATGCCGAGGTCATAAAATATAAATAAATATTAGGGGACAATCTTACACAAGTCGAGCTAGCCCCGTAGTATGCTCAAACAAGTATTACTGCTCATCACACAAGTATTTGCGGGTACTCCAACCCTGGATCGTTCTATTTTATCACTTAGAATCCCAAGTCCTAAGAGCCCCAGCACTGCAGTCGTTCGAAATATTATGAGCCCGTTGGAGATGAAATGTCCAGCCTGTCACGTCTCCGGATCTATATCTGAATCACTAACGTTTTTTAACCTATTTTTGCATTCCCTAACGTTTTATGTCATAATGATCATTTGTCCTAACACTCATATGCCCTATCTTTAGTTTTGTTATGGTATGGATGTTTTTTTTCCCCATAATGTTATATTTCCTAATGTCACTTGCCATATTGATTATTCATCCTAACATTATATGCCATAATAGTCATGTATCATAATTATCAGTAAGCCTAATGATCGTTAATCCTAATGATTATTTTTCCTAACTTGGTACGGCCTATTGTAGTTTGTCCTATCTTTGTGTGTGTGTTGTTTGATAGCCGTGCAGCGAGTCGACGCGATCCCGCTGCGCGGGGTGTCTATTTCTGGTCTGAGGGACACAAGTGAACCCTAACCTAACCGACCTAAAACAGACTTCGCTTTTGTGAGTTGTTTTATAGCCGTGCAGCGAGTCGACGCCACCCCGCTGCGCGGGGTGTCTATGTCTGGTCTGAGGGACACAAGTCAACCCTAACCTAACCGACCTAAAACAGAGTTCGCTTATGACAAGCCTTTTTTGTCCGCCCAGATAATGCACGACCCAATAATCCGCGTCCACAAAAAGTGAACACGGGTTGTCGGGCCGTACATTATTTAACAAATGAGTTTTAGGGCAATCATCACATTATGAATAAATATTGTTATGGCTATTGATCGTTAGGGCAATACACGAGCGCAGTCGCGCGGGCAGCTAGTATGATATACTTAATTTGCCAAAATGTGCTAGTTATGAATACAGTTTGTGGCCTATAGGACAACAACACTTAGGATAAATGACATAAGGTGAAACGTTATTAGGGATTTCGACGAATATGCAAAATAACATTAGGGATATTAATAATTATGGTAAAAATGATTCGGGCAAATGAGTTTTAGGGCAATCATTACATTATGGGAAATCATTGTTATGGCAATTGATCGTTAGGGCTATTGCCCATTAGGACAAAACAGTTCGGGCAAGTGATTTTAAGACAAACGATGTTAGGGATCGCGAGGGAGAGCCCACGTCTCCATTCCTTGCATACCTTATAATTTTATCGATCAGAGCAATAACGCGTCATTGCAGTGTTCAAGAGGCAACCGGTTGGCTCGTGGTATTTGAGCTCTCGAAGTGTTGTGGAACCGCCCTGTGCAACCCGAAATGAGCCAACTTGGACTGGGGTAGAAATAGAAAAAAAGTTTTTTTTTTGTCGCGATGCGGCCGTTTGAAACAGCGGTTGCCGGAAAGTGTGTACGCTGTATTATAATGAAATGCTGTTTCAATCGTATTTTTAAGTATGCCAAAAAAAAGAAATGTTTGTCAGGTACTTTTAATGCAAAATAATCAACTACTCATTGACGTAATTAACGAGTTCCTGTAGCCGCCTCCAGTGTCCATCTTCAGACCAACTTTATGATACATAATGCATGAGTTCCTGTAGCCGCCTCCCGTGTATGGACACGGGAGGCGGCTACAGGAACTCATAAAGTTAGTCTGAAGATGGCTTCAGACTAGCTTTATGATACATATAGCATGAGTTCCTGTAGCCGCCTCCCGTGTCCATCTTCAGACTAACTTTATGATACATATAGCATGAGTTCCTTTAGCCGCCTGCCGTGTCCATCTTCAGACCAACTTTATGATACATATAGCATGAATTCATGTAGCCGCCTCCCGTCTCCATCTTAAGACTAACTTTATGATACATATAGCATGAGTTCCTGTAGCTGCCTCCCGTGTCCATCTTCAGACCAACTTTATGATACATATAGCATTGACACCGGACATTCACACTCAACTCGATTGGTGTTGGTCAAATGATGACTTATATTATAAGATTTGACCCGAATACATAAATACCTACATTGCTAGTTAAATAAGGATTTTGTAAAAATCACACGAGCGACCTGTTAGCTGCGGGAATCATAAAATTAAAAAGAAGGCAGAGTATGTAGTAAGTGAAAGGAATGAATACAATCCGTGTTCGATCACCCGAGTGCGGATGCGACACCTGTTACATGGCCGTGTATCGAGTGCACCCAGTCGACTTCATCTGTATGACACGTTCTTTTCGATATTGCATGGAATTTAAACCAAGCGGCTTGTATAATGGTTTAGAATTTTCATTATTCGTTCTAAAATGAAACAAAACCAAACAAATCCTAGCTTCCTTTAGAACTTGACTTGCCTCCCATTTAACCATTTTCTTATTTCTAAAGGAACGTGGGAGTTAGGTGGATATATATGGTGGTGTGGGGTGGTCTTTTTTATATACATTTGAATATACCAAACTCATTCCTGAGCTCAAATTAAAACTAGTTAGCATCTTCCGTATAAATTTAATTTACGCCATCATTTGTAACAGTTTAGGGATGATTCGAGGGCAACAATTATATACCAGCAGGGCAGTGCACTCATTTGACTTTCCACCCGTCTGCACAACTTGCTGCCAAGTCTCGTCGCGCGCGACCTAACGACTTCTGTATCACTCACTCTGTGAAATTTAGAAAGAGGATGGTAGATTTTTCTCGAATCGCGTCGCGTCGCAGCGTCAGTTGTGCTAGCCCCGCTGGGTCTCTTCTATTAAATAAACTAAAAAACTGGTTTGTAAACATACAATACCAGAGGTTTCTTATTAAATGTAGGTAAGCATACATATATGATTTAAACTTGAATGTTTCGATACAAGCCTCATAAGTGTTAGTGTTTATAGATAGGCTTCTAAAAAAAATCTTCTATTTTAGATGAGTACCTTTTCCGCAGTTCTTAACTTGTCGATTTTCATCAGATGACAGATCCGGTTTAGCGGCCAACTAAAGCAAGCCCCCCGCGTGTCTTACAATAATCTTGGTTTTACAAAAGCGGCAAATGAATGAAATCTTGAAAGTACTAAGCAATGCTTTTCAGAAAGATTGGTCCGTTCTGCGAAATTGGTTCTTTACAAATCACATTAGTCGTCAGCTATTAACTTTTAGCAATTTATCAACAAATTATATCACATTCAATGTTCACAGTCCTCATTTTTACTTCTGTACTGAATAAATAATCTTGTGCGTTGCTGTTGTAAAGAACTGCGTTTGTGGAGGATTGCGAATGTGAAGACATGTTTTTGTGTATAAATGAGGACTGTGTGAAGTTTAAACAATGTGCTGAATTGCTGTTGTAAAAGGATTACATAAATAGTACACTTATAAAAAGCAATAATTATATATTCACCTCAAACTAATTTTTGCTTAATGACGTATATAATAACATTTTGTCACAATACGAATAAATTATATTTAAAAGTAAATTTTCGTTATCAAAATTTTTCGCGCTCACCTTCCCATACAAACGGAGTTTCGTTTTCATTTTAAAACTACGGGTTGGATTGTGACGAAACTTTGAATATACAATGACATGAGGTATATCTATGTCAATAGTTAGTTTATATGGCTCCAGTTTATAAAGAAAACAAAATACAGCAAAAACAACTTTTGTGTGAAAAACTTAAATTCGCTTTATTTATTTTTACTGTGGTATCTGAAGCTACATAAACTAATTACAGACCTGGATATAGGTACCTCGTGTTATTGTACATGCAAAGTTTCGATACAAACCAACACGTAGATTTGAACTGAGAGCGTAACTACGTTTGTATGGAGAATCGAGCTTACTACGGACTCAAAGTTAATTTAAGAAAAATTTCCTATTATATTTAAGTTTATTTCGTTCTGCAGCCGCAATAAAATCAAAATAATGAAAGTTATTTACAGATTTTGGGATTAATGCATTACCGGATCCCGGGGTCCTTTAGGGCACAACCGGGAATGACGCCATGAGGAAGATTTATATATAGATTTCCAGTGCAGAAGACATACATACATTATATAAATTTAAATGGCTGCTAATTTAGCGGAAAGTGTGCGTATTTGACCCTCAGGTACCCTTGAGTACCCAACAGTACTCTTACTCTTTAATGTAAGCGTGGAGAGTTAGATACTATTTAAATAATTGCAAATAATTTAATGTTCCGTTCATTTGGATGAGGTGTAATCAAACTTTTATTGTAAATGAGTACCTATTAGGTCTATATGACTTGGATTATATTTACAATTTCGCCCGCACCCGCAGTGGTGAGGTTAAAAGTTGTGTGTTTCGCTCGGCAGAAAAGTTGTTTGGCGTCTAGTGCCTTGAAAGCCTCGTTGTGCTCAGGATCGTAATTTTGATTATAGTCTTGCAATCCTTCGCTAGCTTGGCTTTCAATACAAACACTTGCGCTAAACAACAACTTTGCAGCCTTGCATAACAAATAATATTTTTTTCCCTGCCCAGGAACTAACAACCACTGTCGGAGTTTTCTATTACGGATCTTTTCCTTCTTCTTCTTATTTAAGAGATAAGCTCTTGTCGGTGTAGCTCAAAGTAGGCCCTCAGTCTACTACAATCTCAGCAAATATCATCTTCCCTCTTCTATTTTCTAAGTGTTTCACTAACTGTTTGCCTCACTCTATTCAGCACTTCTTCATTGGTTACCCGCTCTCTCCAGCTAATTTTCTCCATTCGCCTCCAACACCACGTCTCGAACGCTTCTAATATAATATTTCCGCATCTTTCTGGGTCAAGGTCCATGTTTCATTTCCGTACAATGCTATGCAACATTGTATGATTTAATAAATTTTATCTTCGTTTCTTTCTATATTTTTGAAGTAAAAAGCTAACTAGCTTTTAACTTGTTGCCATTGCTAATTCTGGACTTTATATTTTATCTGGTGTAAATATCTGATTTTACTTTTTCGACTGTGGATGCGTTTATGGAGATTGGTGTGAAGGGTAGTTTTCTGTTTTAGATGCTATTACAGTTTTGGTTTTGCTGGTATTCATTTTAAGGCTGGAAAAAAATATTTAAATACTGTATCCATTGTTTCTAGTAATATTTTTAAATCTTTGCCTGATTCTGCTGTTGCGGCTGTATCGTCTGCAAATCGTATGATTTTAATACTGTGTCCATTAAATTTTACACCTACATTTGTTTTCTCATGTATTGTACTTATGGCAGATTCAATAAAAACGTTAAAAATTAGCGGGGAGAGTGGGCAGCCCTGTACCCCTTTCTTAATTCTTGCTGATCCTTTCTCCTCTTCAACTGTTATTATAGTTTCCTAGTCCTTATACAATTCGAATATTATGATCCTTCTATCCCTATAATCTAATCCTAATTCTTTAAGCCTTTTTAGCATTTTCTTCCAATCTAAGTACACTATCAAAAGCTTTTTCCAGATCTACAAAAGTTATATACGTATGTGTTTAATCCTAGGTCCATTCTCCTGTTAATAGTTTGCCTTAGTGCTAGTATAGCTTCTCTAATGCCCTTATCCCGCGGAATCTATATTAACCATCCCCAATTGCCACTCAATTCTGTTTTTAATTGTATTTTGTATTAGCTTTATTATAATTTTTGAATTTATTATGTCTCTAATATTGGTCCATTTA
Source organism: Epinotia bilunana (assembly GCA_947049275.1). Taxonomy (NCBI): domain Eukaryota; kingdom Metazoa; phylum Arthropoda; class Insecta; order Lepidoptera; family Tortricidae; genus Epinotia; species Epinotia bilunana. The sequence goes on along the minus strand of OX346252.1, from coordinate 35,849,882 downwards.
TTAATATCCCCATTTGTAATATCATTATTGTATATGTACTTTTCTCTATATTCTATTAACTTATTGTCCACACTATTACTATATTGCACTTTAACATTGTTTTCCTTATTTCTATGCCTTAAAATACTGAGATCCATTAACTAGGTTTTATATTTTTCACTTATTTTCTTCACTCTCATGTTCGTCTTACTTACACTACGATAATACTGTTACGGATATATGTTATAAATTTCGATTCTGTAAGGCAAATCTATGGAATGTGAATGCGATAAAGATTAGTGTTTCGAGACGAGTAGAATTTCTTGCGTATTGCATAGCCATGTATCTAAAAGAGTCTCTAGGTACCTGCGGGCATAGCATGGTTGCCATTTTATCACTTATCGTTGTGGTAAAGACGCCCATCACGCTCTGACAAGTATGCGAGTGCGAGAGTGACGGATGCCAAATTATTTCATATACTATTTCTTATCCAAATTAAACCTCAATACATCAGCCCGCAGCAATATAGCCCGTATCCGTCAATTCAGAAATGACCAATAAGTACACAAAAATCACAAAATTATTGTATTTAATTATGAAATGTCTGCTAGTCACACAAGTAATTAATGTGTCACTTACCGCCTTTTAAATGTCGATGTCAAAAGACTCGTGTTACCACGTATTATTTTTGAATGAACCGATCAAGAATTTTTTTTCCGGTGTGTACTAATGTCACTATTGACGATAAATCAATACGTCAATAAGTAACGATCAATCATAGCATTCAAGTTCATCGGATGTAGTGCGGCTTGAAGAGGCTCTCCAGCGTAACATTGAGCTGGAAGTGGAATAACGCAACCGGCCATCGTGTGCCATTGAGGTTAAGTCTCTTAAATTCTCTCAAAGCCTACGCAAACCAATGCGTTCACTGCATCATCCATTTTTTTCAATTAGTCTGTCATGGTTAAACCTTCCATCTACCGCAAAACAAAATGTAAGTAAGCATAAGCATACTTTGCTCTCCCAATAGTTATAGACTGTATATTAATGTTTTTTGCAACTCGTTAAGTAACTATTTGTTGGCCACAAGATCATTTAGAAATAGTTTTATTATGTGCTGCCTTAATCGTTTTAAGTACCTAAGTGAAGTTTGAAGAGAGTGGTCACCTTGAGCCATATATCAAAGAGCTTTGAAAACGTAACTAATAACAGTACAACCTTCAATGTTTTGATTTACAACTGCGTAGTTCCAACTAAATTCATTCGTGATTTCTAAACGCTATGCATGTAAAAGATGAGAAGGATAAAGATTTATGTGTTTTACAATTTGCTATTTATCATTATTGCGCTTTATGTTTTCTACTTATTTTCTTTCTGAGGCATTGATACTTGGGTGCATCCAATACTTACATCCGGACGTATGCGTTAGTAAAAATATAATGCCGTACATACTTACGACACATAACAAGTAAATTAGCACATGGTAATTTATTAGACGGTAAAAGTAACAGGCTGTAAATATCAGTGAGCCGGTAATGTTACTTGAACATTTTTTGTGACATTAAGCAGCTGAAAAATACTAATTTCTGTTAACAATTATTTTAAAGTAGGCTACTGCATTGCTGTCACGTTTGTGTCTATTTTCTAAGATTGAAAAGCCGGTAGTAGTAGGTTAATTATTGTGGCAGGTTAAGACCAAGCCTTTTGAAATTCAACCCCTACGGGGGTGAAATTGGGGATGAAAGTTGTATTGAAATCCGGTATTTTTTAAGGGTAGTCTAGTCTATAAAATTTGAGATTTGGTTTTTCGGTCACAAATGAAAAAAGGTTACGTTTGAAACATTATTGGATATTCGTACTTTGAAGGGGTGAAGTAGGGGGTGAAAGTTTATTTATTTTAGGACTTGGAATAGACCGCTTCAAAGTCTAAAAATAAATAAACTTTAGACCACGACATAATTTCCAGTTTGCTTCAACACTAGGTGAGCTGAAACAACTGAATCAACAGCCTTGACATGTGCAAATTAGGTTACTCAAGGTAGACAAGCAATAAGAAAGGGTTTTACAAAATTCAACTCTTGAGCGTGTTTAAAAAAGGTTTGTGTGTAATTGTAGTTCATGTGGTGAAGTGGAAAGGTACATCACTGTAGCGGCGAATTACTAAATTGAAGCTTGAAGAGCTTGAAACGGAGGCTTAAAGTTAGTAAGAAATTATTTCTTAAATGAGAAACTCGTATCGCTGTTCATATCATACGGTTTGGTATGGAAATATTAATAAATATTATTATAATTGATTCGCAACAAAAATAAGTTTGTAAATAATTTGACCAGCATTCATACAACTACAAACCTCGCAGAACCGAAATTTTAAAAGAAAACTAGGTTAGGTTAGGTTAGAACTGCTGGTGACATGCATGGGGAGCGATGTTTAACCCTGAAATAGGTACTTTCATAGCAATAATCCTCTAAGGCGATTAACGAGATCCACGCAGACGTAGTCGCGGGCAAAAGCTAGTTTAATATCGATGATGGTTCCTGAAAGTGGAGAGTAGCTACAAGAGAGAGAGTAGGTATGCGCACGAATTGACGAAAATGTCAGACACTCCAGCTATCCTTTTAAGGTTTGTACTGAAAATATTATCTTAAAAAACGTAAAATTCCGATCTCAATACCATGTAGTTTTGTCCCTAGACTTGCGCGTTTGTTTAAAATACTGGGTACTTAGGGGTTTAAACAACTTATAAACTAACTTCCATGAAGTGGGTAAGTACTTATGTACGTACATGTACAAACTAAGTTTAGACTAGGCTAAGCAACAGATTATCTTCGTTAATGAAACAAACAAAGTGCGAGAATTCCATTTTGTTTAAGCGCTCCTCGACCGTCACGTGTCGGGTTGCAGGCGTTAAAACTTAATTTTGGTGGTCTAAATTGTCCTAACGCGCGTTCGGAACGCATTACGCGCATTTCGCTTACTTAACGCCAACTGTTTCCTTGTGCAGAACGAAAGAAAAAACACGGAAAATTTCAAATGCGATAGGAATGTAAAAAGCGATCCAACTGAGACCAAGTTGGAGTTTGAACTAGCTTTGTTAGCGCATAATGCGATCGTGCAAAAGCTGGCAGACGATTTTGCGAACTTCTACACGCAAACCTGTTGAGTATTAGGCATAAAATATAATTGACTATTTGTCACGCCTTGTTCGCCTTCAAGTGTTGCCCGATACAGCGTTTAATATTCAATAATATTCATATGAGGTATCAATATTGATCATTACAAGAAAACAAATAGGACGCAATAGTTTCGTAACAGAATTGGACTATGACGTATTCATATAAAGGTACAAAAAAATACCTTGCTGCTGAAAAAGGAACGTATCTAAATATTGTTATTTCATAATTTCGTTTGGCCTAGCCGTCATCCGTACCGTAGGATTCCGATGGAACCGTTTGGTTTATCGCGCGTTTGATCTGCGGTCAGCGGGTGACGCGGAGGAAATTGCTGTTCCGCTGACAAGCACCGATTTGAGTTACTGCCTGCCTTTTCGTTTCACAACGCTCTTTAAGTACTCACCAATTAATTAACTACTCATTTGCGAATATGTGGATTTATGACTTTACTTATTGCTTATGTAATTAGAATGATGTATGAGAGAAATTTTGTAAGTATCGTAGTACGTACATTTTAGTAATAGAAAAAGATGAATCTCATATTATAAAGAAAAAAAGTCAGTGAGATTGTAGCTTTGTAAGATTGTTTGTAGTGGCTATCGATATGCTATCCGGAGAGAAGAATAAAGGCACCGAACATGTGTCGTGCGCGGCGCGTGTCGGGCGCGGTTGAAGCGGTATATTCACACCGCAAGCGGGCGGCGTGTAGCAACGCGGGGGTACGCGGCGTCAGCGACGCGTGTGCAGCGCGGCGTCAGCGACGCGTGTGCAGCGCGGGTCTGCCTCTTCATGTCTCTCTCACTACCAACACATTTGATATGTATCTCACTGTGATTACACGTTTAGTTTGGATGGCAATGCTATAACCCGTCGTGTTAGGGCTTGTCAGAGCTCCTTAACCCGTAGATTACGATTGTCAAAAAAAGGTAGTGTCAGCGATAAAATCTAATCGTATAACATCGTAACATGTTCAATATTTTAGACATAAATCTTAATCAATAACTTATTGAATATTTTTATTACAATCTTTTATAACCGACTGTACTCTTTTGACAATCGTCATTTACGCGTTTAGAGGACATCAACGAGTCCGAGCTATAGTTTATGTGTTATTATGGCCACCCGCCGGGTCCAGCACCAGATCAGCTCAATGGTGCCATAATATTGCATTGTCATTCAAACATTTCAAATTAAACGTGTATACATAATTTTAGCTCAATCGGTTGAAGATAAGATATGTATCTGCTTTAAAATAAGTTGCAAGATTCCACCCAAACCAACATAGTTACAACATATTTACGAGTACCTATACAATGTACATACCTACTCATTGTAGTTACAGATTGCAAGTTATTTATATTGTAAGTTGAATAAAAAATGCAAAAACGAGCGACTACTAAATTTTAATATAGATTTAATCGTGAAATTTAGTCGATTAAAATTAAAACTAATTTAATTGTTAGTCGAACATTATCACAACTAATTTAGTCGCAACTAAATCAATCGCGATTAAAAAATGACCATTGATATTTTTAATCGATTGATTAGTTAACTAAAAAATTAATCGATTAATGCCCATCTCTGGAAATTAAAAGGTGTTTCGTAATTCAAAGTTATTTTGGGCAGTCTAAAAATATATGCTATATAAATGACGCAATAACATCAAGTCAAAAATTCACCCAGTTACATTCAGTGGTCATCTAATGAAAGAAAAATAGTAAGGTTAATTATAATAATTCTTCGGGTACCTACCTTTACACCCCCAAAATTGACCCTTTTAAGAATCACCCATCTATAGATAAACATAAACACCAAATAAAGAAATAACGAGACTTAGAACATTTTTAGAACTTAAGACTGTCAAGACGAGACGTGGCTGTTGCCTACCGGGATCTAGAATCATAAACAGGTCTACTCCTCAGATAATCGATTCACACAAAAACTAGACTCATCTGTGAGCCTTCTCAAGTATAATATGGCCCTGTGATTCGTAACGAACTAACTAAAGTAACAAAAAAATTAAACACTGTAACAAAAGGTAAGCTTTACGAATCGCCGCCCCGGCGTGATAAATATTCATGCGAACTCACCTTTAGACTCTTTCAATATCAGGTTAATTTGTGGGTGACATTTTGTTATCAGTTGCTTGTTTCCTTGACTGTACCTACTCGAAAGAATTCGCGTTATAATATTTATAAAAGAAAATAATACCTACCAATGGCGGCGCGTGAAAATTTTCGATGGCTCGGAACAAAAAATGTTATGAAAGAGTTTATAGTATACATATAATGACATAATCGTAGGCTTGCCTAAAAATAAATGTTAGGCAAGCCAGTGGGAATCGGCTTGCGGGCGCTCCGCCCTTGCTCCCCCAGTCGCCGTGTGCTAGGTATTCTCCTCGGGACTGAGTGGAATAAAAGTTGGTATTGGGATTAGGTAAGCGTCAAGTTTGTTTGAACTAATTACTTTGTTTAGAAACTTACAACTTCTGTCTTTCTGTTCAGACCAGCGGGACGGGGTAATTGCGTAGATTTTCGAGAAAGAAATATCAATTGTCCTTATCAGCCTCAAAACAAGCAAATATCCTTCTTTGCGCATTGGTATACTGTGTGACATATTATACGTATATACCTAGACATATACTTTATGCTTGAATTGAATTAAGACTTCAGATGTCTGTTTGACTGAATTTACTAAACTGTCTGTATTCTATGTATGGGATAAGTACTTTGTCATGACTTAAAACACATAGGTAATAAATGGTAAGCTTACTTTGCATTCATCCAATACGTCCAGTTACGTGAGTGCTAACTCAGTGTAGTAATGTTATGTTGAGAAACAGAATCACATTACTTATCGACTCAGCCTGAGCTCGGCCGGAGAGAAGAGAAATTCCATATTATTACATGTCTGCGGCTAAAATAAAATAAAATGTTTATAGACGGGTAATGTAATGCGCGCTATTTTATGTGTGAAGGGGAGTCCGACGAGATCGTATACCACGGCAATGGTAATTGGACTTATTGGACCTCTGTTAAGAAGGTTACATTATTGAAAGGCAATTAAATTAACAAAACTAGGTACAAACAGCAAGTTATGTGTATTTTAGGATTTAAGAGTTGGGTGCCCTATAGAGAAATAGGCCCCTAGCAGATTCAAAGTGGAATTACTTATACAGATAAACGAGTGTGTAATTGATAGTTTAAAAGTGTTTAATAACTCGAATTTGCATTACCAACAAAAACCTTACTGGTAGTTGTCGGCGAGTCCATTTCACATACGGTTGTAAGGTGCTGGTGGCCGCCGGAATTATTTTTGCATCATAAAAATATATTTAATAGTTTTAAAATAATAATCTCAATTTGAGTTTGCAAAAAACAACATAACTGGAAGCACACGTAACAAACAGCCCACATTATTACTTGATCGATTGAAGCGAGTAAGATATGTAGTGTTAACCAATAGGGTAAGTGCGGTCATTTAGCCTGAGAGTGAAAGTAGAATTGCCACATGCTGTCAGTTTTTGGTCCGGAACGACGTGCAGCATCAGGTTAATGACGGCTTCTGTTTGGTTTAGATTATCTGCCAGATAAATTGCCACGCTACTTTTAAAAGCTGTTCTCCGATTGAGTGAGCGTACCTAGTCGCTTTAATATGTAAATGCAATCAATACGATATACACCTACATTCTCCATCAAGTTAATAATAGATTTGCATGACAAGCATGCAGCGTTTACACCATCTCTACGTAATGCACGCAATATACGTATGTTTATAAAGTGACAGCTAAGACGAACTGGTTGTTTTATCAGGGCAAATATAGAGACTAAAATACATACTCCAGCGTATTTATTTATAAAAGTATGTATTGAGTCTAATAATGTGGATGTATGTGTTAGTAAGCTTTTCTTGATTTATTCCTGCACTACCTGTTTACAACTCTTGTTGAAAATTTCCCTCTACTCAAAGGTTGTCTGGAAGAGATCGCTTTAAAGCGATATGACCGCCTGTTGTTACCGTTATTTAATTAATCTACTCTTGCAACATGATTTTCTTATGTTGTGGTGTAATAAAGATCCAATACCAATAAGAACCAATTTTTACCATATCTCGGGACCACAGACCTTTGGAAGGCATGCTTCGGGGGGCGATGCTAACAGCGCAGAGGCCCTTTAAAACAAAAATAATCTAAAGCGAGGGATACACATGGCGGATACCATCTCCGAGCGCACATGATACAACCGGTGAAGGTCCCCGCCAGGTGTAGACTATAGCAGTGCAGCACTGTGAATACGATGGATATGAAGGTCATGGGCTATTGAGTTGAATGTTAGATGGACTGGATAATGGGTTATGGGAGGAGACTAGCGGAAATGCCGAAATACTCGTTAGCTCGCCGAGTGGGCCCCACAAAATATATTATTATAAAGATAACTTGTGTTTAAGGTAATGAAAAGGCATTAAAACATTCTAGTTGCATGATATAAAAAAGTCAGTGAACATTTAGCACGGCATGTAATCTGTGAAAATCGGCCTACATCTTTAATCCCCCACTGAAAAATCCCCTTGCTCCCCATTTTTCCGCTTAGAAAACCAAATAGAATAACGGTTTTCTAGGAAGAAAAACAGTCCCATTTGATAACCAGATTAGGTAAGACGAAAATTGTCTTTTTCGTGGAAAACCAAATAAAATAACAATTTTCTATGGGGAACAATAAAACCCATTTGTTAAATGAATTATTTTTCCTTGTAAAAAAACAGTTATCAAACGGTTATCTACGGGGAACCAAGGGAAAAAACGTGACAAATAATTAACCAAAATACAGCGTGGAACGGAACGATGGACTTTCCCGCAAGAGGAGGATAGTTAAGCGTTAGTAGTTACTTTTTCCCAAATAAACTATGTTAATATTTCTGACCGTTTCCAAGTTATAGTTCATCAAACTTTTGTGCTAAAATCTGCATATTACAACGCTAACGGAGAATAAGGTCAATGCCATCACTGGTAGACATTCTTGTAGGGGTGGCAGGAATTACAATCACCGGAAAGTCGAATATTGATTGAACCCTGAATAAGTAACAGTGAATTAGGGTTGGCGCTAATTGTGTATTTAGATATCGTTTTTTGTTTGTATGTAGTATTTGTGTAATCATTACTGTTAATTTCTACTGCCCTTATATGACAATATATTTTCTTTGTGGTTCATGGAAAACATCCACCCTGTATATTGTGACCACACGCAATCACTTATAAATACGGTATAGAGTACCTTTTTTGACGTTGACACAGAAAGATAATCACTCGTTGTTGACACAGAAAGATAATCACTCGTAATTACTTTTCTGTAGCGAAACCCATTCATAGCGAAGGGTTTTCGTTCGATTAGTCTAAAAAAACCTTCAACCCTTGCAACGAATAATACCTACTAAACCTACGGATCAAAGATATGAAATCATTTAAGCTATTCATTAGGTAAGTTCCGATTGGAGGATGTGTATTGCAATGCATGCCACGTCTAATGTAAATTACAATTGACAGTGGGTTTTTTTAACCGAAAAAAAAGGAGGAGGTTCTCAATTCGGTTTTTTTTTTCATTGTTTGTTACCTCAGAACTACGTCATTGATGAGCCGATTCGTACATTTTTTTTGTTTGTATGTAAGTATATGCTCCCAGGTGGGTCCTATTTTTTTCAAAAGTTCTATTGGATGATGGCATCCACGAGGAATTGAGGGAACTCTTCAATTATATTAGGCACGCGTGTAGTGATTTTGGTATTTTATATTATAACTCGTGTATCCGGAAATCATAAATTTGGTGGAGTGGAATTGATGATGAAGACCACAGATGACTTATGGAATTCCTCAATTATGTACTTAAAAGTACAAATGTACGTCACAGATTCGGATAAGATTCCGTTGAAATAGCAACTAATGAAGTGCCAAAGGTGATCATTGTGGAATCGACGGAAGTCCTCAAATATTATCGGCCCACATACAGCGATTGTTTTTTTTTTATTGAAGTCGGTTAAAACTTTGTTTTTAAAGTAAATTATTTGATATCCTACCTTACCGCCATTAATACGTTTTGCTACTGACACAATGTTTGCGAATTAACCTAGGTAATACTTTTAACGACCGGTTTAGCCTAGTAATCTTCCTACGATGGGCACGGTCCTGTGTTCAAATCCCGGTAAAAGCAAATATTTGTGTGGTACGCATGAATGTTTGTCAAAACGCCTATGTTACTAACAAGTAACGTTTAGTACTTGACACACTGACTAGGCTTATTTTGTATATTATCATGTAGGATGTTATTCGTATTTCTTCGAATCTGTAAACTATCATTACATCGCTCACCCAGAAAAATATTGAACCGAAAAATGTAACGCTCTTTCGTGGCTCAGGCAGTACGTGTGTGTACAAAATTGTTCAACAAAACGCTGTTGATTTATGAACATAATACAGTGCACATTCCTGCGCCGATGGTGAGCGTTGTTAAGTCCGAAAATTGTATACATAATTCAAATTCAAATCATTTATGGCACTCATGCTAGTATACAGTTCTTCAATTACAGATTACTGTTCAACATGAACCCTGTAAGGGCAACAGCAACGAAATAAATTATAATTTAAATAATAAGTTTCTGTAGTTACTAGGGACACCTAACAAGTAAGTACAACATTAATAATGCAATGAAATAACGAGTCCGGGAGAACGTCTCTAAACGTGCCTGAAAAATGGTTTAAGATATTTAAGAGATTTATTACTCAAAAGTTTTTACAAAATCACTTACTGAGAAAACATTATTGACTTAAATCTAGGTGAGAGAGGGTAGCATGCAAAGTGGTCGAACATAATCTCAACAAAACACGGTAAGCGCCTAAACGCTAGCAACTAGCACAAGCAATGCATCATTGTCATGAATGCACACTACTCATAAGAGCCAGTTGAACCAAACTAGTTTACAACATCAGTTTACAGTCGGTTACACTATGCAAACATAATATTTAACTGTAATAAAAACCAAATACGCAAATTGAGATTGAAAAAGATTTTATTGGCGGTTTTACGGTGCGCAGTATACCTACATAATTCAAATGACCAACTACTAGTATAGACGTAACCGTGTGCTCAGCAACATATTCAAGGTGGTTAAATCTAATATACACGTTTTTGTACACAATATTGTTATAATACTAAGCGCACTTTATTCACTACTTAAGCATTACTGCACTGCAGATGTAGGCAAATCCGAGTGTCTGATTAGGCGACTGACTCTCTGACTCACCTTCCATGTCACGGCATTACGTCTGCTCAGCTCTTACGAATCTGGGGCATGTCGTAGATACATATTCGCTAGGTAGACCTGAGATTTTCCTAATCGGCCACTTTTGAAACAGTTGTGAGTTGGCCACACCAATTACTAAATGCATGTGGTAATTTTATATAAAAAAAAACATAATAACAGAAGATGATTCACTGTCGTCAAGGCAGGCAACTCTCAGGCTAAAAAGGTAGTTCTAGAAAAGGTATTTTAATGGAGAGTTATAAATGGCGATATAGCATTAGCACTGAACCTACAATGTAAGGAGAATTAAAAGCGCGTGTGTGCCGTGCATACATTAATTTGCGATGCTATTGTTGTCGCGAATTTGATTGGCAGAACATGATCTCAGCTCCGTATTTACCGGTATTAACTTATAGATAGCATTACACAATTAACGGACTTGACCAAATATTACTGTTATGTGTAATGAAAGGTCATAATTAGCACAATTAGCAATTTTTTGAACAAGATTAATAAAAAAAAATGCTGCCTCCTTTATATGTATGTAGGGTTCTCAATAACAGAGGTCGTAATACTGCAAAATTATTTTAAAGAGGTGCAATTTCATAACAAAAAAATGATCAATTTATGATATGTATAAAAAAACTACGTAAATTTTTTTGTTTCAATTTTCAGTTCAAATATGAACTGATCGTGTCGTGTTTTAATTATTCATATTATTTAACTAACTGTTTTACGAAGAGTTGCTATCATGAAAATCAAAATCATGCAACGCATTAAAACTACCTTCCAAAAGGCAAAAATATCTGCTTGAAAACCCATGTGATTAAACGGCGTTTCAATTATAGAGGTCTTCGATGACACGTGTGTCAATTACAGAGGTCTATTATTAAAAAAATAAAATAAGAAGAGGATTAATGGCTTTTTAATTATAGAGGTATTTGATTTGACGCCTCGCGTGTCTTTCCAGAGGCCAAGAAATAAGTTTAAAATCTAAACGTCAATTATAAAGGTCCCGAAATTTCAATTGTAGAGGTCTTTTGGTGCCAAGGGACCGGGACCGGACATTTGGTTGCAATTATAGAGGTTTCTCAATTATCCAGGTACCAATTAACCAGCTTTCACTGTATTTGATTTTTGAATAAAAACACGACCTATAGTCGTAAATTAATGTATCGTTTGAGTAGGCTGACCCAACTTTGGATTATCAGCCTCGGCGAGAATAGCAATTCGTTTAGACGTACCAATCCTTTGCAAAATCCATCCTTATGCACGAATAGTGGTGTAGACACCAAATAAAATAACTAATAATGTTAAATTTTCCCGAAAAAGGATTAAAAATATTGTCAAATGGAGAAAAAAGTAAAGCAGGGCATTAAATAATCACAAAGTTACAAGTGTCCAAAGTTTTCAGGGGGGGGGGGGGGGGTATATTCTGTCCCTTATCCGGAAAACGGACCTTCATATGAAACAATTGTCTTTTACTATGACGCTCGCAGATCGTGGCATCACGGTCTGCCAGTGTTTTCTCTCTCTAACAAGCAATATTAAAACGGTTGTAGCTTCGTAATTGTTTGAGATATCTGTGGGCGTAGCATGGTTGCCATTTTATCACTTATCGTTGTGGTAAAGACGCCCATCACGCTCTGACAAGTATGCGAGTGCGAGAGTGACGGATGCCTTATCCACAACCATAAGTGATAAAATGGCAACCGTGCTACGCCCGCTGAATGGGATTTTTATCACTAGGGATATTTTATTGCCTTTTTTCTTTGGGAGTAAGTAGAAGAACACAGGATTGAAGGTTTTCCCTATGTATCTAATTGATTGATATTTTAAATAAATGGAGCTGTATTATGCCGTTTAGACGCAACGCCCGAACAACCTCTAATCTAAATGAAAATAAATTCAACTTTTTTAATCCAACCTTTTATGGATTGGAAAAGGTATAATTTGAAATGGAAATATACTTTTTAATATGTACTCTGTGATACTCTGCACTCTATCTATATCTTACATACTATTACTTATCTATGATCTACTATATGCTTACATAGATCACATTGCGTTACGTGATCGTCTCATCGACCTGTGAAAGTCGACCATGTCACGCATTGTACGCACGTCAGGCAGTTCTAAATGTTTCTTTTTATATGGAAAAAATCGGCCAAGTGCGAGTCAGAACTCAGCAATTAGTGTTCCGTACATTCAGATATTTTAAATGGTTCATACTTTATCTCCTGATTTTGAAGTTAACTACAACTAACTAAACTGCTTGATTTATTGAATGGAGTTCAACAAAAAATATATTTTTATTATTGCAAAAACTCCATAATCGTATGTGTTCGTTTGTTGCTGCACGACTGGGAAAGATTTCCGCGGCTTATAAGGAAAAAGTTTCGACAGAAACTGCTCCTGCAGTGGCGACAAATCGGTGTACAAACTATCATTTATTTTTAATTCACCATTTACAAAATGAACACAAGTCCAGTGTCCAACGTCATTAAATGGTCGACTCCCGGGAGCTTCTCGGAAAATGACTTGTAAATGGTCTTCTCCCCGAGGCACAGGCTCAATCAAGTGCAGAGCCTGCATTAAAAGCACGTCGCGCGGACGGTAGCTTGAATTTTCTGAAAGTATCCTGTGATATGCAGTTACACATTCGTCTTCAATACATTAATTTCCCAGTACATACGAAAAACGAGTAATTTTAATGTTTTAGGTCCTCGCCTTTTTTTAGGTGTCTGGTTCAAAATTTTTGCAGCAAGCTCTCAAACTTGAATGGCATAAGGCAAGAATACGATTCACAACTACAGCTCGGTATTACAATTTTAAATCAAATAAAGAACCGCGTACTTTGATGCTATTTTGTTTCTAGATTTTAACTAAATAGAGTCAACAATATGTAGAACTGTTAAAATATAGAACACCAACAGCTGCTTGTAGTGTTGAAATCTGAAGCCATTATTAAGCATAGTATTATTTGTGTGTTTTAGTAACCCAAACAAAACCGCATATAAAAAGATTCAATAGGTTTTTTTTTTAGTTTAATATTCATTGATATTGATCGTCTATATTGCGTCATCATTATATCAGCCGAAAGACGTCCACTGCAGGACATAGGCCTCCCACAAAGAGTGCCACAATGACCAGTTCTGTGCCAACCGCATCCAGCGGACTCCCGCGACCTTTACCAGGCCCCGTATCATGGTCTGCCTTATCACGCGATAAGTGACGAGATAGAGCGTCCGTCACTGGCTGACACCGTTCGATAGAACGAGACGACGCTCTTATCTTGTCACTTATTGCGTGATAAGGCCGACCACGATACGGGGCCAGGTCATCGGCCCACCTTGTAGGGGGTCTACCCACGCTGCGCCTTCCGGTACGTGGTCGTTACTCGAGAACCTTTCCGCCCCAATGGCCATCATCGCTTCTACGTGCAATGTGCCCCGCCCAATGCCACTTATTGTTGTGTGTTGTGTTAGGGCTAGTTACTTACTTTACTTTACTGTGTTGCGTTGATAACTTTTTGTCGAATCCGCGAGCGATAACCTCAGACCAAGAAAAAAGATAGACAGAGCATTACGAAAAACCTAGTGAAGCCGGTTTTCAACCAAGCCAAATAAGTTTAGCACACGCTCACGCGCACTTATATAAACAAAAAAAATGCACAAAACTGAGTATGGGAACACTACATAATGTGATAACTATGACGCCTCTATTTGGTTTATTAACCTTTGGTCTATGTATCAGCTTTAAATATGGAATACTAAAAACAAACATTCATAAAGTACGGAGTTCTTTATTTGAATTGGTATAGATTATGACAAGAATAAATCTTATTTTTACTACATGCAAATTATTCGTCGGATCATTCGGAATATAAATTATTCACAATCTATCTCTAAACTACCACACCACACACCTCTAGTATATATTGACTACCAGATCCGTAACAACTACACCGAATCGAAGGTCAGACTTTAACTGGATCTTGGGTAATTGTTGAAAACACCAGACCTGCATTGTCTAATTACTTGACATCGGGTATTTTTCGGTTTCGGTCGGAACAAATCAGAAACGGGAAACAACACGAAATACAATGCTGTGTTATCATTATATCAATATTCATTTATCAGACTGCGAAGTGCAATGTACGTCACCGATTTTATTTACTTTAATCTGTAAATATAATTTAAACTATTAAAGCTAGCGTCATGTCGATAATTTTCCCGCCGTCTACACAATTTCCGTTATGCATGTGTATTTCCAAGTCTTAGTTGGCTATAGTTTTTGGGACAGCACTGTATGCAAAAAAAGTTACTTTGGTCATAATTTACACTAGCAAGAGCTATCGTAAAAAGAACTCAAAATGTGTATACCGTCTCAAAATTTTAGGAGCTTTCGAATGATAACCCACACGTTTCTTAGAATCCAAAAAAAATGCGAATCCCCTTATTTCCCCTCAAACTGCCCCCTTTATTGGGGTTTTCACCTTTTTGACTTTATTTATTGAATGAGGCCATAAATTTCTATATCTATACCAAATTTCAGCTTCCTATGTCAAACGGTCTTCGAGAAAACTGGCTGTGACAGACGGACAGCCTCCGAGTGATCGCATTTATAAGTGTTCCGTTGGACCAATTTTGGTACGGAACACTAAAAATACAGTTGGATCTAACTAACGCGCGTTCAAAACGTTACGTGATTGCCCCTCTGCAGAGCTATTTTTAAATCCAAATAAGTGATACCCAGGTAATACATAAAATGTATTTAAATAACAAGTGTGACTTATCGGCTGGGAGCAATAAATCACTGGGAAAATTGGTAAAACATTTTGCACAAATGGTTAACGCAATTGGAAGTAATGGCGAATAATAATTATGATTTATTGAATAATTATGCAAGGCACTTGGTTTGAAAGGCCGTCGTCACAGGGACCGGAAAACCCGTTCTTTTGCCTTACCCGTTCATTTGGGTAACCCCTTCATATGATAAGCTAATCGTTTGGGTAACCCGTTCATCCGGTTACCCAACAATAATGATAACCCGTATTATTCAGATTAACCTAATCGTTACAAGAGGTTATCGCTTACAGGAGCTGATTCGGTTTGTGTTTTGCGTGTACTAACCGGTAACCTTTAGATTTAGGGTAAGCCTTACCCCTCTCCTCTCCTGCCACTCGTGATGGTACTCCATGTAGTGGAAAGAGTAGAATAATATAAAATACATTTATACAATTCGCAAGGGGCTATGTCAGGATAGGAGTGAATCTGCCCCCAGTGAGTTTTAGGTTGCAATTTTTTTGTTGGATTTCAATTGGAGGGCTGGTGATTTTTAGGGTTCCGTACCCAAAAGTTTAGTTTATTAAAAAAAAACGAAAAATGATCTTTTTCCTTTTTTTCTAGCCTGCCGATTTTGAGGTTCACGTATAATGTGCATATAAAAAAGAAAATTATAAGATATCAATTACTTATAGGATATATTGCGATACAAAAAAGAAAAAAAATACAATTAAGTCTTTTTTTCTTTTTTCACCAAACCTAGCCTCTTTTATAAGTTACAAAATGAATGTGTTTACTTAATTTTATCTGTGGTAGAACAAGGCGTTTTTTTAAATTGAATACATTACTATACATTTTGTACAGTTTATGTGAATAACCGGCACAGAAGTTACTTTTTTTTAATTTTTGGCCAGTCTTCGTTACAAACATGCACGATTCTATAAAGAGTCCTTGTTTAGGGTATAGGAGGAAAGGAGGGCTGGTGATTTTTAGGGTTCCGTACCCAAAGGGCAAAAACGGGACCCTGTTACTAAGATTTCGCTGTCTGTCCTTCTGTCCGTCACCAGGCTTTATTTTCACAAATTATGTATTTCTGTTGCCGCTATAACAACAAATACTAAAAACAAAATAAAATAACTATTTAAGGGGGACTCCCATACAACAAACTTTTTTTCAGGCTGTATCTCAAGAACCGCGATAGCTAGACAGTTCAAATTTTCATAAATTATGTATTTCTGTTGCCGCTATAACAACAAATGCTAAAAACAAAATAAAATAAATATTTAAGGGGGGTACCCATACAACAAACGTTTTTTATTTCAGGCTGTATCTCAAGAACCGCGATAGCTAGACAGTTAAAATTTTCACAAATTATGTATTTCTGTTGCCGCTATAACAATAAATACTAAAAACAAAATAAAATAAATATTAAAGGAGGGCTCCCATACAACAAAGGTTTTTTTTTCTTTTATGCTGTTTTTATAGATAATGGTACGGAACCCTTCGTGCTCGAGTCCGACTCGCACTTGGCCGGTTTTTTCTTTTATAATTTTTTAAAAATGCTCTTTTCCTATCGTAAAAAATGCGTATAAATAAGCATTCTTCAAACTTTTTCTCTCAGATCGGTATTTACCGGGATATTTGGGTTCAAAGGTGAGTCATTCAAACGGTTCTGGGACTTGGAAAATGTCGGTATCGTGAACCGACTCTGATACCGGATAGATTAGAAGATGGCGGCGGGAGCAGGTCTTCGTGGTTATTTTTTAAAATATGCTTATTTTGACGTGTTCTATACGTAACAATCATTTAAAATAGGTCTTATAATGACACCACTTTGGCAAAGAATGTTCGTGCTGAAATGTCCATGATTGCACCACATAATAATAAACTTTGAACCGCTTTAGTTCGTAAGCGGTCAAAATAAATAAATATAAAACCAAGTGCAAATAAATAAATATAAAGGTCGTATCGTTACTGAAATCTTATGGCACTTACGTCCTTTTCTTTAAGGAAGGCAGGTTTTTAGAAAAATCTTGAAAACCTTTGAACCGATCTTGTTCAAAACAATTTTCGCTGGAAGAATTTAATAAGCCCATGAATTTTTCAAATTTTTAAAATACACTGTCCAAAAATTAGAGGGCACAATTTAAGTGACTTTCGGGGCGATTATCTCCGACTCCATTCAGTTAAACAAAAAAAATGCTCAGAAACCTTATATTTATTTTGAAAGGCCTATCGAGTGATGTGCCACACGTGGGCTTGCAATGAAAAACTCAGGTTTATGTATGGAGTGCACCCCTAAAAAATTTTTTTTTAGTAAGTTAATTACAAAACTGTGTAGCGCCTAACAAAAGCCACCTTTTCTCAAAATTTTATTCAAATAAACCTTATAGTTTTCGATTAAATGCCTGTAACATACGTACGGACAGACAGACAGACAGACAGACATGAAGAATCCATAAGGGTTCTGTTGTTGCCATTTGGCTACGGAACCCTAAAAATCAATAAAAGATGATTATTTTTATGTATTTTTAAAGTTCTTATCAACAAACTAGTGGAAATGCAAAAAAGTCCTAAAATCCCCGCCTTTGCTATACGCTGACCGAGTTTTTAATTGAGTTGTTTCAACGAGCGGATATAGAAAATGTAGTGATGTATTCAATTTAAAAAAAAACGCCTTGTTCTAACCACTACCACAGATAAAATTAAGTAAATACCTCCATTCATTTTGTAACTTATTAAAGATTTGTAAGCTTTGGTGAAAAAATTGGAGGTGTCGCTGACGTGAGTATTTTTTTTTGAAAACAATTATTGTATTTTTTTCTTTTTTTGTATCTCAATATATCCTATAATTGATTTCATATAATTTTCTTTACTATATGCAAATTACGTGACGCACGTCAAAATCAGTTGGCTGGAAAAAATATATGTTGAAATAATTTACTTTAAAAACAAAGTTTTAACCGACTTCAATTTAGTGCTCCGCCAAGCCACGAGAACATTTCCACATTTCTTTTCCAATTTACCACATGAACTGATTTCCGAGAGCAATTGATTATTAGAGAAAAAAACCCAATCGCTGTATGTGGACCGATAATATTTGAGGACTTCCGTGGATTCCACATTCCTTAGGCACTTCATTAGTTGCTATTTCAACGGAATTTTATCAGAATCTGTGATATACTTTTGTACTTTTATGTACATAATTGAGGAATTCCATAAGTCATCTGTGGTCTTCATCATCAAATCCACTCCACCAAATTTATGGTTTCCGGGTGTAAATACACGAGTTATAATAGAAAATACCAAAATCACTTCACGCGTGCCTAATATAATTGAGGAGTTCCCTCAATTCCTCATGGATCCCATCATCCAATTGAATTTTTGAAAAAAATGGGACCCACCTGGAAGCATATTCTAACAAATAAAATAAAAAAATTACGAATCGGCTCATCAATGATGGAGTTCTGAGGTAACAAACATTGAAAAAATAAATAAAACCGAATTGAGAACCTCCTCCTTTTTTTAAGTCGGTTAAAAAGATCATATTTTTTTTTTTTTTAGGTTTTTAATCTTGAATTCAAAATCTTTAATTTTTGGGGGCTCAAAATTTGTATACTTACCGATAATACCGATACAAAGACACATCATCGAATAAAATTGCAAGCCAAAACTCGCTGGGGCCAGATTCACTTACCTAGCTTATCCTGGCATGGCCTTTAGAAAATTATTATAATTAAAACACGTATTCAATTGAAACGCTGAATCTTCGCGGGAGCACGAGACATGTGCACAGACAGCAAACGATAAAGAAAGTGTCAATAATAGGATTAATAAGTACTAAACAAAAATATACCAAACTCAATGCAACATCTTATAATAAGCCATTTGTTGCCTTGTATTTGAAATCTGCGCTCTGCGCCACGTGACTTAACGTAGGTACACTTTTGTTTGAATGTTCGATATTAGCTTTAGGTCGGCGAATTACAAAGCTTTTGACAAATGCCGCACTCGCAATGCCGCCGCACGCGTAGGGAACCGCCATGTTTGGTGTCTTGCGCTACGATAATAGACCATATGCAGTTTACGTAAAAGTTAAAACAGCTTGCTCGTATTTAATCAGCGCTTGAAGCGATAACCCTTTCCCGGGTTTTTCATATCGGTAAGCACTAATCTGAATTAACTCAAATAAAAGGGTTAGTTTGTTAACCGGTAAGCCAATCAAAAGCTTACCGAAATGAAGCGGTTTTTGGACAACAGCTTTAAAAGAACCCGGGTTTTTGAACGGGTTAGGGTAAGCGGGTCCGGTCCCTGCGTCGTCATGAGTCCATGGGTGTCTGGAAGCTGTATGAGTTATCAAACTAACTATTCTAGGTACTTATAAGCCCGGTAGGTACTAGATTGTACATTATATTAAGATTGTTAATATAAAGTCATGTGGAGAAATTTCATTTCCTAATTTTCTGATATAGATAACTAATTGTGTCTGTCCAGATGCTATTCATAAAAATAAGTGCCTGAACAAACATTACAAATCGGTTACGATTAAAGTAACCTGCAAAGCTTCGCAAGGTAACCCGAAATCGGTAAGGTACTTTTTTTACCGCCTCGTTGTTTTGTGGCAATTTACAGTCTGGTAAAAAAAAAACATATAGCCAACCAAAACAGGTTTCAAATCCTCCCATTCCTGGGAATTGTAAATATATGTGATATATTCATTATTATACCCCCAAAATATAGGTATTATTAAGGAAAAAAGTTCATTCGCGGCATTCGCGTACTTACGCGTTAGAGATAGACTCCCAATATTGATATCCTAAATATTTAAACAAGCATTAAAAGTCAAGAAACTGTAACCCGACTACGGAAAACCAATTGTAAAAATATTTGTTTTTCATATAAAAGGTAGCCATGTGACCCGGAGTATAACTTCGCATCGATAGATAGGTACCTTATTCATGGAAAGCGGTCCAGTATACTACAGTGGAACACACGAAAACAAACATAGACTGCTAAAACATATCACTTCCTTCTGGGTCTGCTGTAGTCGGGCAAACACTCGACAAGCGATTGTTAGTCAACATTTTCCCGTCCACAACACGTCACTAGTCTCGATTACTTTTTAGTAATATTACGCAAATGAAAACTGTTGTCTTAAAAGTACATAATTAATTTTAGTAAGGATACTTATGATCACAGACAACTTCTCATTTTAAATATTTTTTTGTCAAATACGCCTGGGCCGACATAACCACATTTCATTTGAGTACCTAATTAAATTTACTAACAGGGCAGTGCAGTACAGATAGCCACTCTATCAAATGTACGACACGACTACTGTTCGTCGGATTTTAATTACTGCTATTTACCGAATTGCACTCAGCTTTAGCTTTATAGCATCCGCTCGATTGTCAGTCAGCCCCCTCGATCGACCTTCAGTGATTTAATTAAGAAGTTGGTGGTGTAACTACCTACCTACCTACTTACGGCGAGTGCAGACTAAACGTGTCTCGCCCGAGTTACTATCACCGCGACATTCAATGCATCTGTCTCTTATTACTCATCGATAGGAAGTTGGTGCCGTGTTTGCATTAAGTCTGTACCAACTGCTGCACCATGGTGAAATATTCCATTAGCTTTTATCATTTGATATCATGTCTGTTTTGTTTTTGCTAGTTTTATTTAAAAATTAGATAATTTGTAAATATATAAGTAAGGTGTAGGTAATATCAAAGCCCAATCAATCAATGTTATTTGCGCGGTTGGGATAAAACGTATTCTAAAGTAATATCATTAGCATAACCTATAAACAGTGTAACGAACCAAAGCTAAGTTCGATACATTCGCATAGCGATGACAATCTTAAGAAGGTAAATAGACACATACACACATTTTCTTTTGTATTTATATATACTTAGTACCTAACCTAACGTTATTTTGGAACCAAATGTTTGACATTAATGTAGGTACAGTCAGCATCGTATATTTAGTAGCAGCCTAAGTAGCCAAATATATCGTAACACATCCTTACTCTTACAGCAATAAAGACGTGTACCGAAATATATGGCTACTCTGACTGCTACTAACTATATGATGCCGACTGTACTATTCGGATATTTTATCCAGTAAGCCGACGTCAGTCAGCTGCGTATTTGTTTAGAAAAGTATCCAATTTTGACCCGGAGCGGTGGAAGAAGATCAAGCGTCGAAGAAAGGAATGATTGATGCAGATTAATATTAATGATTCTGGAGCGTTTCGTAACATTCAACAAAAATATTAATTTTCCCTGTTTTCGGTACTTACCTACCTACTATATCGGCTTTTTCACTGATACTAACTATGATGAAATCATAGTAGGTAGGTTTGTGTTAACTACGTACAATGTCGTTAATTAGGTGAGCACTGAACAATACCTATATATAAAAATAATAATGATCATGCGAGCTGCTCATTTCGAAACGATTAAATGTAGTAGTACTGTTTTCCAATATACAATATACGGCATTATCACGAATTATCACTACATAAATAGTATAAAACAAAGTCGCTTTCCGCTGTCTGTCCCTATGTACGCTTAGATCTTTAAAAATACGTAACGGATTTTAATGCGGTTTTTTTTAAATAGATAGAGTGATTCAAGAGGAAGGTTT